>JAYKAV010001111.1:2342088-2356394 GCA_035582835.1 Phoebastria nigripes | reverse complement strand
TATTGCCATAAGCTTAGAAGAGATGCTGCTGACCTCCAAGCAGTGGAAAACCAATTGCTTACCACACAGACACCAGGGTGCACATCTGCCTGCCTCAGGCTTAGCCCGGCACCCCTCAGACAGTGGCTCTCAGGGCAAGCACCGCAGCACACTTGTGCTGGGGATAGCACTGGCAAACGGGAAACACATGGCAAGGTTTACCTCTCACAGGTGAAGGAAGACGTAAGGACTGCAATTGCTGCACCAATTACTCAGTCCCATTACCTGCTACACAGAGCCCCATTCCCTCCACCAGCTGCAGTACTCCATGGTCCTATATCAGCAAGCCTTAGACAGCTCCCTAGTATCCAATCACACAACTTTTAACAGTCACAAAGCTACAGCTTTGGAAGGAGACCGATAACGATCTCTCTAACCCAAAGATGATAACAAACTCCATTGCTCCAAGAGAATGAAAAACTGGGCCAAAATTAATCTCTGCTGCTGAAGCCATTACATTTGGCTCCTGGTATTTTTGTGAAATGAAGGATGGGAAGCGTGAAATGCAAACAGCCACAATCTCACTGATGGAGATAACTTCTGAAATTGTGAGAAAAGTAGTCACAGAGTCACAGCTGTTTCAGATGTAACGTACAACCATCTCAGCTGCTGAAAACAGCTTTCATCCTCTCTCTGTTTTCTTCATTCTCTCCAAATTATGCTCAGCTTCTCTTTGCATGATAGCGCAGACAAACACACCTGAACCCTCCAAAAGAATCCTCACAATGTGACCTTATCAAACACCTCAAGGATGCTCAGGGGTATCTGTTTTCGGAATTAGCGCACAGTAAGATTTAGAGATAGGAAATGGGAGGTTTGTTTTCAAAATATTTTTTCCAGTACAGTAACGTTTCTGGGTTTCACCCTAGATGAGTATCATTTTGCAACACAGTCTCTCTAAAAGAGAGAAGAACGTGAGGGAACTGTGCAAAAATTATTTTGTTTGCAGAAACTGTCTTTTCCTTGGAAAAATATCAGCCGAAAACACTTGCTTAGTTCTCAAGTAAATGGTTTCCGTCTGTTAACTTACACACAACCCAAAATATATCTTTATAGAGGAATTCAAAGAGATCTGCTGAAGCTGAGCTGGTTGGAAGAGTACCCATTTTTTCTTTAGAAGATCACTTGCAGCCATAGCTGTAAAATTTTCAACAGTTGTACAGCTGATTGGAAGACTAGGGAAAGGAGGGGAAATGATATGAAAAATTCATGAGATGGCCTCCAGAATATGGTCCCCTTCCAACACACAGCATGGGTTTGAAATGTCGACATTCAAAATACCAACCAAACCAGAGCCGAGACAGGAAACCAGAGGGCAGTGGAGAGAAACTCTCGAATGAGCCGATTCATGCCAGGATTGTGCAGGAAACCACCAAAGCAGAGAAGCTGCTCACCAGTCTACTCAACATGTCTCAAATGAATGCAGCGCTACTCTCCACTCCCATCTGTCCCCAAAGAAAAAGGAAGAGAACAAAGCATGTGGGGACACTTCTGCAAATTTGAGGATTCTTTACTAACCATATTAGTTAACATCCTGTTCGAGTCAGCAAAACATTAAAGCTTCCGATGCCATTTTTCTCACAGTGCTTTTTCACAGCAAAGAAAACAGACATACTTGCAGCTAAGACTGTGGCCCGGTCTTGAATTGCTAACTTCTTAGTCTGGATATAAAACAACAACTTCCACTGCTAATCCGAATGCTTTTGACCACCTCACCTGAAGAGAAATATATCCCTAGAAACCAAAGTCATGCCCTGACCTTCAGCTGTGATACCCAGATTTACTTCCACCTCTCAGGGAAAGACAGTCCCTTCCCTCTCCACCTCAGGATACCTGCCTGGTCTCAGCTCCTACATTTGAGCAGGCCCCAGCAGTCTAGAACACTTTGGGACGTAAGTGCGTTGCCCATATGAAGTTGGTTTTGACTCTCCTCATCTATTTTAAGGTCAGAAGTAAGCAGCTTTCTACAGCAAATGGATTCAGAAGTGGCTTTCAGTAACACTGAAAGAAATATCCACACATATAAGCATACACTTAATTTCTACCTTAATTATTCATTAAACAATGCATTTATGCCCTTCCTGACCCCAAAAATATTAAGGCCCCTTGAAAGAACAGCAACTTTTGGAGTCATCTGGCACTCCTGCTGACAGTCTTAGCAAGGAGGTAACGGGCAGAAGAGTGAATGACATGCAGGGAAGATGCAGGCTGACAGGGCAGGACAAGGAAGTGGTATGCTGGGTCTGAAGGCATCACCTCAGCCAGTAATCTGCTGCAGCTGGCAACTGTACCAACTGGAGCTGATGATCTCCCTTTCTCTTCCCTCTCCAAGTGTGAAATCCTCTTGCTCATACTCACGTGTGCATTCTCCCCTAGTACCTTCACTGACACAAAACTGATGTTCTTACACTATTTTAAGTCAGTAGTAAAATAAGTCTTCATTATTACTGCATATTTCTAGTTCTACATCATGCACAGATTAGTACTTTATTACGTACTCTGTGTTTTGATACCACTTTATAATGCCACTGTGTATAACAATCTTTGTGTGATCCTTCCTTGCCAGTTTCGACTCACAAAGGCTTGGCTCCAAAGTGAGGTCCATAAAAAAGATGTAGTAGGCTTGTTGAAACAAATAACAAAACAGTCAAAAGCTTTCCCCAGAGAAAGGCCAGCAGAAGACAAAGGTAGAAATATTTATGCAGTCACTAAGGAACATTGGAAATGTGTGTTCTGAATAAACACTCATCTTCAGTATGCAAGTACCATTGCCTTTTCTGTCTCCCAAAGATCAGCGAGAATGGAAATCAATGATGCTGCCTTGTTAGAAAACACAAATCAAAGCATCAGTGACTTTGTAAAATCCCTTCTGTCACTTTGACCTTCTGGTGCCAAGCATCTCCACAGATTCATTACCATTCATTGTAACGTCTAAAGAGGAAATCGGCAGCGCAACAGTATTTTAGAGTAACACACTAGCAGTGGGGATCATAACAAAAGCTAGGAAGCTGCGTATACAAAAAGAAATGAGAATCCCATGAATGGATGCTTGCACTGCCTTGAGGACTGCATCCCCTCTTCTAACAAATACAAGTCACTTCTGCTGTTGTCCAACTGAACACCAGGTCCCTTCCTCACCATCTGCACCTACTGTTTCCTGTAAAGAGTCTGGTTCTCCTCTTGCCCAGTCAGTCACGTTGGGAGCTACTGCTACTGCTGTTACAGTTGCACCTTCTCCAGGGCCACCAACATGGTTAAATATCATAAATATGGTGGACAGCCCTCTCTTTCAAAGAATCTCTTGTAAGAAAGAAGTGGGGGGAGGGGGGTGGTACTAACCTGAGTCTCCAAGCTGGTGTAGGGACTAGGAGGTTCAATCTACAAAAAGAGCAGACAGAAACAGCCATTACTCTGGAATAGTGGAAAAGAAGGTGTTTTGAGCCATTATTGGTCCAAAGTAGCAATGTTAGGAACAAACACACCTGCCTGAACAAGGATGACAGGATTTTTTTTTTTTTTTTTTTTTTTAAGAAGAGATCCTCCTTTTCCAGACATCCTACCATCATACAGAAATTACAGGATCTCTACAATATTTGGATGAGTGAAGGAAGTTGCAGTAACTGGAGTATATCAGAGACAGATTAGCTACAGAACAACTCAAGGCCACATGCAGGCCCTTGCATCTTTGATTTAATCCTCTGTTACATTTCCTTCTTAGATTACAATTCACTGGTGCTCCTGTAATTTCAAGGCATTAGAAACTTTTCAGAAAGTTGATCAGGACTTGACGATGATAGGGTTGGCCACATCCTTGGCAAAATTCTTCCTCCCAACAGCTGCAGTTACGCCGTGGTTGTTTTGTTTTCCATTAAAATTTCATCCTGATGAATGTCTCTCTCCAGCTCTGCACATTATATGTGCAAGTGCACCGTGCATTTTCTGCAGTCTGGCATCTTCCTTGGTGTCAAAATCTGAACTCTTAACTTGGCTTGGCCAGAGGATTCAAACCTCATTAAAGAGCTTCTAAACACAAAAGCACAAAAATTGTCTATTTAGCCAGTTAATTAAGAGGTTAGAAAGAGATAACACCCCTACAGGAGACTCCATCATTAGTGTTCTGGGATTAGCGCTCAAGCAAAATCTTTAAAGGAACATCTTTTAAAGTATAAGGACATTTAAAACCTCAGTCCTGCTGGTCCAGGTATTACTCTGCAAGGTCTCACTTTCTACAACATCCTGGGTAACTGGAAAGCCTAACAGAGTGGAACCAGGTCAATGACGCTTTCTCTTTAATCCATCACATCTGTCGAGATTAGACAGCTTTAGTTTAGTAGAGTATATTCTTGTCTGTCAGATTACTGGGCTCCTGAGACTAATTTTGAGTTTTGATATCCCCAGATACTCAGGTCGTTGTGATTCTCACTTTGGCTAAACCACAGAACCGAATGAAAAAAAATCTGGCTTTCCTCCAAGAAACTATATATTCCTTTTACTTTCAATTATGCCTATAAAGCAGCTTTTGGTTTAATATTCACTGTAAATATACAAGAAACAAGCTATCAACCCAGGAAAAAAAGTCAAGGAGGAAATTGGCCTTGAAACCCTCGATACATCTTTCCTCCACTCAGTAAGTCATGGGCCAGGCGGCATGCTGTGCCCAGGTGAAAAAGTCCATGATCACCTCTGTCACACTGCTAACTTAAATGTAATCTTTCATCAACATGTTCTAACACCAGAGTACCATTATTATACACACGTAGTAGATATTATCTGACAGCTGGCCAAATGATATCAAGACTGGAAGGAGACCGAGAAGCCTCAGTGAAATCCAAATATCATGTCACCAGCTAAGCTGGGGGGGGCGGGAAATCATCTGAAGGTGAGAGAAGAAGTGAGAGTAATCTTGTCCTTGGATGGCTTTACATTTCTAAAGACAAATGATGTCAGCACTCACAGCTCTTCTCTCATAGACTTAGCGGGGATAAACTCATCCATTTTGCAGCTGGACTCTAAGCGATGCTAGTTTGGTCACAACATTGTCCTACATTGTCCCACTCACATTTATATCATAGCAGGAAGATCACAATACTGGCAGGTGTGTGTGGCAGATAGAATACAAAACGTGTTTAAATAGAAAGAGCAATATGCTACCGTAACAAAGAACGGCCCAGCTGCACAGACTCCCCTTTGGGAGATCATCTGGATTTTCTCAGTCGCTGCCAATTTGATTGCAGACAAAAGCTTTTTCAGCATGTACTGTTCACTTCCAAATGACATTATTTCTATAAGAGGAAGCAGCTACTGTATGTATAAAACATCCTGGAAGGATCAGGGGATTCCTGTAATAGATAAGGCTTCAGACTATTTAAAAGCCAGACAAATTAAGTCCAACGCTTGCTGAACAGAACAGATTTCTTATGGTAATTATTTTCAAAAGCTTTCTTGACTAAAGAAAATTGTAAATATAAACCAGGTTTTGAATGGCATTATTTCGCCATGTGGAACATGGTGCATCAGCATGGGCCTATTAAACTGTGATGCTACAGTTTTTCCTGTTTATTTTCCTTCTCCTCATTTTGGCTATCGTTACTTGTATTAACTTGTACTGTAGCCATTGTGCAGGGAACCTGTACTGTAGCATTGCAGGGGGACCTATTTCCCACCCATCACTAGGAACACACATCATTCATACATGTGACATGGTGTTCGCTTCTGAATTATCTGAGAAAAAATGAAGCTTGGCTTTTATGGGCAAAAGTAGAAACAAAACAGGTCAATTTCTCCTTCCCCATCTCACACTTTCTGCACCAGCACAATTGCTAGAGATGGTGCAGGTTTGGGTTGGTTTTTTTTTCCCTTTGTCCCAACAGCGGTTCATGTGGTGCAACATTGCTGCCTCTCAGAATCCACTGACCGTGAAACAAAGATGAAGAGACTTCGCTGGTTTGTTTTTGGATGCCACCTCTGCCTCGCACAGAGGCTAGTTCTTTCACTCTGTGCCCGACTGCCCACTCTACTTTTCTGCTTCACTCATGCAGTTACAGGTACTGCACTCACCACAGCTCTCAGAGCTGACCTGAAGGTCCCCAAAACACAACTGCGGAGAATGCATCCCAATTCTCCTCTTTAAGCAAGGCAATACAGAAGCTGAGGAGGGTGGAGAAGGAGGGAGAACATAAACATAGTCAAATTCAGTTTTCAACTGCAAAAAATAGTTTTAAAATTCAAGCTCAATGTCAGCAACTTAAAAGACAGGCTTTCACTCTTACTGCAGGAAGAGACATGTTCTTAAAATTATCTACCTATCACTAGTGCCAAATAAATATTTCACATTTGGGTAAATCCCACTGCTCTTCTCCAGCTCCTGTGTGCGGCCTGATGCACAGTTATGTATGGTAGTGTGCACGGGAATAGCCCATGTGTGAGAGATGAGGGTATGCACTTTTTAAGTTACAGCCTCTCTGCTTTGTCCAACCTGCCTGCTCGCATTGATTATTAGCTGCTAATGAAAGGTCTCAGTCAGAGAGCAAAGTTATCACTCGTCCATGTCTACGCACAGAAACGCATAGGAACAAACAGAACAACCAGCACCATTCTGAGCAAAGTTATGCTTGGTCTRTATATGTTCCACTTAAACTCTACCAGGTTTCAGCAGCCTGCCACAGTACCACAAGAGTTGTTATAACTACACCTGGGGACATCAGCAATCATCCCATCTGAAATTGGGTGATTTCACTCCCAAAACAAAACTAAAGGATGGGAAGACTCAGAGGAACTGAAGTACAGACGAATAAACTGACTATTCAAAAGTCACACAGGAAATATGAGAGAAATACCTAAGTCACTGTCTAGGACCTCGACCTCAAGACGTATCTCTCTCCCATGCCAAAAAATTTTTTTCTAGCACCATTTCAAGAGACATCAGGTTTGAATATGGTAACTCAATCTATGCCTCAATCTAATCACACATATTTTTGGTGACAGTCCAGGACTGACTGCAGGAAAGCCCAGTGCTTAGACTCAGCAAAGTGCTATTGGGTGCAGTGCACCCGATCCTGCAGACATGCCTTCCGCTCACTGCCCCTTCCATCACTTCTGGACTGCACGTTTTCGGTTCCTGCACAGCTCTGTTCAGCTTTGACAAGTGTGGCAGGCACCTGAAAAGCTTTTTTTTACTTGATGGGCTGATTTTCACTCAGTTTCTAGTCACTTCTCTCCATCCCTGGAGGCAGCACCGATCTCCATGTGGCTTGGCACGGGGCAGTGGCTCCCCAGCAGCAGTGCCAGTTGCAGGTGCCCTCGTCCCAGAACTGCAGCACTCACACCGCAGCAGTTTTTGCACCCATGTTTTGTGCAGCCAGGCCCTGACCCACACAGGGGAAACAAACCAGCTTGAAAGGTTCTTTTTAAATTTTATTTATTTGTTCTGTGTCATCTTACAGCTCAACCAGTTCCTTCACCCAGCTCCTGACACCAGCCAAGGAGAGCTGTGCTGGTACAGCAGAGGGGTGGCCAGCAAAGCCAGGAGGGGGAAGATATGAAGGAAGAACCAGCAGCTGGAGACAGGGTAAGGAGACAAGTAGCAGTAACAAATGCCAGCATCACCACCAAATACTTCTTCCCATGAAACCATAGTTTCAGACTAAGACACAAAACATTAACCTAGAAGTGACATTTTACATGACCTCTCCAACAGCTCTGTTGCCTGCAAGGCAGGACCACATAACAGCAGCTCCCTGTGTGGGCAATGCTGCTTTTACAAATTGCAGTTGAGGTCTACAGCTATCCCAGGGCACTGCGGCTTCGTCTCTTCTGCTGACTCATTTTATGACCCAAGGGTTTGTTAGCCTGCCAGCCTGTGGTTTTTATCCTATGCTCAAATTTGGCTCAAAACTTTTGTATATTCACAGAAACAAAAACCAAAACAAAACAAACAGGATTGGAAGGGACCTCCTGGACTGCCATTTGCCCACCTCTCCACTAGGAGGGGGGAACACAAGTCAGGTAACCTCCCACTCATCGCAGGGACAGCAGTGGCACGAGCACCCCAGAGCAGCACCCTGGGCACCAACGCTCAGAGTTTCCCTGCAGACAGAGGGGGTGCGGCATGTCCCTGCAACAAAACCGAGCATCTTATTACAGGAAGTGTTCAGTAACCTTAATTGTAACCCTTAGATATAAATCACGTTAACAGTCACCTCTACACCCCAGCTAGCTCACACGCGCTGACTTATTTGGGGAACAGAGACTTCCCAGCAGCACCAGTACAGCTAGGCTGGACAGAGGCTGCCGGGCAGGGGTACAGGCAATCCTAAAGTCACCCAGCTCATGTCCTTGTATTGCAAGGCAGAGGGGTCACGGCAGCAACATCTCCAACGTGCTTAGGCACTTTCTAAGGGGCAGGGCTTGCACAACAGGATGTCATTTAGGTATCAAGAAAATAAAACCCAAAAATGCTCTTGCAGATCGGCTTTTTATCACGCTGCCCACCATCACAAGCTGCAACAACATCTGCGAGCACTGACTGGAGGGGAAGGGTAAGAAGGGTGAGCATTACCAGGGTGGTCTGCACAGCACTAGCCTGATTTTTTTTTTTTTTTTTTTTTTTTTTTTTTGGGCTTATTATCACTTCACAGGCTCCATAAGAGTGTTTGCATAAAGAGGAAAAGATGGGAAGGACTCGCTAGTACTAATGTACCCACAACCTCAGAGTAACTGCTCTGCAAAGGATCCTTTCAAGCAAATACACCAATTCCATAAAAATCTCAGCTTGTCATCACAGGCCACATAAATCATAATTGTATTATTTCTGCTGGACATCTTAACACACATCCAGGAGGCTCTAGTACACAGGTGTAAAAGCTAATATTTGAGTTCTTTTTTCCTCATCCAAAAGGCAGCTAGGAGAAAGGAAAAAGACTATAGAGAATGTTTCCTGCTACGCATTAAGAACAATTATTCACTGAAAGACTGATCTTGAAATGCCACGACTGGAAATTAGCACATTTGCACCATTTTTCCCCCCACTAATACTGTTTGAATGAATAGTGGTTCTCAGGAAGAAATTACTGTGTTATCAATATACCAGTCTTTGCACCACTTACTACAGCTGCAATGGTCTGGAAACAAACGTTTAGTGAAGACAGGATTTCAGCCAGCGTAGCAGGCTCTAGGCAAGCCATGGCAGAAGCCAAGCCCTAAATGCGTACAACTTCCCGTTACACGAACTAACAGTGCAGAAAAGGGGCAGCCAACCTCTCTGCTCTGCAAGCTACATACCTGAATTTTCATGTGACGAAGAGCTGCAGACACATACCATGTCCTTCAAAGAGACAGAAGGGAGCAGAGGGGAAATGGAGCATGCAAGCAATGACAACAGCTTCCGAGGAGCAGAAACACTGAAGGATGTAGTTAGCATGATGCAACCCCCCTGGGACAACCAGCAGGGCCAGGCTGAGCCCCATTTGCTGGCTCTCTTCCTCCAGCAGCAGGGACTCGCGTCGCCCAGTAACAGCACAGCCCCATTGCTGGTCATGCAGCGTCAGGGCAGGACAACAGCTGCTTCTCAACTGCCTGACAGCCACCACCCGCTACGTCTGGTACAGACCCAAGCTCAGGTCTCAGCCCTGCTCTCAGTCCCGTGTGTGGCACTGGCAGACACTGAAGACCCAGGAGAGGGGAGAACTCCCGCAGCGAAGCCAGCATGAGGAAGATGCAGATACCATCCAGGGCCTCCTCTCTCAACTTGTGCTAGTGACAAGATGCGGCCATAATGGAGGTGGAGCAACCCCAGCCAAACGTGCCGAGCAGTCCCGCAGCTCCTGCRAGCTCTCGGGATGCCGGAACATGCAGAGGCTGCTCCGAATCACTGAGTTGCAATTAGTGCACTCGCTGCTAATAGCCTCACTGGTACACAGCTTAACGAACCTGTTCTTCAGTAGCAACATCAGCCCACGTGGCCTCTGCCAGCCCTTAATTTTGACAAATGAAGTGTTTGTGTGGCCAAATTGGAGAACTGATCCTAACTAAAACCAAACCATTGGGGGAAAATACATTTAAGGAAGATCATTTCCTCATCTAGTTTGCTGAGAAACTGCAAAGAGTGGGAGGGCAGCTTACGCCAGGACATCCACTAAAATTTAAGACACAGAATTTCATGATCGGCTCCATAGAAGTACTATCTTGGTCAACATCCTTAAGTACACAATACAGGCACTTAATTTGGATTCTTACTCTGCATGCTTTTAGCTGTTCTCACTGTCCTCAGTTGTAGCATACCTAGGAGAGAGTCCCAGGTAGAAAAATATTAGGAAGAAGCAAGAACAAGAATATGAATACACTGAAACCACCTGTAATCCTTTAGAAGAAGAGGATATTGATCAAGTAATGCTGGAGCACAGGTGGGACGAAACAAACTGGAGAAAGACACCTACTAAAAGGAGAAAGCAGCACATGCAACAAAAACATGAAGATGAACCCTGCAGAGATAACATTTGCAATACAAAAATTCAAGACAAAATAGCAAAATCTGAGATTGAGACCCCGAACGCTTACAGCTTTCCTCCCCACTCCATTTCCAAGTGCATTGGGGGTTCTGTTTGGATTACAGAGGGGTTAAGATAACCCAAATTACAGAGAATAAAAATAGCACACCGGTAAGTAACTTTATCAACACATACTTGAGCGTGGCAAAGGCTTACCACCCTCTGCCACACCAGGACAGCTCTTCCACGTGAAAGAAAGGACATCAGAAAGCATTTGGATATTAAGCCTGTGATAACAGTATTAGAAACGTGAAGAGGCCCGAGCTGCCAGGTCGTTTCTACTCAGCCACAGGGCAGCTGTAGGAAAGGGCAGTACTTTAATGTTTTCTTAACTTGAAACAAGTCAACAGGACTTGAGACATAACAGAAACATCAGTTCACAGCTACTTAGTCCTTGACTAGCTTGATATAGTTTGGTGAAGATTACCGCTTCTGTGCTGAGGTACATATCAACTGGTAGAACATAACGTTCTGGTTGAAAAACTGATGTGCCCAATGCCTCTGCACACCGATGCTGGATATTACACCGCCAGAAACAACTGCAGCCTCTTCAATAGCCAATGGCTTTGGTAAAAACTGCTCTAATCCTTGGCTAGTAAAGTAAACCAGTGTAGCTCCTTCAAAGACAAAAAGCTGAGGGTCTGCCCAGGACTTGAGCACAGCATACGTGTCTTCTGCCAAGTGAACAATCGCATACTTATCCAGCAGTTGAAGGGCAGCTCAGTTAAATCTAAGACCTGCTGGTTCCCTACTTTTTCACAAAGATAAAACTGTTTTCTTGTCTGCAGGAGCTTTACAGAAGACTACAGTCATTTACAGAACCTGAACTGCAGCAAGACGTACTATTCCTTAGCCTGCAATAATAGACAGTGCCCAGAAATAGCCCAGAACACTCAAATGCCTCCATAAAAACCATTACCCAAAAGAAATCCATACCATCTTACCGAACACTTAAGTCACAGACTGAATCTACCRTCTATTAAATCCTGAAATTCCAGTTACAAATGAAGCCGGTACTATCCCTGTCTTTGATGTCTTTTACCACCTGAAAAATATCTGCTGCTACCAGCTCAGCACAGACCCCTGAACTCAGCCAGGGCCAGCTGCAGCAGTATGCAGATAGCAGTAGGAAGCTTTCCCAGATGTCTATAAAATATGTTTGGCCACAGAGATGCTGCTGCCCAAATACTGCTTTGACATTTTGAATATGTTAGCTACCCAGGCCAGACATGCTATCTCACAGGTACGAGCTGAAAGACAGTTAATGTTTTAACTTATTAACTCCAGGCAGGCTTATCTTTCAGCCTTGACACTTTAATACAGTATAGCTGCTCCGACACCACCTTTTCAAATCTGTGCTTAAGAATGATACATCTGACCGATTCAGAGCAAGGGTCAACTCTCCTGCTTTCTTTAATAATTTATTAAGAGCTGGCAGGAGCAGTGGCTTTGCTGTGTTGTTCAGTTGTCCTAACAAACTGGACAGTTTGTTTCAGGCAGCAAACAAATTTCAACATGAAATGCAAATGTGTAAAAAGATGAGGAATACTAATCTAACAGATCAATATAACCATGTTGTTTAGAGATGGCAAAGTACACCAGATGATATTGAAAAAGATGTTTCTCCCCCCATGCCCCAGCTCATCTCTGAAAGCCTCACAGCTCCTTGCTGCTGTGAAATGCAGTTTCATGCCCACTTCTCCAGCAAATGCTGCCATGGAAGCCTCCAAGAGGGCACCCCAGGAGGTACAGCCTGGGTATGATTTTGAGTATAATTATATTCAGGCACATGGATGTGCGTTATTTGTAGTTCTAGTGATGGAAAGGCAAAAGGAAAAAAAAAGAAAAAAGGTACATGTCCTTATGCAACATTTTCACAACTTCAGTAGAGCTAGAGGAGTCTGTATTTATAGAGTAACTAAGTGTTATAAAAAGCTACATAAAAAAAGCACATGGAGGGAGACACTAATTCAGTTCAGTGTGTAAGCATGGCATTTAAAGGAAAAAAGAACTGTCCTGGCTGACAACCGCTCCAGTCGTCATCTCTTAAGAGAACAATCCCAAATCACTGTGCTTGAACATTATCTGAAACAGGACATGGTGCAGAAAATCAGCAGGAAGGCCGTGACCAAATTCAAAGAGCTCATTTAAAGTTTCCAGACAAATAAGTTACCAGAAGAAAATTAAAGCCTGCACTAAGGAACATGCTCAAAACTTAAATGAACAGCCGAAGAGACAGACTTCAGGCACGACAAGCTTCAAATCCGAGTCAAGCACCACTACAGTGTGAACAGAAGTCAGCCATTCGGCAGAAGAGTTGCACGTTTCACTCGTAGCTATCACAGGTAATCGAGCTGGAAATCTGTATCAAAGCACTTAGAAAAAGGAGATATGGCAGTAGGCCAGCTTAAGTGGTGTCTGCATAACCCCAACAACAACAAAAGAAAGAAAGCACATTTTCACTAGATTTTGCACTGCACAGAGAAAAAGACACCCACGCAATCCCTGCTCTCAAAGCAGAGTAAAGCATGGCTATTTGGTGACAGCCACGCTGTGAAGACATTTAACGCTGTAAGCACTAGGTTTAGCTCTTCACCGTCTTTCACCCTTCTGCAATCACTCGAGGCCCCTCCGGAGAGGGGCGCAGCCTGGCACAGAGCCTGGGTCATGCCCTGAGTGTTTCCATCCTGCTATTCTCATGCACAGGATCTTTCAAAAGAATAAACTGAGGACAGCAAGTGGCTGGGAACACAGCCCTAGGTCTTTTAGGAGGGAAAGGGAAAAGAAAAGAAAAGACAGGGGGAAGTCAGCTTCATTAAGAAAATCCAGCTAAAAATCTTGAGGGCAATAGAATGAGAAGCAGCCTGTATAGCTTTATACAGAATAAAGCCTGCCAGACAAATTTAATTGCTTTATTTGTTCTTTGATGGAGTTACAGAGTGGATTAAAGGAACACCACGGAGGTCATATTTTTTTGGATTTTAGGACAGCATCTGATACTGTGTCTCACAAATCCTAATTGAAAAATTAATTCAAAAAGACTTGGGAAGGACCAGTGCACAGCACTGGAATTGAGAACTGGCTTCAGGACTGTAAACAAATGATAATGATAAATGGCACTGTATTGAGCTGAGGGGAGGTTGTATTGAACAAATTCATTAATGACCTGGAACAAGGATTAAAGAGCACGCTAATGAAATCTGAAGATTGCATTAAAGCCAGATTGTGTGTGATGGACACAAGCCTGCCGTAAGGTGAAGAGGACACGTCCAGCATCAGGATACTACCCCCAGATCCTTGGCAAGCAGATCAGACACGCTCCGGCCACAGCCGCTCATTATCCATCCCCCTCACCCTTCTCACACAGACCCATGCACTGTACAACATCTCCTCCCCCACCACTGTCCACCCTGTAAATAAACATAACTTTCTCTGTTTCCAGAGAGTCAAATGAGATGCATCACAGAAATTCAGACCTGGGCAGATGTCAGGTATGCAGGAGTCCACTGACAGGATGAAGGGTGAGACCTCCTGTTCAGGCACAGCCAGAAAACAAACAATCCCACCACTACAAATAACACAATGCCCTAAATCCCACCAAGATTTGTTTTCCCCATTTCCCTGCTATAGCTTAAAAAATTGTGGTTTTATGGAATAATGTCCCTGATAAATCAATTTAGGACCAGACACTTCCTTTGCATAAACCTACTACACTCCAATCTT
>JAYKAV010001111.1:2331129-2342058 GCA_035582835.1 Phoebastria nigripes | reverse complement strand
GAACAAACAAACAAAAAAAACCACACACAAAAAAACCATCAAAAAACCCAAACTGGGTCTTCCTGGGAAATTTTTGTACACAGAATTTGGTAACGCTGATTTTTAGAGGATAAAATAGACAATTTTTTTTTAGTACAGCTGCTGATTTTCAGACTTTGGAACTGCTGAGGGTTTAGCACCAGGCTTTGAGTTTAATCAATATGCTACAGGAAAAGATAAAGATTATGCAGGTAGAACAGCAGTTTTGGCTCCCTTCTGCAGTTTTCATGCCAGGACTAAAACATATTTTTCCCAAATAACAGAACCTCTCCATCATTTTTATTATCAGCCGGGATGCAGATCCAAGTTTCATCACTTGGTAAGTTGGAAAAACTCTCATTAGCATCTGTGTGTGCAGGGAGCCCATAAGAACACCTCATTAACTCATTAAAGAGGATTCTCACAGAGATTAGCTTAGTCAATCCTTCATTTAGCTACCAATCCATTCATGTGATGCCATTAAACTCCTCATAAACAGCCAAGTACTTAATAATACACTGTAGGAGTTTGGTTTTGTATCACTATACTAGTATACACCACACTGGTATCACTATACTGGTATACACTGCTACTGTATTTATGCTGCATCAGTGTGAAAATTACTGCAGCCCAAAACAATCCTTTATTTTCAACATACATGAAACATGCCCACATGATCAACTGACCGGCTGAGGCCAACATGGTTGTACTAAAACGGGACACATGGTTTATTAATGCCCAATTCCAATGATTTTAAAACATTCTTGAACAACCTTTGCTCTGCATCACGCATTTAAATGGTATGGCAAGAAATGGGCACAGGCAAAAGAAAGGGTTGCAGTAATACCCAGTGCAAAGTGACTTCACGGCTGCTCACTGTCTGAACGGGGAAGCAGTCAGCGAGCAACCTCTCATCCCCATCCTTAATTTCCAGGTTTTCCTTCTTTTCCTTTTTTCCCCCCTCTTTCTTCTGTGCATCACTGCTGTCAGACCATCTGCAATCTATTTTTCTATAAGCTACCTCTTCATAAACAGCACAGCTACCTCTGCCAGGAGAACCTCCCTCTCTGTTCTGGAACAGGTTTCCAGCACTGCTTTGCACACTACAGTTGTGACAATGGGAGGAAGGCGGTCTGCCACTTCAGCATATCAAGACAGGTATTCTGTGTTGGTAAACAGCAATTGCCATATAGACACGAGATGGCCCTACAGCAGCTCCATTTTGCACTGGCCTTCAGATGCCACAGTGATGACTGCTCATGTAAGAACATGAACGCAGAGTCTTGCAATTCCTACCAAAGCATCTCCATTCACTGCACTGCAGTCAGTACTGCTTCCACACATGTAGGTGTCAGAAGATTCAGCCTATCTAAATTCCTAACTTTAATACAGATGCACGATTTTATTTTCAAGCTGAATAATTCAAAGAACATTAATTCAGTCCCACCTGCTTAAATGAACCAGATTTTTAAGACCCTGTAGCTTGTTAGCTTGTATGTCCATAGTGCCCTTTTATGCACAGACACATGCAGGGTTCAGACCTTCAAAAACAACTTAATGCTCTTGTTAAAAAGGCTCCAAAACTGTTTATTGCAATTCACTTAGTACCGTCCCACTAAGCCTGCAAACTGTTCAGCTCAGACCTAGCAACTGCTCTGTTACTAACTGCACAGAGAATATGCCCGTCCGGTCCACTCTGGAAAACACAAAATAACCTCTGCTACTAGAGGATAAACATGGCAGCTTGCTGGACGTGCAGGAGAGGAGAACCCACTGCCCTCAGCTGAGCTGCCTGGTCCCGAGCAGTCTCCTGGAACTGAAGCTGTGCTAAGTAAGTGGCTTTCCATATTTCAGGAAGTCAGACAAAAGATGCTATTAATGGCACTTGGGTCTGGAGGGGGGAAATCCTTGAATGTAAAGTTTCAAGTGACTGCACATTGATGAAGTGGAATAAATAGCAAGAAAGAGTTGCCCACAGTAAAGGATTTTGTGAAAGGGAACTCCACAGCTTGATAATATCACAAGCACCCTAGGAGTCTGGAGAATGAGATGGGAGAAACTGTGGGGAGACTGAAGTTAAAAACTGAACACTGCATGGTTCATTTTCCTGGTAATTCCTTTTATTCATTGCTATAATCAACTTGACATGCAAAGCTGTTCCAAATTTACTGACAGCTTTTCAGTTGACATCTAGTTCTCAAGGTATTTTTTTTTTTAAACTTAAATAGCTAATTATTCATCGCCTTAAACCAGGATATATAACAATGTCAGGAAATCATCTGTTCAAGTTATATCAAAAAGCCTTTTGGGATTAGTTCATCTCTTTTGTATGCTGCAGAAAACACTCACTTGTAAACAATTAAATCATCATTTGAAATCTGTCTACACTTTTAGCATCTCTGAACGCAGCCTGAAAAACCATATAAGCAAGTATGTTACCGTTGCATCCAGGATCCAGTGCTGAAAGGTTTTCCTCCATAATATCTGGTTTGGGGGAGGCTGAAGGCTGAATTTATGGGCTAATACAGGCTCTCTGCAAATCCCATAATAGCACATCTAAATAAATATAATAGCTGCTTAAGTAGATCTGAGCTACAATATTCTCAAGTTATGCTGAGAGCAGAAGACATGCCATGAGGATATCAACATATTTTGACACAGAGGCATATTACCTCCATGTAACAGAGTCATGTCTGATACAAAAATAGGCATTTAATTTAGCCATAAGGGGTCAGCCTTTGGCCTGAAACTACAGTAATCAAACCTCATAGTACCCTGCTTTAATATGCAAAGCTCTCGCATAACATACATGTTACCAGAGATAGCCAGACATTGCTGGAGCAGAAGCATTTAAAACTGGCTTTAGATTTCTATTTGAAATTGAAACTATTTCTCTTTGGTCTCCTACTGACTTTACTGCATTTTTAAGGGCTGTATCTTTGCAGAATAATACAAACACAATGTAAGCAGAACATCCCATAGGAAAAAGCTCCTTCATAAGTCTGTCCTGGGCTGAGCACTCTAGCAGTTAAGTTACCGAGCCTGGACAGCGCTCATTTGCACATACAATTATAACTGTGCAGCACGCAGGCTAACGGTTTCCATAATCACCTCTGAAAGTGAACAGTAGTATTCCACTACCCACAGCATTTCTCAATTTTGAAAACTTGCTTGTGCAAATATATACCTTTACCAATACACTGGTCACCCAAAGTTTTTATTGGGGAGTTACACCTACATTCAAGAATTTGACTCTCTGTTCTCCTTCTCTGAATGAAAAATCTGTACAGTATTGAGATGAAAGGCCAACTTGCTGTTACCACTTCACCACTAATTGTATGATTTCATGGCTTTAGTAGCTTGATAAATGTTTTGGCCAATTCATCTTAATCACTGCAGCCGTGTCCTTTTTATGATGTAATTGCTGACCCAGTAAAGAACAAAACAAAACAAATTCCATCTTCTTCGTTATGGAATGAAAGGCAAGTAGGTCCTTGTGAAACTACAACTTCCTTTCAGTTTGTGGAAGAAAACACATGGCATTCATAACAGCATACAGTCAGAGGGGATGCAGACAGCACATCATTGTTTCAGAGAGGAACTCCTTCATAGACAAGAAATCCGCTGAGATGGTATCGCTGAACATTAAGGCACAGAGCCCTCACTTCTCTGGCACTCAGTATGCCTTTTGGCCACAAAAACAGGCCTTTCTGCCAGCAGGTCAGTACTGATATCTGGGACAGTGAATTACTACAGTGGAAATTAAAAATATGACAGTACAGCAAGAATGACTTACACAAATTTCAAGAGTGTTTCCTGACATCCCGAGTCCCCATCTTAGCCACACTGAAAAACTCAGACTAGAACTAAAGGCAGGATGAATGAAGCCAGTTCATCCCAAACTCCCAGAGGACAGAATTTCATAGATATTCATAGATACTCCACAAACTCCAGACTGAGCATTATCTTTAATGGGAGAAGAGGCTAATACACAAGGATGCCCTTCTTTCTGACACGTAACAGGTGAAAAGAAATAACTTTCTGTGCTACCTGGACTGCCATCCCTCTGGACAAAACACAAAGCAAAAAGCAAACTCTCATATTTTATTTCCTGGAAGCAGGAAATCATCACATAAGGCTATCAAAGAAGATTTCTACTGAGACTCATCTGTATTTGAGCACCTTCCACAGAACAAGCAAGCAAGTGCAAATTTCCCAGTGGGCTTCATGCTGTGTGACTAGCATTTCTCCCTTTTCTGGGCTGAATTTCAGTGTCATTGGGGTTATTCCTATAGCTTGATTTTTGTTTTTGAAAGGCTAGGAGCTACCAGAAAGTAAGGATTAAAAGGACTAGGTGAGTTATGATTACAATGAGTCCTGTCTCAGGGCTGCTCTGTACCTACATGCACAACAATTTATTCTCAGCTATCGTGAAATTTTCACTGTCCAAGCACTGCACACAACTGTTGTGGGATGCTCACAGAGAAAAATGCAGGGTTTTTTTACTGTCCCGGGAACCATGAATTGCCTTTAAAACACAACTGAAACTAATTGGGAGTAGTCTGAACACAAGCCTGACATCTTCCTGGCAGCCTGGATCGGTGGAAAGTTACCACTTTTTTTTCCTAAATAAAACCGAGGAGCATGTACTTCAGTTTCTGACATGATACATTAAAGTAAACCAACATGGAAACTGTAAACTAATGGCACGTTGCAGGCAGGTTCTCACCCAAGCATAAGGAAAAGTTTCCTACTTGCTGGAACAAACCCAGCACTTCTGGAGATGAGTGCAGACTGATTATCCAAGCTTAGCAAAAAAGGAAAATCAAAAATTGCTACATATACATCTCTTTTCTTGAAGATACTGTCACTGATCTAAAGCATAAATAAACATTGTTGCTCTGTCAGAGGCAGATAATTTACTGAACGTTACATTGCTAATGGCAATATTATCCAAGAAGCAAGTGTTTCAGAAAAAAAAAAAAAAAAATCAAAAGGAAGGTCTTTTTCATTCTAAATATTCTGCAACTGACAGGTGACTGCCAGGCTGCAGATACGAAATTCAGTTTTATCTAAGAGGAAACATACCTCAACTCATTCTGTTGGTAGCTTCTGTGAGCAACAGTTCCTTTAAGTAAAGGCAACATATATCAAACACCTCTCAAACTATAAATGACAAGATTCCTATATTTGAAAAATAATGCAGTTTTTCAACATTATCTCGCACCTAGAGTAATTATATTTTTACAGAGATAACAAGAAAGTTTTTTCTACTGAACACCTTAAAATACAACATTTCCACAGCAAAATCTGTCAGTCAAATCAAGGGTGTTCAGTTCTTTCTAAGGCAATGGCTTTTTTTGTTTTGAAGAGACTACTAATACACCTTTTTTTTTTTTTTTTTTTTTTAGAAAACATTTAATGTATGCTAGCGATTTTGATTGAGACGAAGCTGAAAATTTCAGGGGAAATAAACCATAAGTCTACCTTAATATGAGCTAACACTGCCCATGCCAGATCAGCCAAGAATTTGACTGGCTGAGTTGGGTACGTTTTTAATTTGGACAAAATAGATCAAGTCACGAGATCTGACTTTTTTGGGGGGGTTGTAAAGAAAGGATCATCAGAATAGCAGCCATTGGCTTTTTTAAACAGATGTCTGAAAGCAACCAAACGCACACTCTGAATTCATTCATTCCTTAATGACCAGGAGAAAACCCATCCCAGGCATGTGAAATGAAGTCAGGGCTTTCTCAGTAAGCAAGAAGTACCATTGTACTAAGCTAAGCAGAAATGTAATTAATGCACAGCCCTTTAGAGCTGTTTTAATGGACTGAAGGTTAAGAAACTCCACGACCTTCCTTAACATGTGGTAAGCAGGATCTTTAAATAGTAATGCATGGGCCTTATCCTCAAGCTCAGCTAAAAAAGACAACTCGTTTCCGAAAAAGGAAGCAAGGAAATGAGCCTCTGAGTTTTTGATTGCTAGCTGAGGAAAAGTAATATATAAAACCCTAAAAAGAAGGAGTTACAGTGTTAAAGTGAGATGACTCCGAGTACTGTAATTAAGAGCTAAAACCTGCAGGCAGACCTCAGGAGGACAGAAGCAGAGGCCAGGGTGGTCTGGCTCWTATTAACCCTGGCCACATTTTTCTGGAAGTAATGAAACATCCAGAGTTGGATTTAACGATGGGAGATGGAAAGGCTGTGTGCGTATACCTGAAAAGTTACTGAGTTACTCCCACTCCATAAACAAATAGATGTTGCAGCAGTTTACAAGGGGGCTAAGTCTTTTTCTTATGGTTTATTCACCCATAGCAGGCAGATCGTTTGCAAAAGACAGAGATTTCAAAGCAAAGTACATATAAACTGTTGTACCTTGGAAATGGGGGCAAAAAAGTGTGAATTCATGTCATGAGAGTCAAAAAAAAAAAAAAAAAAGAGGAAAAAAGAAATGGAAAACACTGCCACATGATGCTGAAAAATTCTCTGCTAGGATATGGAAGTATAGCCCTTTATGTTTGCAGGCTGGGATACACATATGCTAAATCTACTAATGCAAAACATGATCTACAGAATGATCTATAGAAGAGTCAAACTGAGTCATTAAACACAACAAAAAACATTTGAGTGGAGTGCTGGACACTACAGTCTATAAACTCTGTGCCATAGTTTGTAACACTGATTTATTGTAAAATATTTTGGTCAAAGCTAGTATGAGCAGATGTAATTCTACTCAGACAATAAAGTTGCTCCATTTTATATCTGGATTTAATGTGTGGTTCTCTCAGGTGTTGCTAGAAAATGTAAAGTACTTCCATTCTCCAATTTCTATACTTTTTCTAAAATAGACACTGTAGTTGTAACATCTGCTAAGTTAATGATCTCCATTAATCCTGGGTACAATTCTAGCAACTAACACCTACCAGTAATTTGATCACGGGTTCCTATCTGAGCTGATAATGTAAGTTATTATAGAACTTGCAAAGTTTTATTTGCCAATTACAGCACAGATCTGCACATATAACTGGGCAGGATGAGAAAACATCACTGATGAGGAGAAAAAAAATACCATTTACCATTCAAGTAAGGTTTGAAACATGTAATTGATGAGTACTTCACTGAAATGTGCTTCAGCAAGAGTGGGGGGAGAAAGGCACTGCAGAAGAAAGGAGGCATTATTCTTCCTGAACACTTGAACGCATACATTCAAACACTGATGTGCTGCAGCACTACTCCCAGTAAGCCCAAAATGCCTCTTTACCATTAGGAAGTTCCAATCCTTTGCTCCATCTACATCCACAGGTATGGAAGTCTCCATTTCAGAGCATTACTCTGTAGTAACAACATTCAAGGTGTCCACACCCTGGAAATACACTGTGATGCTTTTCTAACCAATGCTCTCACAAAACTTCCGATGGACTGGATTATTTTCCTTCCTATTCTGCATCACAACAGCTTTGAAAACAGAATTCACCAGAACAGGTCCTTTGTGACTTCAAAAACTCTGTTAAGGCAGTAAGAAAGACTTGAGCTTGATTTCTGATGAAAAAATAAAAATGCAATTTTAACAGAAAGCTCTACATGCAATAACACGAGTTAATCACCTACTCAGGAGCCAAAAAAGGGTATTTTGTAAAATGCTTAACTTTATAAATTTATAAATAACTTTATAAATACCTTTAACTACTCAGCAACTTTGCTTTTAGCATTAACTTCTCCAAAATCCACTTTCTTACTGCATGGGATGTAGGAGCAATTAGGATGCTCTTTCCTTTCACAGGTACATCCTGAGATGAAAACAATGCCATATAAATCAGACTTTTACTGAACAGGGAGATCATTATATCACTTTACAGCAATCTATTACAAACTAATTCCTTCTAATTTCCAAAGCCAAGTATGCCAGCTGATGGTGTCTAAGAAAAAAATAAAGTATCAGGCAATGAATAAACTCTAATAGCAATTCTGCTCACTGCTGCACAGGTCTTGAAGGCAAAGCAAATGCTTTCCTCCTGCACAATCAGTCCTTGTTAATGGCAAGGCAGAGATCTCTCAGAATGCAAACACTCACTGTGCCGGCATCCTATAACATTTGGCACCACAGCTCTAACTTTGTTATTTCCCCGAGGAGCAACAATTTTCTTTGTGCAACAGCAAGGCAGTGTGTCTTTCCAAACCCGCCTTACAGCCAAGTTTTACACTTCGGTGAAAGAAGCCCATTGAGCATGCCTGCCAACGCGCAGCCCGTGCTCAGGCAGTGTCCCAGGGAAGCAGGGGCAGAGAGAGAGGGCTCCTTGTCAAACTGCACTCACCTGCAAGAGCCCAGAGTGACGTTAACACTTGGGATTATTAAAAAGTGTGTTGGCCAAATTAAATGAATAATGATTATGATGTTTTAAATAAAGCAGTTATGAAAGTTACGGGGCCTCGCTCTTTTCTTGGACAAAAAATTACTTCACTGAACGCCATGCAGTAACGCCT
The DNA here is from genome assembly GCA_035582835.1 of Phoebastria nigripes. Lineage (NCBI taxonomy): Eukaryota > Metazoa > Chordata > Aves > Procellariiformes > Diomedeidae > Phoebastria > Phoebastria nigripes. The sequence continues at coordinate 2,333,556 of JAYKAV010001111.1, read as the reverse complement.
GTTGGGCGAAGAAAGCAGTGACTGACTCTTGAAGCTAGCAGTTATACAGAGATCCAATCTTCAGCTGCTCAAAATGCAGCTGAGACTGAGCTACACCTGAGACACCAGCTGAAGATCTGCCACGTTGTCTCACTATGTTTACACACCACTTAGTCTATAGTTCTTGCAAAATACTAGACAAAACTTTTCTCTTTTGGCTATGCTTCATGAAACAACCAAGGTATTTGCTTTTCAATTTTTAGGAGGCCATGAACAGTTTTAGTGTAACCATAAGATGCTGCACGGTGTTTTCCAAGTACTTTCTAAAGGACACACAGACACAAACAGCCAAGCCCATTCAAGTTCACAATATGAAACAGATGCATATTCAACATCTACCAGACCTAGAATTTTGCACGACATTATATTTAAATATTTCTGAGCTGACATCAGACACTGCTACAATTTTATCCAGATAATGGATTGATAGTAGCAAATACATTTGACAAACTTGTTTTGTGGGTTTGGCTTTTTTATGCTGCTAATTATTTACATAACTGACCTTCTCAATTGCCAGCAAATAGCATGGTTATATCTCAAAGTATCTTGCCTAGATACCAAGCTAAGTTCAAAGTTTATAAATGTAAACACTTAAGTGCAAGTTTCAAGACCTCCTGTAAAAAACACCTTGCAGAAAGAAAGTTCAGTGGCAGTACTATTTAATTGCTAGGTAAAGCAACCATAAATCTCTGTTCATGCTGCAAACTGAACAAGGCTCCATCACCTGGATAACACTAAGCTCACTAGACGACACCACTTCCGAGATTGGTGGGGAAAAAAGATTTTTCCAGGGGAAAAAAAAAAAAAAGGTTCAAGTGGGCAACACACTTTTTTGCTGCTTCCCTCCCACAGCACAGGAACCTGCCTCATTCTCACTGTTGGTCCCTCTTGCAGCCATGTATCCCGACATTTGATTTTATATTCTTACATGCAGCCACAAAGTAAAAATGTACTTCCAGCATATGATTGCAGATGAGCCCAGAAACAGGATTGTCTTGCAAAAACCCAAACCAAATAAACAACCGCACAGCAGATCAAAGCTCGGGACAAGCTTTGCAACAAGAACAAGTTGCGAAGAGCAGTGGAAGGCAACTAGAACCATATTCACGAAGCAGCCACAGCAGCTCCTGAGTGGTGCAGGGAGATGGACACAAGTGGAAGCAATCTGCACTGATGCAGGAGGCATGTGGTGCAGCAGGGCGAAGGARAGGCACTCTGCACTGCCCCGCTGCTCAGCTCCCAAAGGGACCAAGGGCAAACCCAGTCTAGTCAGCAGACTAAGAGTTACCCCATCCTGCTTGGTCTAGTGCTTAAAACATTTAATCAGATGCAAAAGAGAAAATAGTGATATTAGGCATGCAACATCATTTACAAGTCTTTTTAACTGTCGGGTGTGAATATCAGAAAGAGCGGAAGTCTGAGGCATGCCACCATAGAGTATTCTGAAAGCAAAACTGGTAAAAAGGATCTCCAGCTAAAAAGAAGCAAAGCCCTCCTACACTTTAATATGCAACACAAAAGCTCTTTAGTCTGCTTTGTACAAAAATATCAGGGCTAAGTTGATTACTCATAGGCTATCAATTAACATGTTCTTATTCATATCCTCCCAACAACAGCCAACAGCTGGAAGCCAGTGGTACCACTTGTCACAGATGAACCGGCATACCACAGCCATCTTAACCATGAAGTCGGCTCAAGGTCATACAGATGCTCCTTAAAAACTTCTATACACTGCCGTTAAAAATTGTGGCATGAACAATTTGAATTGTGTAGCTCACAAAATTATACCAATTGCCTGCCGACGTATCAGTAAATAACAAGGATAAACCATTTTATTAATAACTTAAGCCAAACTACACAAAGTGCTTAGCAGGAGAGGACTTGTTTGGGATTTCTGCAGGGTGCACGTAAATATTTCTGCCTGACGTACCCTTTTATGTCAGGAATGTAACACAGCACTGTCCGCAGAGCTTAATGTATGCCCACTATGCAAATCACGGCCAGTTGTGATTTGAGTAAAATTAGAAATCCTTACTGCAATAACCGTATCACTTCAGGCATTAAAATCGTACTTCCACTTTCAGAATTAGCCTGCTTATTTAAAAAAAGAGGGGGGAGGGTTAAGACAATAGTGTTTATAGAATCATAAAGGTTGGAAAAGACCTCTAAGATCATCAAGTCCAACCATCAACCCAACACCACCATGCCCACTAAACCATGTCCCTAAGCACCTCATCTACACGTCTTTTAAATACCTCCAGGGATGGTGACTCCACCACTTCCCTGGGAAGCCTGTTCCAATGCTTAACCACTCTTTCAGTAAAGACATTTTTCCTAATGTCCAATCTAAACCTCCCCTGGTGCAACTTGAGGCCATTTCCTCTCCTC
>JAYKAV010001111.1:2276787-2328103 GCA_035582835.1 Phoebastria nigripes | reverse complement strand
CCCGTTAACCAGGACTGCTGATAAATGATGGAGAGTGGCTTGGCAAGCTCCTCCGCCAGCTCCCTCAGCACTCTCAGATGGATCCCATCCGGCCCCATAGACTTGTGAGCATCCAGGTGGCGTAGCAGGTCGTTCATTGCTTCCTCTTGGATTACGGGGGGTTTATCCTGCTCACCTTCCCAGTCTTCCAGCTCAGGGGGCTGAATACCCTGAGGATAACTGGCCTGACTATTAAAGACTGAGGCAAAAAAGGCATTAAGTACCTCAGCCTTTTCCTCATCCTCGGTGGCAATGTTCCCCCCCTGCATCCAATAAAGAATGGAGATTCTCCTTGGCTCTCTTTTTGTCATTAATGTATTTGTAAAAACATTTTTTATTGTCTCTAACGACAGCAGCCAGATTGCGTTCTAGCTGGGCTTTTGCCTTCCTGATTTTCTCTCTGCATGACCTAACGAGATCCCTGTACTCTTCTTGAGTTGCCTGCCCCTTCTTCCACAAGTGGTAAACACTCCTTTTTTTCTTGAGTCCCAGCAAGAGCTCCCCGTTCAGCCAGGCTGGTCGTCTTCCCTGCCCCTTCTTCTTATGGCATATGGGGACAGCCAGCTCCTGCACCTTTAAAACTTCCTTCTTGAAGAATGTCCAGCCTTCCTGGGCCCCTTTGCCCTTCAGGACTGTCTCCCAAGGGACTCTCTCAACCAGTGTCCTGAACAGGCCAAAACCTGCCCTCCGGAAGTCCATGGTAGCAGTTTTGCTGGCTCCGCTCCTTACTTCGCCAAGAATTGAAAATTCTATCATTTCATGGTCGCTAAGCCCAAGACGGCCTCYGACCACCACATCTCCCACCAGTCCTTCTCTGTTTGTAAACAGCAGATCGAGCGAGGCACCTCCCCGGTAGGCTCCCTCACCAGCTGCGTCAGGAAGTTGCCTCCCACACACTCCAGAAACCTCCTAGGCTGTTTCCTCTCTGCCGTGTTGTATTTCCAGCAGACGTCCGGGAAGTTGAAGTCCCCCACGAGAACAAGGGCTAGCGATTGTGAGACTTCTGCCAGCCACTTGTAGAATGCTTCATCCGCCTCTTCATCCTGGTTGGGTGGTCTATAACAGACTCCCARCAGGATATCTGCCTTGTTGGCCTTCCCCATAAGCACTCGACCTTATCATCATCACAATCATTGAACTCTAGACAATCGAAACACTCCCTAACATACAGAGCCATCCCACCGCCTCTCCTTCCTCACCTGTCCCTTCTGAAGAGCTTATAGCCATCCATTGCAGCACTCCAATCGTGAGAGTCATCCCACCATGTTTCTGTGATGGCGACTAAGTCRTAGCTATCCYGCTGCACAATGGCTTCCAGCTCCTCCTGTTTGCYGCCCATGCTGCGTGCATTGGTGTAGATGCACTTGAGCTGGGCTATCGMTTTYRCCCCCAACAKTGGYRTGCCACCCCTAGGCTCATCTCTCGTGAGCCTGGTTTTATCCCCTTCCCTCTGCGAACCTAGTTTAAAGCCCTCTCGATGAGCCCCGCCAACTCATGAGCAAGAATCCTTTTCCCCTTGTGAGACAGCTGAACTCCATCTGTCGCCAGCTGGCCCGGTGCCGTGTAAACCTTAGTAAGCTGCATCCTTAGAACAGCATTGTGGAAATGAACCAATTATACCACCACTACCTGTCAAATGTCTACCAGCCCCAGCTTTCTGTAATTGATATTCACTCCAGAGGTGACTATGTGTGTCTTAAACATGTTTGAAAAACCACAAACACGTTTGCAGCTTCTGATGGCATTTCTTAATGCATGTCCATTAAGCACTTCACAACAGCCACGGGGTGGCTGGCTGATGTTCATACCCCCGCCTTGCCACAGGAAGCACACAACACAGGGTGCTACAATACTCACACCTATCCCAAACCTAAACCAAGTAAATCAGGTGTTGACCCCAGATCCCATGCACAACAGCATTTTCAGAGTAAACACGCAGCACAACAGATCTTTTTTGTTTGTTTGTTTAAATGCCTTTTTTGTAGAATGGAGCAATAAAACTTCTTGCAGATAATGCTGGCAGGCTACTAAGGGGGAAAATGCATGCGAGAAACTAGGCGATCCCAACATGGGGTAAGTGAGAAGCAACTGGTGATCCCAATGTTAGCACTGAAGGACACACAGTTGAGATTTTCAAAAGGAGCCAACTTCACTCAAAACTAATGGTATCCGTATGCATAAGTGTCATAGACTCTTCAAAGTTACAGGTATTAACAAATATCCAACTGGGACCTAACTAAAAAGTGCCAAACACCCTCTGGATGGTGCCAGAGATCTTCAGCCTTTACTGAAGCTCCTGAAAACCATGGGTAGTTGGCACCCATAGGAACTGGGTTCCACGTATGCACCCCAAAAATCCCAAAGCTCAGCTTGGGAGCAGTCTTGGCTTTAAATCTCATGATTTTACTGCCTAGCATCACATTTCAACAGAAAATCATCTGGAGGCAACAGACGAGAGAGAAAAAGAAAGAAAAAAAAAAAAAGAAACACACTATTTGCTTTTCATATGTAATGTTGGTTCATCCCTGTCAATAAAAACAGCAGAGATGCTCCTAATTGTGCCTGTGTAACCATTGACATTTAAAAGAAAGTAGTCACTGAAAATTAAACAGTCATTTCATTTCAGAAGACTCAAAATTCCTGGGGGGGGGGGGGGGGAAATCTGTTCTGTCAACAGAGGACACGTCATCACAAGTGGATATATAATGCCATAGGCCTCATCATCAGCAAATGCAAATTATTTTCAGCACTGCACAAACTATGCAGATCATCTGAGCAATTATTTATGCAAAGCTGCAAGGCTGCTGAATGTACACCAAGGATGATCTGCTGAGCTGGCTTCAGCCATTACAGGAATTTAAAACAGACATCAACCATCAGCAAAACCCAACACACACAGCAACCCTGCTCATGTTTACAGGAGTAGGAGATAGATTTATACAGCACTCTGGCTGTATACAACACTGGCCTCATTGCAACACACATCTGTACAACAATAAAAAGCGTTCTTAAAACGATGTAGCCTAGTACAATGACATGTGTTAAATATAGCCACGAGTGAGCTCGGAGCAGAAATCCATGAATAACCGTATTGATTGCAGTAAAGAAAACCTGAACATATTTGGAGTGGAGACATTTCCTGTTGAAATTCTTTCCATTTGGTAAAAACACAGACATTGTCTTACGCCTTCCCACACAGTGAAATAATAAAACAAAACTCCAGACACTACCGTTAGAGTTGAAGTATGTATCTGCTCAACTACTGTTTGCAGACATGGACAGAAAATGGATCTTCCAGCACAAACCAAGTCTGATGCTCTAATTCTTAATATGAAACAGAAGTTGAAAAATTTAAATTTAATTCTATGAAAATTCTAGACAAAATTTCTTAAATGTTTTCTATGCTTTTCACTTTAAGGACATCCAAAATTCTACTCTGTCGATCTAATGCACGCATTATTCACGTATAGTTATCACTAGGTACCATATATTCAGACTATATTGTAACTAATGGGATAGAATGAAAGACAACAGCAATGCTAGGAAGGTGGCAATGCAGTAGTGCCTCTTCTGGTCTCCAGTTACTTAAAATCTTACATTGAGTTTTCACACAAGCCATGTGTGCTATTCTCAGCGAAACAGCATTTTCCAATGTCAACTGCTCTGTTAATAAATAAATAAATAAATAAATAGTCAGATCATCTACACTGACTATCTAGTCTATCTGTGGAATTCCTTACAGAAGACGCTGGCCGAGACATAGATTATGGCCGATTTTATTACCTCTGAAAATACAGGCAGTTACTTCATGCAAGAATTACTGGTTTCAAGAATTCACTCTATTTGCCAACAACCGTTAGGAAACTTCCCCATAGAAAACTTTGCCCCTCCGGAAGGCAGAAGCAAGGCTTTTGAAAGTCACCTTTCCAGGGGTCCATGACAGTAACTTGCCTGACACATTATCCCTTCACACTCCTAACTTTGTGCACGGCTGCTGGTCCAAGTTTCCCCCAGCAACAGAAGAACAAATGTGCCAGCGCTCAGCAGCTCCGTAGCTGTGCCGTTTTGTGGCCACCGTGCAGCACTAAGAGAAAACAGGAACTGGCTCAGCCGTGGCCGTGCCTCGGTTGCGGGTTGCCATGAGCACCCAGCAAAAGCCGGGCTGAGGCTCCTCGCAGAAACCCTGAACAGGAAGCGCTACAGCAACGAGAGTACAGCACACACGCTGCTAGGATTTACAGGGGAAAAAACTAAAAAAAAGAGCAGTTAGAGGATGAGGAACAGTGATAACCTCCAGGCAGCAATTAGGAAAATAGAGGAAGGGGTAGAGATATGAGAAAACCACATAAGATAGGAAGTTTAAAAGTGGGAAGCTGAGAAAGATTTTTACAGGAAGCACAGATGTGAGCTCATCTTCTTGAGCATCTACCTGTTTTGCAGGGGCTGGCAGAGCGTAGCGAAGTACCGAACACTAACGTCGTCTCCTTGACAAGCACTTCAGCAAAAATAAAATCTTCCTCTTCCCAAAAGCTTAAGCTCTGCCCTGAAACATAATCCTCTGCTGTTTGCTTTTCTGCTCGTCTCCTTCCATCAATCATTTCAAGCACTAGGAAACACATAGTCCTAGCTGTTTCCAATGTAGTTTTCATTAAAGATACCCCTGCTACCTTATCCAAAGGATTAGAATTTCAAAATCTGCCGTTGCATAACACCTCTCAAATTCCTTTTTAAAAAGAGACCTACAAACACATAACGAACATCCAATAACCTATATTGCTGCTTTGTTTGTCATAAACTTCTTCAGGGAATCAGCTGCATAACATTTACAATCCCTCCGCATAAGACTTTCAGCCATGCATGAATTAGATTTGCAGTGAAAAACTGTATGAGAAAACCATCCTTTTCTCAACAGGCAGGCGAAACGGCAATGTTCCAGCGCAGAACGGCTCCCCTACACCCAATAAAACTCCTGCTTTGTCATTTACTCACATTTAAGTGTTCATCTTTTTGCTACCTAAGTAGCAGCACAGAAGGCTCCTGTTACACCAGCCCGTATAGCGTGAAATAGAGATTTTAAGCAGGTAAGCAATGTTAGAAGTATTTCCAACCAACACAGTAAGGGGCAAGAGTAGTACATCCTAATTTGGGGCTCTGGACCATCACCTTACATACAAGCCTGCTGCAACTGAGAAATCAATACCGACACAATGACAGCCCATAACAACTAATTACTCTAACACAGAAACTGCTTGCCATGTTCAGAATACGCGTGCAGGAGAGTACAAATCAAACCTGCAGGCGTGCAGGACGCACAACCTGTTTACCTCAGATGAGACCAGCAAAACTTCTAAGATGCTCCATAAATACAAAGATACAGATAGAGACAGAGGCTAACCACGTACTTATCAAAGCCCAGTTAATTTATTTCCTCCATCAGCTATGCCTAGAATATTTTGGCAGAAAAAAGCATATTCATTTATTTTTTAAAGCTTCTGTTCTCTCCGCTCCCACACAAGCACAGCGGACACTGTTTAATGCCCCTTTTTCCCTGCAGCACGTGCTCCAAGAAGGCCACCCTGTCTCAGCAGCCGTCCCCGCATAGCTGCTGCTGATGGATGTCACGTTAAGCTGCCTCCTGACCCCGATCGAGCGTGGTATTAGACACTCACTGCTGTAACTCACAAGTAGCGGCGTTTGCAGCCCCACGGCATCCAACAGCGGCTGGCAGTTGGGCTCATTCAGAGCCCATTAGCATGGTCTGTCCAAGGCAGGTCCACGTGGGTGGAATACTGATGGGCTCTTCACTGCTACTCTCCACCGCTGGGCTTCGTAATGATACGATTTTGACAGTGCTGGGGTTTTTTTGAGACACTGCAAATGAGCCAATATTTATTACTGTGATTTTACAAGATGACTGAAGCATCACTTTGCAAGCAGCGCTTGCAAAAAACTTGCCGAACGCAGATCAAGCCACGGCGTCAGGAGTCCCCAGAGGAGGAATAGCTGCGCACCTCTGTCCACGGAAACCCATCTGACATAATCTTGAAATAAAGCCTACCAGAAGTTTCTCCCTGACAGAGTCCGCACCAGGCCTCTTGCTCTCCAGAGAAACAGAACAGGCACTTTTGTTTGGAAACACTCTGTTCCTTTGCCTCCTGAAGACTTTGAAATCACGCGCACGCTTAGTTATTCCACGCAGGCGTGTGAACCTTTGCACTTGGGGTGTTGAAGGGAAGATTTATCCCTGAAGTAAAAATCAATCACATTAACAGAGCGACTTTCCAAACTCCTGCAGGTTCACTGCAAAGAGAGCACTAATTCTTTTAACTTCGAATGAGTTAGATAAAGCACCTACTCGGGGCTTTGTTTGTAGGAATTAAATGTTTATGTGAGATCCCTGAGAATTTTATGTAACAGCATTTAACAGAAAAATAATGTTCCCAACCAATTTTTCTTTGAATTAGTATTCAAAACTATAGCATTTCTCAGGGGTTGGTATTGTAGCAACTGTTTCAGAGCTCCCAAACGTGTTGTCTTCCAAACTAGGAAAATTTGGCAAATCGATCAAAACTTATGAGATATTTAAAACAAAAGGATAAATGGCAATAGGAAGAGTTTGACAAGCTGATGAATAATCAGAAAGCTAAAGTAAGAACACCTTAGCAGAAAATGTTACAAAGAAGTAATTTGTTTTCTCAGAGTAATAGGCCTCTAAAAGATACAATTCAATTTTTAAAAGGTTTACCATCCCTGCAGTTCAAGGATTGGTTTAATGATCATAGTTAGGCAACAAAATGCTGCACAGTTTCTAGCACGACTGGATTTCTGACAGCAGCAAACAGCAACATGTACCAGTCAATGTCTGTAAGACAATGTCTGTAAGACATCAGTCTGCTGGGAGACAAGAAGTGCTAGATGAATCAAAATTCCTAGTAAATAGTATATTGTAGAATATTTCTATAAAGATGGATACAAATAGGATGACATAGAGCTCTGAAGAGAATCTGACAGAAGAATGCAAAGGTAAAACACACAAAGCACAACTTCAGGAGACAACAATAAAGTTCTAAGAGTCTTGCAGTCAAGTTACAAAAAAACCGCAAAAAGTTTGAATAAAAAGAAAGCAGTTTGCCTCTGATGACAACTTCATAAAAGTCCTAGGACCAATTACATAGTTAAAATAGCAAAATAGTGGTTTGGAAGAGGCATTTTGCTGAGCAATTTAGGTGCAGGGAGGAAGAGGAAAAAAAAATGAAATTTTGAAATTTGCAGAAAGCTACAGCTAAGCATTTCTTTTGTAACACACTTCAGTTTCCTAAAGTTGAACAGATATTTATGCACAAACCTGCCTTCAAATCAGAAACACATACACTCTCCTCTCTTGGTTTGTTTACTTTGCCTTTTTTACAATACAGACCAATCATTACATGCAACACAAAAGCCCCTGAATGCCCCTGCTGTGAGCGGGGCCTCTCTGTGCTGAACATATAGTAAAATAACATTCCTGCTTCAAAGAAAACTTACAAGATCCATAGAGACAAAAGACTAAATGCAGAAAGAAACAGAGGCACAGAGGCCAGCGAAGGCCACAAAAAAAGGTCAGCAAGAGTAAAACTTGTGAGTCCTGTCCCCCTGTATCCAGTATTACCCCTGCAGAGTCAAGAGGTCTCCCAGTGTCATCTGATCCTTTCTCCCACCCCCAGTAATAAAGTGTAACATCCTCTGAACTCAGGAGGAGACACGGGACAATGAGAGAAGCTACTCTTGCACTGTGCAGAACAAAAGTCATCGGTATATAATCTCCCTCACAAAGCTTAAGTGTAAAGTTCACTTCTCTGCAGGAATCAAGCACAAAGATCACTCTATATTTAATTTAACTGAGGTAAAGTTACTGCAGAGATATTGGACAACTTCACTAGAGGGCCTGAACTGCAACTTGTAACATTAATTTGAAGTTATTGCTAGAACTCAGAAATTCAAGGTTTAGTAAATTATCGATGCTTTAGTAATCAAAAAAAATAATTCAGGCTATCAATTAATTCAAAATGATAAAACTAGAGAGTCTTAACATAGTATTAATTTATCCACCTTTGGCTGCTTTATCATGAATAGTGATTGATTCAATATATATTCTTACCCTAAGTATGGTTTAAAACTCTATAGAAGACACTACCAACTGTAAGCTGGCAGCAAGAACTATTAAAATAGTGAGTAAATAATGTATACAGTTGTAGTTTCTGAAAAACTGACAGATGACAAAGATAAACTAACAATGTCAGCACCTCACTTGCTATGTCATCTTRTATTTCTCCAAGTTTACTACAGGACTTAACTTGGGGCATAAAGTGACATGTTTGTCTAACTGCAAGCACATTTTCCTTTCTAAGAGAAGGCTCTGAGGCCCTTGTATGTTACATTTTGCTATCATATCTGCCCTTTCAATTTTTTCAAGCTAGAAAGATGCCAACAGGCAACTTGAAATACAGGCACATAAAAAAATAAACAAATAAGAGTTACTTTGTGCATCAGTTCCTGTGTGGTTTTAACTGGCATCACATCCCTACATCCCAGGTGGTACTTCTGATTAGTCATTACCTCAGCTGAGGTTATCAAGTTCTGCCATATACCACATATCCTCAACTGTAACATGTTCAAAGCACTCCTTACAAAGAGGATACTCAATCTCTTCTTCATGATGACAGGCCCTGGTACTGAGAAGCAACTCATACGTACAGGGAAAACATTTCTTGAGATGTCTTAAAAGTGGAGGAAAAAAGCAAGCCAAGAAAGGAGGATCAGTTATTTCTCTGACAAAGAGTTTTTTAATACAGCTTTTTAAAAAAAGTTATCATCTTCATGATGCACAGAATTCCTGGTCTGTATTAGAAGAATCATTCTTTAGGAATAAAGGAACAACTCCACTTAGACACCTTCAAAGCAGAGGTTAGAAGTAGCCCCAACAAGAAGGAATGAGACTGTTTTTCTGTTCGGCCTTCTGGGGTTTTGCTGTGCAAGAACACAAAGCATAAACTGAAAGACAAACTTGTTTTCCTCTCCTCCTGAGCTTCTACAATCCTAGATTTTAGCCTGGACTTTAAGCAGAGACCTAGTAATGCTTCGCATCCGACAACCGGATCAGGAGGGCGGCATGCTGGCAACCCACCTGTTCTGGGTGTGGGCTAGGGAACATGGCTGGCAGGGGACAGGCACTCAAGGTCCAAGACCCAGAGAGATAGGGAAAGGAGCAAGAGCCTCTCCTTGAGTCCCTACAGATAAATAAAAGTCAGAATATCCACAGTTTTTTCAGCAGCATATATGAATAAAACTACCAGACTCGCTACAACAGACAGACTACATCCTTTCTGCCCTGGATTTCCCCCCAGCCTCCCTGCTTGCCCCCAGTAACCCTCCCTCTCCCATACTTCTGTTGCCCACTTCAAGTCCCAGCAGCAGGAAGCCGCTGCTTCAGGCTAAGGAAGTTGCTAGATGCRCAGCTGCCCAGGTGGGGAGCAAGCCACGCAGCAGCAGTGGGGTATCTATTTTTAGACATTTAAAGGTACACTGTTCCTCTGGAGTGGGCTCATGTACATGAGGATAGAGTAGCTGTTACAAGGACCAAGGTGCGTGCAGTCCCTCTCTCGGTAGTGCTACCAAACTTATTGCAGGTTTTTGGACCTCAGAGAAAACCCTCAATGTATGTTTTGCAACAACAAAAATGGATAATTTATTTTTAATATTTATTTATAATCTTTCAGGCAATGCCTAATCATGGCAGGATGCTGCTCCTCACTTCCTGACAACTTACTTTCTCTAGCAGTGTCCTGTCAACAGCTCCAGAATGGAATTGCTCACTACATTGCAGACTCATAATTCTTCACCTCTTTATCATCTATTTTGCTGATAACTTCTAGCAGATTAGCAAGACTTCATTTTCCTTTGCGGAAACTGAACTGTTTATGCTCCAAACTCCTGATGACACATACATAAACACTGGGGGGAAAAAAATACAGAAATTGGCAAGAGATGGGTAGGATCCTGACAACCTCAATAACCAAGGAGACTGCAAATAAGTAACAAGATATCACACTTCTATGCTGTTAAAAAGGTCACCAGATTATCAACATTTGTTTTAGACAGACAGGCTGCTTTCCTTTCCAAATCTTTCTTTTATTGTGCTTCCTGTTCCAGCTACATAGAATTTGTGCCAAGGATGTACTTTGTCATGTTGCAAACATGAAACAAAATTTAGTTGGCAGTTTTTGTTACAATCACCAAGAAGAAAAGTTACACCGAAAAAAAAAANAAAAAAAAAAAAAAAAAGAAAAAAAAGTAGCAGGCAGACACCACTTTTCATCTAAAAGAGTAGGAAAATTTAAGTATGTTCCTTTAAAAAAAACCTGAAGGCTTTACACAACCTTAACCTGAAATCAAATGTGACAAGAGCTTTTGGATGTGCTGCAAAAGGCTAATAGCAACAATTTTGGTAAGAATCAAAAAGCCAGTTGGTCACAGCAGCACAACTCTGCACACAACCTATACTCTTCAAACACCTCAGCGACGTTATGAATACAAATTTCACCTTGTTATCTGTTGAAGTTCTTTTTCCTCAAGATTTGCTCTCCACAGATGTAGTGTCCTTGTCTTCCTCTATGCAACAAAACACAATATTCACTGGGAGTCTAAAGCTGCTTCATGCAGCATGAAAGTCCTGCATCAACCTTTTTATACAGTAACTGGGATGGGCTGACACCCTACTGCCTTTCAGGGACAGCATTAACCCTTTGATCTCTGACTTTCACACTCAAGAAATCTCCTCCCCCAGGCTTTTCAAAAGGCCATGGGCAACATGCACATATAAAAACATATATAATGTATGCATACGCATATATGTACATATGCATATTTGAGTAAGGCTGGCTCGTTTGTCAATAAGTGGGGCATAGGGAAAAACATTCATTCTAGATGTATTTGCTTATGCCATATTTGGGACATGTGCATTTCATAAGCAGAGAGAAAAATCCATAAATGCATTGGCAAAAGAACCCTAAACATTAGCTCAGGATGTCCATGCATCTGCCATCGTATAAATGGCACACTGCTTTAGATAAGGGCAGAATTTGTAATGCCTCTTCGGCAATGTCAATCAAAACTGAACCTGATTTTGAGTAAGAAATGTTAAAGAAAACATCAACCTGAGCTTAGAAAACAAATGTCAAATTGTTGAAATGCTCCAGGTGACTTTGACTGCAGTCAGTCACTACCGATCACCACTAAATACTTCAGATCTTACAGCAGTGCCAGGAGTTTATAACTCAAAGGACAAAAGCTGGAGCAAACAAGCCTTAAGGTGAAATCTTAACTCCTCCAAAGTAATTGGGAATTTTTCCACCAGCTTCAGAGGAGTTGAGAATTCACACTGGACACCACATATTAAAGGATAGTGGAAATTCTCATTTTAATTTAACTATAAGTGATCTTGAAAAGGTAGAAATTAGAAATATCAAGTAGCACAGAGTCCTTGAGCCTAGCTAATAGAAACATTAGCACCAGGTGCAAGGTCCTGTGCTCCTGCACAGTGATGTGGATGAATCACACACAGCTGTATCCAAGGTCAGTATTTCACCTAAAGCCTGGACTCCACTACCTCTGTATCCCCTTTGACCTTCCAACACACCACGTGCACAGACACGTCCCGCTAAGGCCAGCATGGCAGAGGCCACAGAACATTACTCTGTGATACCTGTACTAACTTCTAGTTACCCTAGAGCCTCTAGTCTTCATTTAAGAGACTTCAACATCAGAAAATTCACCATCTTCCTAAGAAATTGCTTCTGCATTTAATAGCTTTTACCATTAATAACATATATGCTATTTCAAATACCATTTGGAACTTCCCCATTCTATATCACGCCACCCTTGTAGGGCACAAACTCCAGTGCTCTTTGAGAAGATGCACACCCACCCAAAGCTGAAATTTATTTTACAACACTATTTATAAAATATAAGAAATGTGCTATACCCTGTTTCCATTGAGTATACTATATCCATATGAGTAACTACCAGCCTTTTTCTATTACTAGTATTGAAAAGCAACACAGAAAGATGCTTCTCATAAAGCAGCTGGTATCATAAAGAACATACACATGTGAAAGAAGCAATTTCCAGGGAAATGGGAAAAAAAAAGTAAGTGCGTGTTTTATCCTGCTTCTTCAGAGAGTTCATTTTGGACTTTTCACAGCCTCAGAAGCATGCTCATCCCTTCTCAGCTGGCCTTTGGATTGAGTTAAAAGAATATGAACTCAGCAGCTATTTCCTAAAACACATTACGTAGGACCCCAAGACTTCAGTGATAGCCACTCCAATACATTTTCCTCYAGTCACCATTATTATCAAACTTAATTTTTCTAACTGACTGAAGAAGATGTGTCCCCCATTATTCACATTTCCACTTCTGCTTACAGTGACTTCAGAGCAGACCTTCCAATGTACTTTCCGCTTCAGGATAAAAATTCACCTTGGAGTGGAAAGCCATGAAAAATTCCTTTGCGCTATTTGCTCTGCTTTTACTCCATAATTTGGTTTGATGAGGACCTTTGAATAAGTTTGGCACAGGATTTGCACTGACTTGCTGCACAGAAATAAGTGTCAGCCATGGTGCAAAAATGCCATCAATGCAAAATGGGATGCAAATGAGGAGTCAGACATTACAAATCAGCCAAAGTAAGCAAAGGCTGCGTTACAGATGCAGCTAGCAAAATAACCCCATGTTAACACAACATAAGCCATGAAGTGTCTCCCAGTACTAGTTTGTGTCGGTTCCTATCACCTCTGACTACTCCAGCTGTCATCCAAAGAGGAAACTACAGTAACACATTAGATGGAGATAGAAAAATGACTTTTTTTTTTGACTTAGATTTAGAGTAACAAAAATAAAGTTTCTCTCATGGATAACATAACTTACTGTAAATACTAGTTTAAAATTACTCTTGAAGAACGTGCTTAAAAATAGCAACTTGTTTGAAGATAAACGCTTCTTTTGATTGTTCTTTGCTTTATTTACATAAAAAATAAATGATCAAAAATATCGATATTTTAGAACAAGTCATATATTCAGGACTTGGGTCAATAGCCCAGAGTAACTAATCCTCACCCGCTTCCTATGTGGTGGCTTTCAACCATGGTAAAAGCACCTATCAGCTGAACTTCACCAGTTTTGGGAGTGGATAAAGCAAACCCACAGAACAGCACCCTACATGTGGAATCTAAGTGCCCATGCGGGGACTTAGTACCACGTAAACTACCAAGGTTTAAACTCACACCTTCACTTATTTTGCCATCACTTTCCCATGTTGGTAAGTCCTTATTTATATTATTCAATATCTAAAAGGACTGTGGGTTCAAATCAAACATGAAGCATTTGCCAAGGTCTCTGGCTGCACAAATAAAAGCTATGTGCCAGAAACGTGCTTCCAGAGGCAATATGCTACGCACTAGCTACAAAGACACTCTACAGAGTATGCAAGAAGTGCACAATGAATTTCTACAACCATTTGCTTTTGCTATTGATCAAAGTTGGTCTATCTCTGCAAAAAGGGAACAAAACTGTGTTACTCAAATACTTAGAAACAAGAAATGTTCTTTGTTCAGAAAAGGGAGGGAGGAACAGAAGTAGAGATGCACATCAGTGAGAATAAAAAAATGAAAGGGAGAGCAGGAAAATCTGATCTTTAGAAAGAAAAAAGGTGCCAGCAGAGAGGGAACACAGACACGGACATGAAACCAAGTTTCCATGGTGCACTGAGGGAGAATCCAAACAGAAAGTTCATCTCTGCGCCAGTGATGAGCTGTCCTGCAGGTGAATCAGACGTGTTGGGTGGGATGAGGGGTGGCTGAAGTTCAAGCCTCCAGCATTTCTGATACAACTCCAGCAAAGTGCTGGACAGCCTCGTACAATCGGTCACACATGTGGGCCCTGGGGAGCAGTCATGCCACAGTGCAGCAATGAACACACAGCTGAATGTTTCCATGTGTCACTGCCTTGGGCTAACAGAAACAGCAGCAACAGCAAGCTCAGATTGATGTGGGAATAAAGGAGTAAGTTTTCAACGAAAAGGGAGTTGGGGATAAGAGCAACAACAGAGTTACCAAGAGAGAGGAGTTAATAGAGTAGTAACAGAAATCAGCAGCTCTGAAATAATATCATCCCACACCGGTTGTTTCTAACAATTCATGAGCTAGGTGACTAAAGTTATCTTCCTTCCAATAGCGGACAAACTGATACCTCTAAAATCCCTGAAATACATAGTCTGAAATTATTACTAAAACATAAGTCCTCGCACACGCATGCCAAGAAAGTAGTCTTTCTTTTTTATGATTATTTTTTTAAACACAATAGCAGATCCTGTAGTGACAAGCAGGGTGTAAGTGGTCAGATTTCTCAAGCTTCCCTTAAAGCCTTAACATACATCTGCTCTACTATACAAACCATGACCTCATCTTTAGGTGAGCTGTGAAAGCTGTCTAAGATCAGGGCATCTTGGAAGCACCCTCTGCTCCCAGGGCACATCCACCGTGGCTCAGGTTCACTGAAGAATTGGGCATTGTTTCTGGCTTCCCTTTCACACCTACATCGTCAAACTCTGTTCTATAAACCTAAAGATCTTAATCTTGCAAAAAATTGCCTAAACAAGGAAAATAATTGGAAAGAGAGTAGGCAGGGAGGCAGCCTGATCAGTGTAGCACCAAAGGGTTGCTTTGTTACTAAATACAGACTGCAACCAATTCATGGTTATTCCTCTTTCATTGTGTGAAGAAATTTTCTTACAAAATTGTTGAAATTGGCATAACCAGAGTTTAGCCAGAATTAAAACAACTGTAAAGGGTTTCCGTACAGCACTGATTTTGATTCTGTTTTCACTCAAGTATGAGTCAAATAACAGCTCCCCAGAACTGCAGGCAAATGCCTGTTCACATGGTTCAGCCCATTCCTCCAGGAACAGGGCAGAACCTCAGCAGCACATCGCAGTGTCCTCGCAACATTTCCATGTGGTAAGAAAACAGCTTTTTGGCTAATTTAAACACATCTGGGTAATTCATTAAGTGGTTAATAAACTGCTAACACAAAAAGTATTACTCAGCAAGTCTGTTCAACTTTGCAGGAAGTTTTCTTGAGTAAGACTGAATTGTTTGGTCAACAGATTTCTGCACACAGAAGTTGAAGTTGCAGCTGAGTAATGCCTTTAGTGGTGTAGTCTTAYGAACTGTATCATCAGTGAGGAAACATCTGTGTTCATTTTGTTTATTCAGCTAGCTTTAGAGCATTAGGGATAATAGAAAAGCTTCTTCTCAAGGACTTAGTGCTCACAACTCAGCAGTTGGAATGGCCAAAGGTTTTTGGGTCTGGTTCCCCCCCCCCCACCTTCATACACACACAAAAGGACTACTTAAGGAGATTGGTAATCCTACAAGAAATATTAGGCTTGCAATACATTAGGTATGTTCAGAAGATACTCATATTTATGTTGATATGTGCAAACCAAAGGACTTGATAAATATCRGTGTTCAATCCTTAAAAATAAAATGCGCAAGAGTGAAGCAGCACAAGCTTCCACTAACGGCAAGTGAACACCAGGCTGCAGGAAACGTCGCCTTCCATTGACTACCTCCAGGCTGAGCACAGGTTTTAGGCCACAGATTTGTGCAGCTCACGGAAAAATTGTCCTGATTAGAGACGTAGCAGAAAGAAGATAAAATGGGTTCCCTCCCACCAACTGCTCTGAAACAGAAACAGCTGCTGTGGGGCGAGCCAGGCACAACCCCAGGCTGTAGCACTAGTAAAAAAAAAAAAAATCTAACTGGCAAGTGGTTAACATCACTGTCTAGACCTGGACCATCCATCCCACCAAACCAGAGTCTATCAGACAGCTGAAGCAGGAGGGTCTCTTCTCTTGTGGCAGGAAAGATGCCGGCACAACCCACCTGGGTAGGTTAAGGGCTGGCAACTGTTTTGTCAACAGTCATTTTTATTTTTGGCTCAAACAAATTCAAGACTCAAACTGAAACAAAGAGAAGAACTTGTCTGCTTCTAGGAGACCTGCACAGGGTTACGGTGGGCCTACACCTAACACACAGAAGCGGTATAAAACAGCCGCTTTTTGCACTGGTGTTGGAAAAAGAATTTGTCACGGCAAAGTACACCTAAGCAGTCTCCTTAGTCACAGTAATCCCCAACAGATATTGTGGCAAAAAAAAAAAAATCTTATGCTTTTCTTCAAAATACACCTTCCCTTCCATTTGCCCAGCGAGTCACTTGTCAGGTTATGAATGCCCTTTAAACCCTGAAACTCCTTTGGTTGACTGGTCTATCCAGGATAGTTGCCTTCCCAAAAAAAAAGAAGAAAAAAAAAAAAAAAAAAATCAGACAAGGATGTTTGGCAAAGGTCACCTCTCAGTGCAGCTTCAATACACGTGTTTGCAGTCTGCCAGGAAGTGGTACACACAAACCAGATCCACTATCCAGTGACTTAGTCCTTCTGTTTGACTAATGGAAAGCAGAGACAGCCAGCCCCATATTTTCCTCCTCCACGAGAAGGCCACACAAGCAGCAGCCTGTAAAGCTGGGAGTTGAATCTACATCCAGGTACTGCCACACAGCCTTAGACACAGCACCTTTCTTCTAGACCCTGAGGTTTTGTTTTATTTTTCACTGAAGTTAGAATCATAGAATCACTTAGCTTGGAAAAGACCCTTAAGATCATCGAGTCAAACCATTAAAAACACCATTAAACAACTGTTAAAGCTGACACACTGTACAAGCTGATCAGAATACAACACAGTCCTTTAACATAAATGTTTGTGGTTTAACCTAACACTGGCTCATCCCCAGGCAGACCACCACGTACGAGTAATTTGGATAACTCCTTAAGTAGGGATCAATACATTTAAGTTAAATTCTAACACAGGTAATCCACTTGAATACAAAGCAGGCATTTTAAACCCATTCAGAAACCCCACCTGTTCCTTTCAAAGCTGGCCCAACGAAGTCCACCAGTAAACACTTATTGAAGCGTATGACCTCTTAAAAGCTGACTGAGAGTACGAGAGGTAAAGCATAATGCAACATAGACGGATTTAACACACCTTCCATCAACATAATTATTTCCATGCATCAAGCATAATGCAAAACTCAAGAGTGCAGTCCTCCTGCATGAGCATCTTTAGTAATTCAGCATGAGATGAAATCATTAACATTGCACAACTTAGAAGGAGACCCAACAAGGCCAGCAGAATACTAACGGCCTTTAAAAAAAAAATAAATCCTGAATTGTAAGTTTCAGCACTCCTAAAAACACTAAAAATGGACAGCGATTGTTAAATAATTCCAACACTGCCAACAGAAACATGCAGGAACTCAAGGTGTACCTGTCCAGCCTCATCAATCTCTCCTGTCACAGGTAATCTCCATTCAGAACACAGAACAGGAATGAAAAGTTAAAATAATATTGTATATTATTTTGATTTTAAGTTACTGCTTAACAGAAATAATCATATCAGATTTATATCGGTTTCAGGTTTTACAGAACCAATATTTTTAAAACCCACTTAAAAACCCTATCAAATGCCTTTTTTTTTTTTTTTTTTTTTTTTTTTAATATCATGGAACACTTTAGGACAACAGAACAACCTTTATTTTAAGACCCTTTTCAGTTTAACAACTTAAATGAATATACACAAGCTACATAAAAAACCCTAACACAATCATATTCATAAGACTATTCTTGCCTCATTTTACATCCAAGTCTCTACTCCAGCTCCTAGTGAAGACACTCAGTGGCTCTGAAGAACTACAGGTTATTCTCAGTGTACTGTATTACTTGAGCTCTTGCACACCTATGTCTTCATCCTATAGCAAACGTGAGTACACTGAAAAAGGTGAAATTTAGTTGGCAAAGGTATCTCAAAATTAGTCCTGTACAACAATCTCTCACACATCATGCTTACACAGGATAATGATCAAAGTCTGAACTAACACTAAATGTGAAGATTTTCAAAAGTGACTGGCTACTAAAAGAGCACAAACTTGATAAAGTGTTAACTTGCCAAGTCCTAGGCTCATTTAAACTGGATACTGCAAAGCAAAATATTTCAAAGCAACAGCCAGTCTGGAAAATCCTGGCCAAATCACCCAAACAGGCAACTCTTGCTTATATTAATTGGCACTGAGACTCACAAATATTTGACCACTATGGAATACAGGTATGCATACATGCCTCTGTTCGCATAAGAATTGCAAAATCGAGCCCTGAATACGTTTTACCCTAGTAAACAGGGAGGGGGGGAAACCCAAAAACCACCAAACCACCAACTCTCTACTGAAGGGATGATTCAAACTCCTATAGCATCTCTACGTCGCTATGAAACTACCATCCTAACCATTGCAACAGATTTAAACATTTGAGGATACATTTTGCTGTCTGCAGGCAGTGTAAAACATGCAAATGCTGCAGAAGTGTTTATTTTAAGCAAACAGGAAACAGTCTTTCAAACTGGACAACTGCAAGTTAGGAAGAAAACAGCTTACCAATGACAGCAAGCAAGGAAAACAAAAACACACCAATTTATTCATAGGAGAAACAGCGTTCCATAACAGAGTTACTGTTTACCAAGTGTCTAATAGAGACCTGAAGTAGTTTCCTCTCCAATTACATCAATCCACCTCCTAAGCTACTGTGCTACCAACACCGTCCCAGCTGAGCTACTGAAGTCAATGCCATAACTCCCAGTGACTTCAAACTAGAGCTTGAACCAGCCTCTGCAACCACTGAGAAAACCTCCAGAAACAAGAGTGAATCGTTCAAGAAGGAGGAAGAAGTTAATACACAAGACTGTGTTAAAACTAACAACAAAATACAAACATTTACTAACAAGCAAAACAAATAGCTCCTTGCTCATTGACTACCAAAGGCTTCAAAGCACTGAATAGGTTTGTTTAGGTGGCAGACTTCAGATCAAAGCCTGGCTAGGTCTGGTAACTCAACTGGAAACACAACCCAGAAGTTGAATCCAGGACAGTATGAAATTCAAGGGCTTCCTTTCACTTATCCCTTCCAAGTGACACACACTCCACAAACAGAAAGCTTCTAGAGCAAAGTACGTGACTGTTGAACACTCATCACAAAATTACAATGACACTTCAAAAGCAACAAAATGCTCCATCAGTTGTTGAGATGTCCACATTGTCCAAATATGGAGTCCTTGAACAACCATTTGACCTGCGAGACCCTTATTTTCCTCTGCAATTACATTCATTCATGGGTCCTTGATATGAGAATTACTGCAAATTTACATCAGTGCAACTAGAAAGTGAAAATCCCCTGAAGGACTAAAACTACAGAATGAAATATCCTACTGATAACATTCTGACAGCATGAGATCATTGTTCAGTCTGACAGACTGGTGATGGTACTAAAATGGACAAAAACCAAACTGCCTTAAATAACTGTGTCAAACTTGTCTGAACTCTAGTAAAGCACTTTTTACTTATATATTTGGCTATATAAAGGCAAACAAACCCTATAACCTAACTTTCACATAAAATACCTTTTATGTGGGTCAAATTCTACTGCGTGGAATATATGCATAAACCCGTGGATCCCACAGCAACTGCAGAACGAAAGCCCTGGGCTACGTGAACCTACCCAAAATGCCAAATAAACCTTGTTCTTTCTCTACGTCAACTACCTCTCAAAAGGAGCACTCGTTATGAGATTCACTTCTGGAAAACTCCTGTGCTCTGGAAGTGTGATAAATGCATTTAGATTTATCCAATTTTTAAACTGGTTGTGCTCCCAGAGGTCCCACAGAGCTTTACAGCTGACCTCTAACTTTCTGTTCTTCCCCATACAGAAACTTGTCCTGCAATTTAAAACCTGAACTCTCCTTCTGCCCATTTCACGGGGCATTTCACTGAAGCCCTAAGTAAGGGGAGCAAGCATCCCAAAACTCACACTCCAGATGCCCACTGCAGCTTCACACAAGGCGGGCAGGCAATGGCCAGTGCTGTTTGCTTTTCTTAGATACCCAGGGGTCAGAAAAATCAACTTCAAAAGAAACCAAACAGAAAAATACCTATTTTGTAACTGGGGCTTGGGCGTGAGGAGGGGAAATCACTGGTTACACTGTCAGGAAAATGAGCAGGTTTGAGACCATCTTTTTCTAATAAATAGTCATTAATCACTTGCAGTCACTTAGCACAGGAGGTCATGCAGTGGCAGCCTGGCTAGTGTAAATGTTTAATACTGAATTAGATTAAGAAAGGCTCAGGAAAGCGTCATCGTAGCTAGAGTGCTACCTGCTAATGGAAACTTTCCTTTGGTTTCAATATTATGAGGGCCTGACCCGGGCTTATTATCAGGGTCTGACCTGGGCTTTTGGGAACAAGATGACATAATCTTGCTATGAAGTCGTGAACACAGCAAATATCACAGTGCTAACTACAGAAAGCCAGACAGCCATGAGCTTATTACACCATTTTATCACTCTACTGCTGTAAAATACTATCACCTGTTTTGATCATATCTCTGTTATTAGAAACACGAACACAGGGATGATCATCAGCCTGTAAGGCAGACTGTGTGGGAATCTCCAGCTCCCTCCCATGGGGAGCCGCACAGCACATGGGCACTGCCATGTACTGGCACATGACACACCAGAAATACAGACACAAATGTCCTCATCTGTGTGCACAGAGCTAAAAGAGCAGGATTCAGATGGTTTTACAAGAATATTTCATAATCCTCCTCCTGCCGCCCCCTATCAGTTAGCAGCTCAGTCAGAGCCAACTACAGTTATAATTATCGCCATAATTATTATTTTAATAAGAACCAATGACTTATCAAAATATTGCGCTGAAGACTTGCACATCTTTTCTTGTAAGACTGCCAAAAAGCTAGTTCATTGCTGAGGTACCGCTCCATGTACACTGCTAGCAGACAGCACCTCCAAGTTTCTATTTATGCAACTGAGTGACTAAACTCAGTTCAAGTGAATGCCAAAACGTAAGCCATTTGAGGCACAGTAGCTGTGCAAAGTATTATTATTCTCCTGGTGTATACACACTAACAGCTTTGTTTACTACATTCACTCCTCTTCTGCTTGTTTGCTTGGGTTTTACATACTGTAGGCCAAGTTGCTGAACTTAGATGCCTCAAGGTAGCCACCTGAATCCATATTTACATATTTAAACATCTGTGTCAGGCATCCATAGAAAGTTTTAAGCGCATAAGCAAGCCTGTAGGCATCTAAGTCAATGTAATTAGGTGCCTAGATTTGTCTTCAGCTACCCAAATGTGGACCTCTACAGGCAACAAGTTGCTACTCTTCTTAAGAGTATTTTTTTCTACCAGGTAATATTAGCTTGATAACAGATTATTTTTTCTTCACATGCTTGTTCAAGATGACCCCAATCCAGATCTCTGGTAATACTCCATTTCTACACAGAAGTCCAATTTAAATTTTCCTAATTAGCAGATGGCCATTTAGCTAGTTACAGCTCCAGCTACACTGCCAGATTGAGGAAAAAGTTCCCCACTTAAAAAGATAAGTAATAACCCTAGTAGCTGTGGGGCTCTTCATCAAGGGTGGCCAGTTGTCATCCCGCTAAGTTTCCAGATAGAACACGTGACAAAAGGACTCTACTTGTCTCTATGACATGTGGTTGTACGTTTCTGAAGAACCAAAAATTTGCCATGGAAACATCATTTTTCAGGTTTGTCTGTTCATCTCCCAAGTAAGGGTCAACAGGCTGGATACAGTTTCAGGTAACTCGCTTCACTTTAGTCAATACAGCCACGACCTCCTTCGCTTTTTCTTTCAAATAAGATGTTTTAACTGAACCACGTGTCCTCCTGAATCAGAGTGTGCAATTACAAAGAACAAAGCTAACCACGAACAGTCTGAGTTTTAAAAACAAAACGAAAGACTTCTCAGAAATTCAGAGAGCATGAAATCCAAAACTCACCATTAAGAAAAGTCAGCGAATAGCATCAACTCTCAGAAAAATACTCAGACTCCATCAAAAAGTACATCTGAAGGGCAAGCAAAGGCTGCAGTATGAAGTAAAAATGAGTGTCCATGACTCATTCAACCAAATCCAAGTTAAACTAAAGTTTGCAGAGTCATTCAGCTTTGTAGAATTGTTTTAAATAAGCATCCCACTTACTCTCTAATAATATAACAGAACAGCAATAGAGCAGTAGCTTGAAAACAAAATATATGTGGGAAGCATTCAAGATCTGACCTCAGAGTTAACCACACACTAGTGTGAAACCTTTTTTAGCTAACTTTTTTTACTAAACTGATATTCATTTATTGTGAAGTTTAATTTCATTACCACAAAAAAAAAAAAGAAGCCAATTATAGACATGCTATAAATAGTTCATCCCTTGGAGGAATCCTCTAATCATCTCTAAAAATAAGAAGTCACATGATTTAAGTGTCCTGCACCGACCCTTTTGGTACTTCACATAAAAGGATGAACTCAGCAAGGTTACGCCATATATAAGTTTAGGCAACAATACATGTTGCCCAATTTTTATATCTACACGATTAGAAAGCCTGGTCTCTTCACTTCTAGCTCATACTCAAACTCAGTAAAGCATTCAGTCCTGTATCTGATGTAAAGCTTGGGAGTAACTCCATAAGAGGCACAGGTCCACAAGGCATCGAGACCATTTTCTGCTTCCAAGTGAAGCCTGAAAATTTCCTTTACCTGCCTGAAAACAGCTGGGCAGCCAATTTATACTACTAGCCTCTCGCTGATTTCTTTCTTGATCCATCCACGCTAATCAATCCTTTGACTGATCCTACCCTTACACTGTATAGTACCAATCACAGAGAAATTCTGACCGGTGAGTGGAAATCACTGAAGAAGAGTTTGTGGAAGTCCTGTGCAGAACAGGTCCCTGATGGTAATACTGCAAAAGTTACACTCATGACTCTTGTTAAGTGCTAGCAGCTATACTTGCTATTCAGCCTGTAAGCTCTTCAAGGCAGGGACCTTTCCTCACATGTGTCTGTAAAGCTTCTAGTGCCCAGATGGTGCCATACAAATGAATAATAATTATATTTCCATGTAGACCATTATTGTGCATAATGTAAATTACTTTCACTGATCCAAGAGGAAATCATTTTCTCATTTTGAAATGAAAAGAGAGAGTAAAAATAATGATTACTTGTTTGACACTATTATTATAACAATAATTACATTTGTGGGTCCAGAATCCTCAGCTGGTCTGTACCAACTTTAATGGAGCTATGCCAACGCATGGCAGCTGACAAGCTGGTCCCAGTCTTTGCTGAAGATCTCAAACTATTTCACAAGAACTGATTACTTCAAACCCACACCACTTCCATGAAAGATGTGAAGTTAAAATTAAGCACACTTTGCAGACTGGGGAAGAGAAACGCCAGACCTGGCATGTGAAGGAATGGATTCCTACAGTGGCACGGCAGGTATCTGAGCATCACTGCCACGGCCCCCATCCCTCGCCGGTGCAGAGGAGCAGGCTTTTGCAGCAGTTCAGACCTCAAGTGAGCTGAATTGCCTTCTGGAGGCATTCATCTCTTTCCATTCATTAGAAGGCCTTAGACTACCCGAATTTAGCACCTCAGCGTTTGTGAGATTCAGCCTGGGCTTAAGTGCTCAAAAGGGGACAGCCGTAATCACCAGCACCAAACATGAAGGGGACAAATAAAGTTGGAACCTGCCAGGGCTCAGCTCCTCTGGAGAAAAAAAAAACAAAACACAATTATCAGACCAAAGAGAACTAAGTCTAGACAGTCAATAACTGAAAACCCCAAAACTACATGTCACTTTTAGCTATGTGGCTCCAAATGCTTTGCTACAGATGTCAAGAGGTTACTGATGGGAGAAGGCAACCAGGACTCCAACTTTCCCTGCTCCCACAGAGCACTCTCCTGTTCAACACGAACACTGCGGCACAGCATCAAAGGCCTACTATTACTTAAAAAAATGAAGAGGGACTAAGGTTCCCAAGTCTAAAAATCAGACTCGAACACTTGAAAGTGTTACTCCTCATAAACTGCACTAATACAAGAGCAGTTACACACGCCAGTACTCATGCACCCTGTGAGTATCCGTGCAGGGATGCTCCTGCACCTGCACAAATCAGACACCCCATCAGCCTAAATTAGAAGAAAAAAATACAGTACATTGTATCCCATTTAAAGAGTCACTGGAAAAGCTCCAGTGAAGTGCCAGACCTAATTTTAACACTGTAAAGAAAAATCAGGAAGTATTTGATTAAAACTAATCCTTGAGGTTATATAATTTGACTGTTCCTACAAGTTAAGTTCACTCCATGCTTTCATTGTACTCCTGTCCCTTCAACAAGCACTAATAAGATGCTGTATCACATATCATGGACTTTCAATATTGAAGGAAAAAAAATATTTTGAAAAATATTTCTCAATACAGCTGAGACATGTGGCAGGTAATGAGGGCCTTTTACACCAAAAAGTATCCATTTGCAATAGCCCACAAGCAGTAAATGGGATTTGTATGTCTCCTGTACAACAGCTGGTCTTCTCTTGCTAAAAAATGAAACCGCTTCTATTTCAAAGGGAACATCTGCAAAATCCCATCATACATTAAAGAATAAAAAACCAACACAACAAAAAGTACACCAGTGGCCTGAAAAAGACTTCCGATGGCATAACCAATTAACGCAGATCCATTTCATATAATACCTTCCCACATCCCCACAGAAAAGATGCTTAACGAGGTAACTGCTGCAGGAGTCCATCAATCTAATCTGGTTCTAATACTCTTCTTAAATAATGCATACATTAGTTCTCTGTTACTGAAAAGATTTGTTTGTTTTATTAACATGTGCCTTGTTAAGTGCTAATTTTCTAAAAATCGTTATGCAGTTTCTAGCTGCAGATGTATTGTCTCCCCCCTTTCCCATTACAAAATGATGAGTTGTCTCCATTCTCCTTTTCAATTGTTATTAAAGCTGTACTGCACTGTGATTAAGCTCCCGTTAACAAGCAAAACTGTACTTAACGATCAAGTCAGTACTATGGACCCATTCTCTAAGATATATATCATTTTTGGCCACATAATAGCTCAATGCCATTAATTTTATTCACGACCTAAGGTACCTTAACTAAGCTTTTTCACTGAGACCAGCAGGTGTACTAAAACAAGCGAGGACCCAGTTTCCAGAGCTTGATTCACACTGGACTGAAGTTTAACATGTCACATTAAGCTCCCTCGCACCTTTCAGGTCTGGAAATTTTTCTGAAAACCTTTTTTCCCCCCTCATTTCTTGTGTTCAGAGGTGAAATTACTGAGGCCACATGTCTACATCAACAAGCTTCTTAGAGGGGAAGATGTTTGAATAGGTACCATCTGGTTGTGTCATAATATATGGAACCTATACATTCACCGATTTAAGCAAAAAGGATAAATTAGGGGTGAAATAATTCTTTTTTTCTTGAAATGTCTTTTGTTTTCTAGAGCTTAACAAATTATTTTATGCTTAAGTGCAACTTTGTAGAGCGAACTCCCAGCGACTACAGTGAGTCTTCCAGCGGTAGCCCAGTTCCTTGCCCAAGGCAGGAGCTCTCTCCTTCAATGCCCACCTTGCTACCACCCCGGTGCAAAGCTATGCTTTAATAGGGGTGCTATACTGAAACCTGTGTGTCATGCAGAAACTCACTTGTTAAGTACCTCCCACAAGGATAACACACTGATGCTCGGCAGAGGGTAGGTCCAGGCTGGGTGTTTGTTTCTGGCAAAACAGTGCTGGGAATCCATCTGCAGAATCTAAACATTACAGGGGCAAATACTCTTCAAAAGAAAACTCTCTTGTTTCCAAACGTGAAAAAACACCCAGCTTCTGCTTGATACGCAAGGTGAATTCTGCACCGTTCTTACTTTGGGGAAGCATTTGGAAAAGGCAGGGGGAAATATTTGATGGATGGACTTTAGAGAAAGTGGAGTAAAGTTTCTGGGGTTTTCTTTGCTGTATAATTCCCCTAGTTTTCTCCAGCATTACAGAGTTGCTGCTACTTTGCATTCAGTTACAACAACTGATCACAGTTTTTATAACTGTTAGCGTTGAGTAGAGTAGCAGCTGGATGCCCTTCCTAGTTTTAGTAATCAACAGTATTACAGAGTTTAAGCACACATTATAATAACTTTTGGCTTCTTGCATCTTTAACCTGGTGGAGCTCAGCATCACCTAAGTGAGCCAGGGGGAACAAGCAAGAAGAAATATAACCTGCTTGAGCACATTCAGCTGACCAACCCACAGAGGAGCAGTGGACCCAGCCTCACTCTCCACATTCCCAGGAGAAGAAATACCACATTTCCCACTGCAGAAATGAAATAAGGAGGAGAGGCACTAGTGATCCTCAGGACTGTCCTCCCTAGCTTAACTTCCGCTTGGAGTTAAAACAGATAATCCTCACTGTCCCCAAACACACAACACTTTCTCTTTTCATTTTACCGTTCTGAACATTTTGAGCTATCGATAGTTATATTTGGTTCCTTCGATAGCTCCATGCTGAAAGAAACACACCATTTCTTTAAAATGAATACACAAAATTTCAGACTAAAGAAATGCTTTGATCCCACACCAGCAGGCAAGAGCTATATTTCACTCAACTGACACAGTAACAATGCGCTGGCATTTTTGCTTTGTGGTAAAACGGGCAGTAATGAAAACCCAACAGTGCCACAGGGCACGAAGGAGCATTACGTACCCAGAGCCATTGCCTTCAACGCTTAATTCCAAGGCAGAGGTCACAGCTGGGTAACGCAAGCACATCACTGCGATGCACAACTGCCTCTCAGTGCAACGCTGGGCATGAACTAAGACCACGGCAGATGCTCTGCTGTCACGTCCCTCTCATCACCAGCAGCCCTGAAACAGGAATTTGCATTCTTCCATCTTCCCTTTGGGCTCGCAACACACAACATCCACCAACAAGTCCTTTCCACCATCACTAGCAGGCTGCATTATAAAAGCCTGAGACTAAGCAGCATGCTTATGGTATTTTCGCAAAAAGCTGTTGCATACTTTTCAAAGATAAAGACCCTTACACAAAAATCAACCGTTCTCAGAAGGTAGCTTAATGCTTGCTCGCTTTCGATGCTTGAGTTTTGCCGAATGAATAAAGCTTGTGCAAAGGGTGCTGAACAGCTACAAAAATCGTACATGGTTGCAAACACCCACTGAAGTCACCACTACAATTCATACTTCTTTAAAGATATCTATAACCCGGTTTAATTAAATGTGGAACAACTGCAGGAAACTGCTTATGAGTAATGAAAGCTCCAGATGTAGCTGGCCAGGGGATCTAGCAAGTAAATGTTTTCAGTTGCAAAATAACTCAATTCAAAATCGTTTCTTCCTGCCAAGTTGGCAATTCATATTCAATTATGCACAGGTACAGTGGCAAGATTTTTTACTTCGGTACGATGTTATTTCATTTTCCAAATGAAATTGCTTATTACACGTACCTGACAGCATTTAATAAAGGTCTAAATACCTCTTAAACACCTGGTTCAAAGAACTGTGGKTTTTTTCCCACAGACACAAATTACCAAATCCTCACACTACTTATGTCCAGCTCAGTAAAGTAAAATACATACCACCATTTTAGTCTTCTACATAGGTCAGAGACAAAGAAAAAAAAAAGATAGATAAAAATGCTCTAACTTCATATGGCAACTTTTAGACATAGGTTTGAGAAGCGCTATCTTCTGCAAAGTGTCCAAAATGTAGTTTGTGTAACTTTATTTAGTATAAAGGCTCTTGTAAAGGCAGTTATCAGGGCATCCATGTGTTAAAGGCTCTCTTCAGAGTGAAAAAAAGCGATCAGGTACTGTATCACAGACAAACATCTAGCAGCCTTTCGAGAAAATAATCCCCAAAGATGTATTAAACACACCACTCCATTAACAGACCAAAGACACATTAAAATTAATATTCTTTTTTGGCTAAAATGCAAGACTGAGAAATCTTTGAAAAATCCTTGCAGGGTCTCTCAGACGTGCTTAACCCAAAGTAATTTGGATATAATGGGACTACTGTATTCACACCAGCCAGCTTCTCCAACTGTTCCAAAACAATTTGACATACGCAAACTATGGGAAACTTGGATTGAGAAGGATAGTAACTTCGCTCGGGCATTACACAAATTGTCTTGTAATGTGGAAACAAAGCAACATAAAAAAACCCCAACATTTCTTTCACACCGATTCTGTATCGTGTAATTCCATTAAACAGAGATTCTCCTCATGAATTGAGTCTGAAATCAAAACTGGGCCCGCCTCAGAGACAGACAACATAGGTAGGGTTAGATAAATCAACATTTGCATGTCAGAAGTGCCTGGGAACTTCACCTACCAGTTTAAGCAAGCTGTCAGGTTTTTAAGGCAGAAATCTGCACAAATCCAATTTTCCTATCGCTTTCCACCAAGCACACATTTTAATCAATAGACAGATGCTTAAGTGTGGGGTTTTGTATTCCGACAAAGTAATTTTAAGGATGGCGGCCACTTCCCAGTGTGTAGGTTAAGCAAAGCCACAAGTACCATAAAGTCATCTTGAAGAAGTATTGCCAAATCACCTCTTGACAAAGCACAGTCAAGCACGCTGTCACTTGTCTTGAGCGTTATGGGTTTTTTTAATACCAATGTCGGACATTGTGGGACAGCCCAGTGTGATCCATACTAGTCATTTTGATAACAAGGGGAAAATAGGTACACTCAGCATGTGTTTTAAAACATGTTTTCTATTCGGAACCTCAGTGCTCCATCTTTAGGTCTTTGATCAAATCTGTATGCACAAAGACGTGCTTCATAACTGCCAGCATCAAAATAATCATATCCTATGTCCGTGTGTAACCAGCACAGAAACAGTTAGCTCTTGGCCCCGAACTCGGTGTTTGTTCCAACACACCAGGCGCAAACCATCCGCTGTGCCAGGACATTTGTAGGACAACTGCTAACAGTGCTCGTTTTGATGCTGCCCCGGAGCCCACAGAAGAGGATTATTTCCTAGAAAGCCTGGTGAGCTGAGGAAGGGGGCTGGAGCCCCGGACGCAGCCTGCCCCCTCCCAGCCCCCCGCCTGCCCGGGTACCAGCATGCGCCAACCTTCGATAACCCACACTGGGGAGACCAAGAAGGAAAAAAGCTGGAGGAGAATGAAAAGATAAAAGAATAAAAGACTAGACAAATAGGAAAAGAGGCAGAGGGCAGAGTGCTGGAGGAAAAATAGTGGTGCCTGAACAGTTACATTTATGAATACAGCAAGTACCAAGATAAGATTACGTGTAGAGACAAAAATTGGAACTCAGTAAGCAATAATTTTAATTTTCACATCTAGAAAGCACAGCAGGATCTGCACACACTGGATGAGTACGTACTACCTTTCAGGAAAGTTGTCCCAAATGTTAATGACAGAGCACTTGTGTGCTCGGGGCACGGTTCTCTGCAGCCTTTCTGTGGCCGAAACACCCACAGTCATTTATGAGGATAAGTCATCTCTGAGCCTCAAGCTCTTGCTTTCTCACTCAAGATGAAAACAGAAACACAGAAACAAACAAAAATATGCATGCATACTTTAAGAGGCAAAACTTATTTAATGTAAGCCTACTGCTAAAAGAATTAAATGAAAACCAAAGGCAGCTTCTCTTGAGCTGAAGAATACTACATACCGGTGGTACACACCAACGCGTATTTCTGAGGTTTGCATTAATTGACCAAGAACACTGTTAATTTGCTTTTCCACGTGCCTATCAGAAAATTCAGAAATGCAACTGGCAATAGGGCCAGCTTTGCAACCCCTTGCGGTTCCAGGCCTAAGTCATTTAAACGAAAACTGGGGAGTTTGCAAAAGAAAATGGTAAGAGAGAGGGCAAGAGGGCACAGTTTCAGTATCCTTGAGTTTTTAGCGGTTAATAAAATGATTGCATTAGATTTCATTGCTTGTCACCTACTGGGCCTGATAGAGCTGTGCAATAAAGAATAGCGCCTGTGCGGTTTTCAGGTGATAAAAATAAAGTAGCAGTAAAATAAACCCTTAGGAACACATCGGGCAGGCGGCTCTCTAGCGAAGTTCGGGGATGCTGAAACGCCCGCTGCGGAGGCAGGCAGTGCCGAAGGGGCACTGGGGAGAAGAGAGGATCCTACTGATGCATTTTCTGGCGTTGCAGCCGCGGCCCCTCCGCCGTTGGCCGTGTCGGGGGCGCCGGCAGCCACGACCCCGGCCGCGGGTGGGAGCCCACGCGGCAGGACCGGATCCGCACCGCGGCACCTGCGCGGCGGCGGGAGGCGCCCACGAGGGGTGGGGGGACGCGAGCCCCGGGCGACCGCGCCTCGCTCGCCCCAACTTCCCCGCGCCTCCCGGGCAGCCCCCTCCGCAGAAGTGCAGAGAAACGCCATGAGACAGGGGCGCAGCCGCTCCCCCTTCCGCCGCCCCCCGCCCGCACCTACCATCGCCTTGCCGTGCGGGGCGGCGGGTCCGCGGCGCTGCGGGTGCGCCCGCTGGTCTCCGCCGCGGTCTCGCTTCTCGCGGCCGGCGGCGCCGCCGCGCTGCTCCTCGCCGGCGTCGAGGGAGGTGAAATTCCAGACGAGGAGGGTCTGCAGGAGCAGCACGGTGAGCGCCGCCACCAGCGCCGAGCGGGAGCGCCGCGCCAGCCGCCGGGCGCACGGAGCGGCCACCATCTTCGCTGCTGCCGCGCTCCCGAGAGCCGCCGCATCCGCCGCGGCACGGAGTTTTCAGCCGGGCAGAGCCAGACGTCAGCAGGAGGAGGGCGGAGGTGGGGAAGGAGGGAGGGAGGGCGGGCGGAGGAGGTGTGCGCGGCGCGTGGGGATGGGGGAAGCCGGCGGGGAACCCTGGCGGCGCGGCAGCCCGCGGCCGGGCCGGCCCGGGGCGAGGGGTGGGGTTGGCGGAGGAAGAGGAAGGGCAGTGGGGGTTGCTGCTGCTGCTGCTGCTGCCGCCGGCGGGCGGGCGAGCCCTGGCCCTGCGTGAGGGGAAGGGGCCGGGGCGGGGCGGCTCCGCGCCTCACGGCGGGCCGGAAGGCGGGAGAGGGGAGGGGGCGGCCGGCGCCCCGGCGGCCGGCGACTGCCATCTTCTGAGGGAAAGCTGCCGCGCGCCGGCGGGCGGGAACCGGGCGTGAGGAGATGGGCGCGAAGCGACGGGCGCGAGACGGCAGCTGGCGGGCGGGAAAGCCGCAGGCTTTCCCGCCCGCCAGGTGCCGCCTCGCGCCCAGTTGCCGCCTTCCCCCGCTCCCGACCAGCAGATGATTCCCCTGTGAAGGTTGGTATTCGGCCCTTTTTCTATTATTATTAATTTTTTTTTTTTAACCGACTTGGAGCCAATTAGCGCCGAACTGACCTGCAGCCGTTTCTGATGGGGCTTTTTCGTTTCGGCTGGTCACATTAAAAATGGCCGCAGCAAAAAGGCGGCGCGGCTTGCGCTCCTTAATGAAAGAAAATTTTGTCAATAAATCGTCAAACTTCCACAGCTTATCAAGAACTCTGCATATACTCATTAATTTCCCTGCCATGTAGTTATTGACCAGTCTTTACTTTTGAAAGGCTGTTACTCCAACTCTGCTCAAAGTAGACCCAAGTGCGATGTTCAGTCTGTGTGGGCCCTGCCAATGGCCAAGTGGTTTGACTGCTTGCAGCATAGGTACGCCTTTAAAGATACTGTCGTTTCCCCCCATCTGATGAACAGCCATCCCCGTGCACGACACTGGCACAAATGTGTGCAAACTGTTTCACGGGCAAAAATGGTCCATATCCCCCAAGACTAAGATTTTTTTTTTTTTTTTTGAAGCAAAAGTGTCGCTGGCAAGCGTTTGACCTCAGCAGAGGGAGAGCAAGGTGCAACACCTCCATAGCCCTGCAAGGTTTGCAAGTACCAGGCATATGCATGAGGTGACTGTAATTAAATGGCCAGTGTCTAAAAAAGTGTACGTAATGGATGGCTTCAGTTGCCTTTTTCTCCCATACTGGTATTGGCTTTCTAATTTGAAAGATCTCATTATCTGATGATACTAGTGAAGTAGGGAGGTTTTTTTAATCTGCCTGCACAGTGCCTCTTTTTGTAAGCCTAATTCCACTTTACAAACCAAATCCAAAGGTGAAAAATAGTATCTTCTGATAAGGACAGCTGCTTTTTCTAAATGACAGCCAAGTAGGATTTGCACAGACCAGCAGGATTTTGTTTGCATTGGAAGTGCTTTAGTTTCTGATCTGAAGAACAATGAAACAAGTAAAATTCAGAGGCATCCTTTATTAAGGGAATATTCCTCATGATCCAGTGAGGCTACAAATAAAATTTCACAGGATGTATCTTTTGTTGCAGTGTTACAGAAGCAGGTGAAGCACGTGGCAGGTTAGTGGTAAGAAGCATTGTGCGAGTATTTGTCTTCACAGAGGTGTGCATGATTGGACAAATAGGCTTTCTAATATTACAGTTAATTTTTAATAATAATCTCATGATCTGATGGAAGAATCAGGTTTAGGAATAAATAATCTGTTGTTCCTGACACATGAATTTTGAGTCACCAGTGGGAAATTGTATCCTCAAGAAAAACAAGGAAGGTGTTGTTCCATACATGGCGGTTCCTGGGCTCTTTGGACCTGTACTGTCCTCTGATGCTATTGGATACTCACTTCATAGCAACTCTATCCTGGTATAAAACCATCAACTCAATGCAGTTACTCCTCATATATAGAGTAGTGGGATCTGAATCAGGCCCAAATATACACATGCAGTTTCAAACAGGGTTGCAGTCAGAGTATCACTGACTTCAAGGTGTCTCCAAACGGAGACGTCAAAATACATCATTAGTAACTTCCAGGAAAGTCAGCACGGAAAGGCTGCTTTCTGTATGAACACTGAGCATCGTCTGGCTGACCTTCAGTTCATGCAACAGGACAGCGTCCATTTTTGCCATCTGTGGTGATGGCGAACTGCTCTTTATGGGCAGAGAGCCCGCGATAACAAATTTTGACAGTGCCAGGCTTCCGCAGCAGTTGCGCATCCATCGGATTTGCTGGTCCCACAGTACAGTGAAGCGAGCTGTTTGAACAAAAAAACGAAAAAGATTCAAAGTGTTCTTGAATATTCTGACAGGGTCTGCACAGCTCGGGAAGTTGATGGATAATTTTTATTCCAAACCATCAAATAATTGGGCATTATAAATACACTCAAGCAAATCTGCTGACAAATACTAGATAAAAGCGTCTTCCACTTGGGATTAAGTGCCTTCCTTTTCAAAAGGAAGTTGCGGTCTTAGCATGTGGTTGCCCCATGCAGCCTTCCCGTGGGTTTTTAGAGGGCAGGAGGTGCTCAAGGAGCCAGAAAAAACAGACTTGGTACAGGCCAAATCACCAAGAGCTCTGAAGAGCCGCAGACCTCAGGGCCTGATTCTGATCCTGCGTACCTCATTGTGAAATGAGAGACACATTCAAACGGATGCCCTAAAATGGCTAAAAGCCCTAAAAGCAACATTCAAGCCAGGCAGCGTTTTAGCACAGGGCAACACTGCTCTCTATAAAAGGAGCACAGCAGTAATTATGACCAAATTGTGATCCATGTTCCT
Organism: Phoebastria nigripes; assembly: GCA_035582835.1. Taxonomy (NCBI): domain Eukaryota; kingdom Metazoa; phylum Chordata; class Aves; order Procellariiformes; family Diomedeidae; genus Phoebastria; species Phoebastria nigripes. The sequence continues at coordinate 2,294,406 of JAYKAV010001111.1, read as the reverse complement.
TAAAGTTTTTATGACCTATTGGAAAATTTCCTCCAGATTTTCAGGGGCAACTTTCATACTGGAAAATGTCTGTGGATTTTCCTAATCTCTGTATATAATTACTGTGACTGATAAGGCAGTGAGGAACAGCAGAGCATGCTCAGTCTCACATGTGTCCTACTGAAAGCAGGTCTGGAGAGAAGATTTGTATCCAAACCACAATAATTTATAGGCCATAAAGATCTGAGTCTTCAGTGTAAAGTCAGCCCTGTGTATGGGTGGGAGCCTCAGCATGAGACACCTCTGCACTGAATGAAAAAGCGGAGCGGGGAGAGGAGCAGGCTTCCTCTCTGACAATATCCTCCTTTCCCTGTATTTATAGAGATTATGTAAAATCTAGGAAGGAGAGCGCAGTAGGTATGACATTCATTTTTAAAACCGTGCTATGACCAATGATCAAAACATTGATCAAAACATCCTTCTTGTGTTGCTAAAGAAAACAGCCAAATAGAAGTAAGAAGGAGGATAATTTAACTAATAATTTTTTCCTGTGATGATTCAAACTGGAAAGTAAAAGGGGCAAGGCTGAGCTTCTTGAGAATTTGAAGATGAAATCACAAAAACTGAAAAACTGAACTGTACAAATCCTAAGAACAAACTAAAATCAGAAATTACGTAAGAGTTAAAACCATAAAATGGACTTTTCTTATTATCACATCCATGAATAATGGCAGCTCGAGTGAGCTATGTTGCATCAGAACATATTTAATCTGGCTACACGGAGGACATTTGAGAGAGTTACCACTCTGAAAATTCCTGATGTTGCCCATGTTACGTGAGACTGTTAGTATCTAGCACAAATTATATAAGAGAAAAACCAGATTTGATCTTAACAGACAAGTATATGATGGTTGCACTTAACTGTCAAAGAGATGGTGTTTTAAGCAAGGATAACTAATGTGACTTGGCTAATTTGCTCTAAAATCCTAACAGATAATTGGCTTAAATATTTTTTACCTCTACATAGATATGTAAATTCAGCCTGGCTGTGTTTAAGAGGAGGTGGGTATCAATCTTGACTACTTAGAATGATGTAAAAAAAGAACCATATTCCGTTCCAGTAAAATTTTTACTCTGATCTACTTTGCTAGATTTACTTACCCTGTTATAAAAATACGTTTTCTCCTCCTTATAGTGTAGTCATAGTCTAAAATTGAATCAAATAACCAGACTTTGTACAAAGAAATAAGTGGAGTTTAGAGCAATGTTAATAAGCAATATCCTTTCCTCTACTTTGAAGAGCTTACAGTCCATCTGGTGAACAAACAGTACAGGCTTATCTGAACTTCAACTCACAGACTGACTCATAGGCGGTTTAGAAGCACATTCTGTAATCAGTGAAAGACTAAGTTATTTCAGAGTGAAGATTTGCATTTTTCTTAAAAACAGTCATGTCCCTATCACATCAAAATTTAGATTTCGGATATATGTTATCAGGGTGAAGGGGAAAAAGGCGTATCTGGGAATGAACTGATTTCTCTAAGGATAGGTATCTCTAATATACTCAATCTTAGAAGAAAATCTGTGAAGAATCCAGAACAGTTAGCAAATTTGTGTATGTTCCTATGATTTAAAAAAATCGTAACACCTAAGGAATGCACCTTAGGAATAGAAAAGATTGAAAATAGGCCACGAGCATGAGCAGTGTTTGATGAGTAATCTGCAGTAGCGGTAGAGATATCTTCCTGATGTTTGGGCTTCTCCCCTGAAGTAGCAAATTGTTTTTTTTCTTTTCCTTCTATCACTAGCAGGAACAGCATACCACCCCTAATCATTTTAGTGAAGCATTGTGCATATGGAGGACATATACCTTTTCCCCAGGAGGCTGGCAGTCTCGCTGGTCTACCCATCAAATCTGAAAGAGCAAAACAGAGTAGGGAATTACTCTTTGAGAGGCTGATAAAAATTTCACCATGTCAGACTACAGTTCAGTGTCTGCTCTGCAACAGGTTCCCAATTCATTGCTTTTTGTTTTTAAACGCTGGCATCTTGCTGTACTTTAAAGGTAGGGGAAATGTATCTTGATTTTTTTGGAATCACAGCACCGTCATTAACTTACTCTATGTTCTCCAATTCAGTCATTTTACGGTTTACATGTACATTCTTCACCACTCAGGTATACTGTACCACAAATATTCAGTATTCCATCTCTTCTTTTCATAAACAAACAAAACCCCAAGATTCCTTGCTATATACTCATTTTACATCTAGCTACTCTCCAAGTGAGTTATAAAAGTCAGGTTCTCTCTTAGCGTGCATTGGCAGAACTAAAGTCAATGGAGATGTGACCATTGTGTGCAAGAAACGCCTTTAGTTCTGGTGGTTTTGTAAAACTTGAGATTCCAGCAAGCCATTCTTAATCCACTCTTGTTCCATTTTGCCACTTAATAGTTTGCAAACGCAAACTCTATGTCAATGAGAGTGTCAGTGTCAAACAAGTGTCAATGTATATGCAAAAGCCAAATTTTTAACACCAACGTTTCATTCTGGTAAGAGTATCTATAAATTAGCAACATAAATAATCCTTATTTTTCACTTCTGGGTCAGTATAGTCAAAGACAATAAAAACAGGTACTTTTCTATGTTCAATTTATATAAAATATGTGATACATATGTAGAATATATATTATTTCTTCCTTCTGAGAGATAAATTTAGTTCAGGACCTTGGCATATGCTCCATTTCAGGAAGTGAAGGAAAATGGAAGAATTATTCCCTTCACCATCACATTAAAGCGTCCCTTTTTCTTTATAATCTCTTAGCCTATATAACCTTTTACTGCCAATGAGGGGAAATGTCATGTATATGTACTTTATATACAGCCCTCAGTGTTGTGACAGCTTTTTCTTTCAGCCAGTGGTCGAGGATAATCACGGAAGGATTACCCATCTGTTCTTGCCATGTGGCATTCTGTCTTCGGTAAGGAGATACTGCAGTTCACAGCTTCCTGCGGTTCTTTTTTCTGATGTTCTCTCATTAACTAAAAATTGTATTATTATCCTTCTGAGTTACTAAGTTGGAAAGTCTGGAAGACTCATGAAGGTGACTTACTTTGGATTATCTAAGTTAGAACCAGCCACTGACTGTTGCAAATAGCACTTTGTTTAGATGCAGAAGGAACTGGTTTCTTTGGCTTGGGCTTTCATTCTGGATTTTGCTGGGTTTTTTTTTTTTTGTCTTCCCACTTGATGGAAAAAGATAGGTGGTACCCAAAAAAGGAAAGTCGAAGGGGAAGAGAAGAACAAAAGAGACTTTTTCACAAAGAGTGACACTGGAGATTGTGTGTGCATGATTAGTCAGTTTTTCAAAACACCAACAGGGAGTTTTTTAGACTACATTTATTAAAGACTTACCAATGCAAAGTATGTGTAGAGATTTCTTCCGTTAGTCACCTGCAACATTCTCCATGTGTCTAAACTTTTATTTGAGACATCACTATTGTTTGCTAGAAACAAGCTTTTTAAAGAAGATTCCTATACTCTTTCATTTTGCCTAACACTGAAAAATACAGTATTTTAAAGACAAGTAAGTTTCATTCTTAAGCTTCTGATACGATGCAAGTTCATCTGTATGAAAGCTTGCTATGAAAAATACCTAATAAAATAGCGTGGCTGTTCTTCATAAACAGGACCATTTCATGGTAATTGATTTAATACAACTTCTTATGTCCGGGAACATTGTTTATGATATTATGTCAAACTCAGTATTGGCAGCTTCAACAGATCATTTGCTTGCCCCTGATGCACTCGTGTCCCTTGACCACACTGGGTAGTCCCACAGAAAACAGTGTGCTAGGTGGAGCTGGTACTATATGCCCATGCGTGCCAGTGAAATTTTGCTCAACTTCTGCATAAATTCTCCAAACCCTTGGACCAAGTTGCCCAGGGAGGGGGGAAGTGCTGTATCCCCCAGGAGAGAGGAACAGAACAGGTAGACTGCATTTCCTGCTGCGGTTCCTAGCAGCCGAGTTAGCAAAGAAGTGTTTCAGCTTACCTCTGAAATTGGTCTGTCAACACCACAGGCTTATCAAGGATATTATAAACCAAAGACAATTATACAAATTTAAGCAAACAAACTTGATGGTTGCTATATTTAGATAGGCATTAACAAAAGCAGGTGCAAAAACCTGCTTGGCTATAATTTGGATGCTACAAGAAAAGGAAGTATTCAGACAAGATATTTGATGTGCCTTAAAAGAAATAGAGTTTTTGGAGGAGTAAGGTATTAGTCCATGTACAGCAAAGATGACTGTGTCATACATTATATGATTTCTCATTTTAGTAGCTTTAGAATTCGTAGAACTGGTAACACATTGTAAACACTTGTTATTGAATCAGGGAAGATTTTGGTAAAGGTGATACCTCCTTTCCAATCTTTGAGAATTACTCTCATTTTTAACGGTTCAAGCACCAACTTTTATCTATGCCCCAGATCTTCCATCACAATGAAAAAACCTCCATAAATAGGACCAAAAGATGCAAGATTCATTGAGAATCTAGCAAACATACTCCTCTAGGGAACAAGTTCCCATCTTTGCAAGACAAGAAGGCAGGTTTTTGAAGCTCTATGGAGACTAAGGAGGCAGAGGAAAATCCTCGTGAGCTAGCTAACTAACAGCAGTTTTGCAGTAGTAGACAGCAGAAATATCTTGAMGTTATCTTCTACATCTGTATGGTTTTGGCCTCATAATGATTTCTGCTTTGATGAACTTAAGGACTGGGAGGAAAAAGAGCTGGTAAACCAATCTCTCCACATCAGCAGTGTCATACAAAACATACCAGCTGCCTGCGATTTCCAGAGCCATGCTGCTGACCATGCCTAAGCAGCAGCTACTACGTAGTGACCGCTTGCACATGCATGTAATCAGTGGTTTGTTCGCTTGTTTGCATGCCTGCAGCTGCACAAATTATGTACATATGGAGATGGCCAAGTTATGCCACAGTACAGCACATACTGTTGTAACTACCTTTAAGGAAAAGGTGTGGTTTGGTGCCCATCATCATGGCTCCATCAGTTTTGAAAACTGGTATTTCTCACGTAAGAGCACTGTAGATGTGCCAACTCTTCAGCAAGGGCCACTGGAGGTAGTGGCTTGCTTGCTCTCTGTGGTCTCACTAAGGGAGATTATACACGAGGTACTAAGTCCTGCTGCATCTACTTCCTTCAGGTCTGCCTGGTAAGATGGAGATACTTACATGACTGCAGTTCTACCTTTTGGATAGTACAGGTTCTTGCCATGACAACTCAGTGCTGAAATTACTGGTTCCTTCCACGCATTTTATTATTAAGTTGTGGGTACGGCACATGGCTGACAACTTGTTTACCTGGAGAACATTCTGCTCCAAAAGGCCAAGAGGTGTTTGCCACAAAGGATAAACTGTTCTGGCAGTGATGTGATATGCAGGAGACATCCACTTTTCATGTAAGAACTCAAGTAACGCACTCCCCCATAACCCACCATAGGTGCGTAATGCATGTGCTATATTGCAGAATTACTCGAATATCTAAATATTTATATGCACAAAATTCAGGCATGTACATATATAGGCATTTTTGAATAGACAAATAGATGCCATGGGTAAAACACCTTAGCTCACAGAATACAGATTAGGGGTTGGAACTTAAATTACAATAGTTTGCCCCAGGAGTGACATTAATAAGTGTTACCTCTCTTGTAAAGGCAGAGAAGATTTAGAAAAAAAACTAAATATTGTTCAGTGAAAGGGAAAATAAGTAAGTAGACCCTACAGTGATTACACTGCGCTCATAAAACAATTCAAATATACTCCTGTTGTCTCTTAAGTCTTTGACAGTAAATTACAGTATAAAATAAATTCTTCAGGAAGTTCATATAGCAAGTTATTTGTATATAATGTGCAAGCCACCTTTAAGATCAAACAAAATGTTAAGTAATGGTGAATTTTAATTCTGATTAATTCTGAACCATCTAGTAAATTTTGACAGCACATAAACAATCCAATTCAATACAATCTACATTCTCAGCAAAATGACTATTACAATATATGGCTCTCTTTTGCCCTCGAATGGCTTCTAATATGTAGTTGCAATTTCATGTAATAGTGGGACACACCTTTCCTGATGATTAGTGAAAGCAAAGTTTTGCATTAGGTTTTTCTTTTCCTGAAGAACTATTACAATAAAATATTTCAGATCTCTTAGGACCTAAATAAGCACCTGGAAATTCCTGTAAATTGAAAGAATTAGGTCTCAACCCAGAAAAGCACTTAAGGACATGTATGATCCCATTGAATTTGGTGGCATATGCAAGGGCTTCAAATAAAGCATGTACTTATGAGTTTTGCTGAGTTGAGGCCTTATGGAATGATGCTATGCAAATCAGTTTAAAAATATTCAGAAACTAAACTTGGCTTGAAATTTAATGTAACCACTGATCAACAGTGATTTCTTAGGCTCTTTTTTTTTTAATATATTTGTAAAATAATTGTTTTTCAAGTTGTTGTTCTCCTACCTGCATGTTCAGAAACATTTTTCAGGTTGCTGTTCACTAGTAGGTGTGAGGCATTTTTTCCTGAAAATTCATATGCAACACATCATTGTCTCTGGATGAGCTTTGCCTGTGGCTGAACTAGGAAACAAACTGCCCAGCTCAACAAAAGCTTATCCGATTTATCTGAGGAGAGATTCATTTCTCCTCCATTGCAGACCTACGAAAGAAGACCTCAGAGGAGCAGAATAGGGAGGGCGAGTCAGCATCCCTGTTTCTCCTTGCTTAGCAGTGGCCTGCTAGGCTTTTGCTTAGGAAATGAGCTTCTATAATTCATTTGGCTAACAGTAAATGTCTTTGCATTTCATGAGAGGTGTGTTTGTGTCCCAAGTCCCGTGGTGACATCCAGACTGAGAGCTAGTCTAGTCCATAGTCAGATCATGCAGAGARTACTCTGGAAATGTTCTGATTTGCAATGCAGGCAGGTCCACAGCATAGTTGTGATCCCAAATCTGCTCTCCAGCACTGTTGCTGCTCCAGGGAGCAGGATATAGCCAACTCTTAACACAGATTTTATGCATGCATGTGCAAGCCCATTTGTTTTAATATATAGCCCTACATTTAATTTGTAAAACTATTGCTAAAACATTGTTGCAAATACACTCATAAAAAGAGTAGATTGCAGCTGGCTGCTAGCATAGGTTGATTGCATTTCATAGCCTTAATCTCTTCACCTCACTTTGCACACAACTGCCATCATCACAATTACCTGTTTGCAATCTCAGAAGGAATGCCAAAGATGAAGCTGGAGTCTGACCCCATCTCCCTTTGGAAGGAGCCTCTTCAAGTCAGTCCTAGGTCACTGGGTTAAGGGCAGAGGAAAAAACCAGACTTTTTCACCATTTTTAGTACATAACTTTTGTGTGACTAAACAAAGAGATCTGTTTGACATACTGTCAATCTGACATCTGTTTTAAGCATTAAAACATAAGTAAAAAGCCAGGGTACTATACATTTGTTAATGATCAGTTACTATTTATAAAATATATTTAAGTGAATAAGGTTGTTTGTTTGTTAGCCAGCAGAGAGGCTCTAGGTTTCTTCTCAATCAGTTATATACAGGTAGATCTCTCACTTCTATTACCTCTTCAACCCCAGTCCTCCAGATTTACACAACTGTTGATGAGACTGTAGCTGACCCTACAACACTGCAACTTCTCAAATGGGCACATTCTTGCCTGGAAACTGAACCCACAAATTTGGTAGCTCATTTTGCTAGATGAACTACACTGAAACAGATTCTTATCTCAGACTTGGATTTACCTGAGCACAGATGGGAAATGCAAATAGGATCTGTAACGTTTATTTTTAAGCCCCATGTTGTGAAGGAGGAGGCATATTATGCATGTCGTGCATTAGTCTTTCCTTTGTGCTGCACATAATTGGCAGAGCTTTTCAGTGAAAAACTATCTGGCCAAATTCTTTTACAGGCTCATGCTCTGCCGAAGTCTGTCTTAGGTTAATCTATATTAGGAGTAATATTCAAGTTGACTCTGCGCTCATATGAAAAATGTGTTTAAAAAGCTCTAGCAGATACAATCCTTTTTGCCTGACTTTGTTCCCTGCTGTTGTTGGTTTCCTATGGGATTTCTTGCAGAGTGGTTAAGTGATCTATACTGAGGTTTCAAAAGCAAAGATAATAGGAGCTCTATTCATGGGTTAAACACTTAGCTGCTTTAATACAAGATGTGTAGGAGCAGCTCCTAATGACATTCACATCTTGTTATTGCTGTGCTTCAGTGTAGGATGTACTTGGTTTTGTGGCTGCAAGAAGCAATTGTCAGAGATGACTGTAAATCCTGAACAGCAAATAAATCCCACAGCATGTAGAAATGRTGCCTGATTCTGCTCTTACAGCAGCGTGTATCTTTGGACTTCACTGTGCTTGCTCCTGACTTACACCAATGCGAGTGAGATATTGCAATCAATGGCTTGTACCATACCTACCATTGTGTCTGATTTTACGGGCATCAGCTCAGCTTCATATTGGCGTAAAATTTCTAACCCTTCCTTTGCAAAAGACTGCTGCCTATTCATAGTGTCTTGGCTTGTGAGCATTCCCCTAAAACCAGTATTGTGGCAAGCTCTGAGCCTTCAGTATTTCTGGGTCTCATGTCCAACTTATTTTTCTTATGTCCTCCATGGTTTGCTAGCACCTCCCTTGCCTCCCCCCACTCTAAACTAGCAAATTTGCTAATACTGTGGAGAAAAGCCAAGCTTTCTTCCAAAGAAGTGCAGATTCTAGCCGAGTACACATTAAATAATTTCATTGCTCTCTGTGCCTCTGAAACTTTATGAGCTGTCTTTGCCACAAGGAAAACTTGTAATAGACATAGATCCAGAGGCATATCACAACAGGCTTGGTTTTACTCATTAATCCATCAAAGACGTTAAGCACAAATATTAGAACCCTAAGCAAAACATAAAGAAGCAGCTGCTTGAAAGCCAGGCTCATATTCATAACACAAAAGCTAGCTAGATTAATGGATTAAGAGGTCTATTGATAATAGTTCCATTTGTTTCACACACACGGTAAGATATTAGAAAAAAAATTAAGACTAGATGGAGACTCACTGGTTGATTAAATAGTATTGTAAAGTTTATTGCTAATTAAGGCTGAAGTATTTAAAGGTGCACCAGTGAATCTGGTGTCCAAATGCCACTGAATTTCAATGGATGTTGAATGTATGTAACCAATTTAAGTCTCTTTGAAGATGATGATGTAAACTTCRCTGCATAAGCAATGCTGACCTGGTATATGAAATGGAAACATAGGCACTTGTTAGCCAGATAGAGTAATTTTGGCATTTTAAATGGCAAAATAACCTGCTGAATGACCATAGGCATTTTCTCAGTTTCACGTGGTACAGTACCAAGTGTTCTAGGTGTCAGAATAACCTTCAGAAAGGTTACACCACCCAACCAACTGTAATCACTGCATGGCTTAAGCAGCCTCAAGTGCTACCCGATTTGATGATGACGAAATGAATCATTCTACCATATGAGCTCTGAAATGCAGAGGAAGCGTTCCAAAGATATAAGCACAAGATACAATAGATACTTGCAGATCAAATATAGATGAAATACATAATACTGCATTTCCATCAAATTTATCATTTTTCTTTCACGTTTCCTTTATCATCACTAGCTTGGATTATGATTTATTTATTTGGCACGTATGTCATTATAAACAAAATATTTCACTAAAAATTAAACATGATGAAACTAGACATCATATAGATTTTACATTTGGTATGAATCACAGTCACTACCATCAACTCAGGAACAGGTCCTTAATCCATTTTTTACGGTGCATACTGTAGTTGAACAGTTTTAAGTGCTTCTTCCCATCTCTCTCCCACTTCCAATTTTCAAATTCAATGTGTTTGTTCAAATAGCAAAGTCATCTCCTTACAAACAATAGATGGGGATTAATTTGGAAATGATTACAGTGCCTTTAAATAATCTGGTATATTTAGTTTTTATTTTTATTACTGCATGACTGAGATGAAATCACCAAGTTTATCATAGGCTAAGAGCACACATAGGGTAAGTTAATGTAATTCAGCTGATGCACAGTTAAGTTTCAAGATGGAAGGAAAAGTTATGTTGGACTAAACTCAGGTGTAAATTCCCATTACTATTTATAAGACTAATTCCTGCAGGGATAACAGGGTCTTCTGTTTAAGGTATTTAGGGAAAGGTTAACACTAAACTGAGAAAGTCAGCATGGATAAAGAACGTATGACTGATAAAACACTCATACGCAGGCAAGTCCCCTCTGAAGATACAGCCAGTTGCACTTACTGCTGGCTTGGGGACCGGGCTGGAGACACACATCATCTCCCCATCCAGCTGTCTTAGTGGGAGAGATCATCAATGCCAGCCACTTTTCACCACTCCCTGGTGGAGATAATTCTACTCAATACACTTACAGGAACACTCCTACAGTTCTTCAAGCAAATTTGTCGAGATAGCTCAGAGTATCCATTTTAAAACTGTTTAAACTTGCCCAGTTGGCTCTGTCAGAAGCCTATTAGACAGCACTCTCACAAACTGCTGTCCTTCAGAGCGGGGGTAAAGGGCATTTGAGGATGGTGACCTTGTCCTCTGACACAGCTGGATTGGGAAGGAAGTGGAAAGGAGTGAAAAGAGCAACTCCTCCCCGGGTTTCTCAATAATTGTGCAAAAGGGCTAAAAAAAGCACTTAGTCTTACTCTAGAGAAGTGAAAACCGATACCCTGAAGAAGGAGGAACCCTTCTTGCTCTGCTGCTGTTTTGTCTCAAATTGCCATTTAATTCCTCTTTTGGATTAATCTGTGAAATACCATCATCGACCATGCACAATAACTGAGACCTGACAACAAAAGCACAAGTATCATGGGAACTATGAAAAACCTTTGGAGGAAAAAGCCCTGTACTCTTTATAGAGTCTCAGGAAATATACCCATCTACTATTGTGTTAGTATTTTAGAGGAGCCTCTGAGGTTGGCTTTCTTTACCAGTAAGGCAAGATATTGTTTACACCACTGTAACTGCATGTCGCAGTTATAGCTTACTGTCAGATAACTTCAGCAGTGGTGCAAATTTAAACTGATGTGCAATATCACAAAAGGGCCATAAATAATTAGAAAAGAGAATCACATAATATATTTGCACTTAGTACATATAAATACATACTGAAAACATTTCAAGTTGACAGAATAGCTTTGAACATCTCAAAATGGCTTTTCTTTTTTTATAGAGGAACAGTTCAGCTGATTGAATTTTGAGATATTGCTGAAGAGATAAGAAAGGTGAGAAGTCAAAAAAAGAAAGGTGGTAGGACTCAGGCAACACAAGGCAATAAAGACACACACAGATTATGAAACAATATGCTTAGGTGAGCTGCTCCAGCTACTGAAGAGATCTGTAGACAGTGGTGAAGCCAAGCCCTTAGGCAGCTGTAGACCCTACCAATGACTCTGACCTACCTTCTGTGGTCAAGAGACATACCCATAGCTTCATCAGAAAAAGAGCGGGGGAAAAAGAAAATTTTCATTTGCTAAATAATATTAGATACTGGCAAGAAAAGCAATAATTAAGGTAAGTCTCAAGACAAGTCTCTTGTTCACTGTGTGCAGTTCTTCCACTCTCTGAACAGGGTGAGAGAGTATATTGCCTGGGCCAGCATACCAAAGAGCTGTCTCTGAAGTCCAGTTAATCTCCATTTCTCTCTCTTCCCCACTGTCACCAGATCTGGGCAAAAGATTGGGTTTTAATCCTTTCTGCTGCCACCGACAAAGAAGCCATAACAACTCAGTCCCTACATCTGGGAAGTAATGTGCTAACAGCATATAAACCGAAGCAAATTACTTCCTGACTTAAGCAATGAGGCACCCAAGAGGGTAGAACAGTAAGAACTTTATCCTTGGCCTGTTCCTGAGCTGATGTACATTTACACCACCTCTTGCTAAAAGCCAATGGGCAACTCTTTAACACAGTATGGAGTAACACTGGATATGGTAAATTCTGTGACACAGCCTATCTGACTGCATGTCCTGCCATGCAAAAAGAAAAGATAAATGAAAATATATATTACACGCCTTGGACAAAATATTAGTAAATATGCTAATGGCCTTCAAATATACGTAAGACTGTTGCAAAGAAAAAGGCAATAAATTGTTCTCTGAGTCCAAATGAAAAGGACAAGAAAACTACAACAAAAAAGATTTAGAAAGACATTAAGAAAACTTTCTAAACAGTGGTAAGATCATCTGGGGAGGTTGTGAAGTCTCCACAAAAACAGGTTAGACAAATAAGCTGTCAGGAATGGCTTAAGCATTTCTGATTTTCCCTGAGGGCAAAACGAACTTTCAGGATCCCTTCCCACCCAATATTCTACAATTCTACAGAACGTGCTAGCGGGTGAACAAAAGGGACAAGAGCCCTRCCAATTCCACATGGAAACACAGATGAACCCGATGTTTCCTGTCTGCAAATTCTAGGATGCTAGAAAAATACTTTCACAGCCATATGTATTAATAAATGGTATGATTTTACTGAAAGGATCTAAAGAAACAATTGCAATAAGAAGGTCCAAATCATGGCTTAAGAAACATTTGCAAAGAGCATTATTTATCTATCAGAGAAAGGAGAGTGAATTCAGTGTTTCTGAAAGGCTGGCAGCACCCAATGAGCAAGTGCTGCATTTACCACTCCAGTGGGCAATGGCAGTATGAGATACTGCAGCACTAATGGGCTTCAGCCTAGGCCTTTGTAGCAACTCCTTTGATTAGTTCATTTAGGAGACTAATTTAGCCTTTAATTGACCAAGATCATTCCTTTGGCTGACAATTGTTATTTTGCATGTAGATACCTGGCTGTTTCATGCACGTTGCATGCACTGCGACTACTCTTGGACCGAGATCGCTAATTCCCTTCAGAATTCATGGTGATCACAACCATTAGAATGAACAGCTAAATACAGCTTTTGGCAGCTGAATTTCAGTTTCATTGCTGTCAGAACTTCAGTTGTCATGGTTGGGCTATAATTTTTTGGGCTGGTAAAACCTCAGTTGTCACGTTTGGCGTTTCTTTAACGTTTACTCTAAATGCACGAGTTTGATTTGCGTAGAATGGAATGACTTGCAGCGGCTCAGGGATTTGGCAAAGAGCTTCACATGTTTCACCAAAATTCTGTTTGGCCTAGAGGGGCGTTACAATTCTAGATAAAGAATGTGCTTTTTTTTTTTATACAAAGTAATTTGTAATAGAATATGTTCCAAAATAATTCTGTATAAAAGACGAACCAAGACAAAAGCAAAATGATCTTTGCCTCCCCACCATGGGAATTAATTCAGATTCAGAAAACATACGGAATTGGAAGAGTCTGATTTGACACATTTTGCAAACTATATTGTGGGTGAAAGCAGGGGAAGGAAGCAATTCTGTTACCATTAATCTTGAGCAGGAGGCCTAGAGGTGAACCACTGAAGTTTCCTTTCAGTAATCCTTTGAGCTGTCTAGGATCCTTACATAGTGTTAGGAGCAGAAACATTTGTGTAAATCTTATCTAGTAACAAACCAAATTACAGTAAAAGCTCTTTGATGAACAACAGAAAGGAAGAGACTGCCGAAATCTGCTTCCTTTAAGTAGGACAATTTGGAGGCATCTGAACATTTGGAAAAGTCTAGGAAGAATCTGAAAATGCCATATTTTCTAAAACAAAAGATAAAATTGTACCCTTTTTGGGTCATATAATTTTGACCTATATTTACACATGGTTGCACCCATGGACTAAGCAAATACATTATGTGTGAGGTCCTAATTTTACATTCAAATCTGTGGTAGATGCAAATGACGGAAGAAGTTGACACGAATACAGTGGCAAGTATGCAAGTATTGGCAGTTTGCAAGTTGCCTCATTGCAAAGAAAGAGAGATTTGGGACTATTGATCACCTTAATACAGGGAAGGCTTCTGCTGTTAAGTCAGTCAGTCGCATGTTATGTATCAGTAATGTTTTCAACKTAAGGCTGAGAAACTACAAGCTCTCAAGAAGCCAAGGAAGAAATAGAATATTTGAGCATGTTTACTGTAAAATGAAGGGCTATTTTATCTCAATCAAATAAAACAAGTGGATGACAAATCTGATATTGAAATAAATCCAATTTACTCTCATGTAATTGCTTATTTGTTTTCTAACTTCATGTCATATTTGAGAATCAAATTGATATTCTGTCACTTCTGTTTCAGTAAACTTAACTCAAACAAGTTGCCCTTTAGGTGCATCATGGATGGAACAGTACTTGATCTTCATCCCAAGGAAATCAGTTTATTAAATTTATCTGAAAAATTATTATCCAAACCATGACGCCTTTTCAGACAGTGTTTGAACTGCATGCTAAAAAGACCAAATTTCCCGAGAGCCAGCACAAGCACAGAGAAGATGAAGTAGTGTAGTATATCCTCCCTCTGCAAGAAAACGTATCATTAGTAAAGGTACAATATAAGCTCAGACGAATACAGTAGACACAGAAACTGCAGAAGTCTTGTGGGCATGGGCCATCTTCCTCCTTCTTCCTCCCTCCTCCCAGCCAAAATAAAGACAGTTTTATATGACCTTGATGTGCCTCAAGCATTTAAAGAATAATAAGTTATATAGGCTCTATACTGTCTCAGCCATTGTCAGAATACTATATCCAGCACGAGAATCCACAGTGGGTGAAGTTAATAAATTGAAAGGTGTTAAAAAAAACAAAACCAAAGGAGTAATAAAAGGGGGAAGGAGGAACACCCTTTCTGCTGAAAGTTGCCGGACATTGAAAATGTTTATTCAAATAAAAAGACAATTAAGATCACTGTTCCCAATTCAGACAAAAAATTGAGGCTAGGTTGTTTGGCATGGCAGACGAGGTCAGCAAGATAGGCTGGCTGACACTGCAGCTGGGCATCTTGAGGAAAGGTCAGCAGCAGCGATTGAAATAGCTTATAGAACTTCTCACTGAGGACTCTTAGGGAAAATCTTCATCATCTGTAGTTTTAAGGTCAAATCAAGGCAGGTTTAGGAAAAAAAAAATTCCCCCTTAAAGGTCCAAGACATGATTAATTCATGTCTCTGCAAGCTGAGAAAAGATTACAAAAATGGTCCCTGGGATTTTTTTTTTTTTTTTTTTTTTAATTTATGAACATAGGAAAAAGGTTGTTCTAGACAGATTACCATTTAGTGATATGTTCTACTTTAATCATAAAGAATTTCAGATTAGTTCATATGCTTAAAGTTACAACTATTAAAATATAGTGTTACAGAAACAAATATTAACAAAATTATGATGAGGTAGGACAAGTTAAGAGTGTGGCATGAAGTACTRACAGGTACTTTGTCCTCAGTTTGTAGGAACTGAGAACATTAACTGAGAACTTCCAGAGCAATCCAATTCCATCCTTTCAAGAATTCTATTAATGTATATTTATACTCTGTATACAATAACCATAACTACCTCTAAAACATTTAGATTTGATGTAATATGTCCTATTTCCCCTGCTATTGTACTTCTGACCTTCAGATAATAACATCAGTTTTCTAGGCTTGTCGAGACAGGTCTCTAGGAGGATCTGTGGGTAACATCCAGATGACCCTTCCTTCCATCCCTGTATCTTCCTTGAATAAGAAGCTTGATGCCATATTCTTTGCTGACAGGATCATTTCATTCAGATTTCACTGTGATTCCACATTTTCTGGTTTACGTCCTGTATTCTTCTGGCACATATTTGCCTCAAAATAAATTTAGCCTATTGCATGCAGAGGGAGAACGGGATACTTTTCCAGGCAAAATATTTGCAGACCAAAAGACTGACAGAAAGCACTAGAAGCTTTAATTCAGTACTTAAGTGTGTAAAGTAATACAAGTCAGCTAAAACTTCTCTTTTTTTGCTGTGCTAGGTGTGATGTCAGGTCAGGAGACAGCATTCATTTATACTACTGTCATGATTCTCGCTGCCAATGTCAGCGTGACTGTAGAGGAGCGTAATACAAGAAGATGTGGCTGAAGACACAATAGATCCACCTGATCCAGCGATTGCTCAGCTTCCTACGTATTTTCATGACAAACCTCCTTTTTGAGCTGCTAATAAGTCACTGTCATATTTCAGGCTGAAACTCCTCAGGCTTGTAAGCTCTAAATGAACATAAAGCTGAAGTTCATACACAGATACATCCAGGCTTCCAGCTGAAGACTAACTTTGATCAGTCAAGGGTACAAAACGCGGAGAGCAGAATGCTGTTACTATAGTGAGCGCCGCAAAAATCAATGCGTTTGAAATGGGAATCAATTTATTGGCACTGGTAGATTGCGATGAGACCTTGTATTCTGGTTACAGTCCTATCTGCAGGAACTGGGGGCAATTTAGTGAGCTATCGGGGAGGGGGGGCGGGAAGAGCACTCAGCAACATGTTGCAATAATGTTGTCCAGAGGAAACAAAGCATGGACGCAGAAGTCCACATTGTGAATAAGCTAAGCTCTTAGCCTTGAAATTGTTTATTTAGATTACTATGGGCATTTTTAATGTAAACTTTAGCAATATTCTCATTTGAAAAGTATGTATTAAGCAGAAAGTAATCTTTAACTTTTACTTCCTCTAGTGGAACTTAATTTAGGTGAATCCAAGGATACCGTGAAGAAAGTAAAAGCAGCCATCATACTTGATATATCTTGATGATGTGTCTGTCTACACAGCACACAGGGTATGGTATGAAGATAATAGTTTTGGTCCCAGAAACAACCCTGTCACACCGGTGCAGGGACTTATTCATGGCAGTCTCAAAGGAAAGCAAGCGTCAGTCGTTATCTAGCTCACTTAGACTTCCAGAAAAAAAACCAGTCTCCAGGGTTTTTCTCCATCTGTCTCAGGTGTCTTCCAGCGTTCTCCACAGTCATTTGCAATGCAAGACCTTCCCTCCCAACGCCATTAGCTTTAGCTCCAACTAGTCAACCCTCTACGGCCAGATCAATGGTAGCCTCTTTCATCTAACCATTGCAGCAAGGCTTATTTTGTTAATGCCTTCTGCTTGGGTCTCTGGAATATGCTTCTGTAGATCATTTGTGCCATAAAGATTAACTAGAGGAATATCTGTCTAAAGTAGATATTAATGGGGGCATAAAGGTGCCAAAAATGTCAGAGGGCTCACAGACCTAGTTACAGCTTAAAATATTCATCACAACAGTCATATCAACTGTAATTCCTGTGGGCTAATTAGAGAACTGGCAGCCATGCTGCTGCCATCACAGCCTTCCACTTCGCAGTCCCCATACTGACCCAACCCAGAGACTCAGTCTGACAGCCCAGGGACAAATACGGGATCAATTACCCATAACTTTTTTTAAACAAGGACACAGCAGATCTTACTCGATTGCATTTTTAGTATTTCCTCTGTATTCTTGCATCACCGAAAGTGCTGATTTGTACACCAAGTAATTCTTTAACCAAAAAAAGAAGGTAGTACAAATCAGATGCATCTGAAATATGATATACTAAAAAAAAAAAAAAAAAAAAAAAAAAAAAAAAAAAAAAAA
>JAYKAV010001111.1:2150257-2267457 GCA_035582835.1 Phoebastria nigripes | reverse complement strand
AATATACTAAAGAAGGGATTTTAAAAAATATCCAGAGCTATAAAAAGATTCCACAAAAATTAACTTTCTTTGCTACGCCATCCTGCTCATGGTCTAAATCCACAGTTCCTACCCAGCAAGTCTCAGCTCCCAAAACTTCCTCTCTGCTGAAGAACCCCACCTGGTAGGTTGAATTTAATGAGACTCTCCAAGAGTGGAGCGTTGTAAAACAGCAGGAACCTGAAGCACTACAAAACTTTTAAAACACCTAGGTACACTAAAACTTTCTTTCTTCTCTGACACACCGAGTACTGCACGTTTTAGAGGCCTGATCCTGTAGCAAGTCTTCTGAATCATAAGCCAGAGTCCTGACTCCCTGCTACCTAATCAATACCCCCAATTATTAACAGCTCCAAAGTGCTTTTTCATAGCCCTTAGAGTTTTTTAGGACAGATAGAAAAGGATAGATATGCTTCACTCACATGATACATTTTTTCCCCCCAGTATTTATGCTGTGAAAAGCCATCATCATCTAGGAAAAAAAGCAAGGGATACAAATGGAACACGGTATTTTTCAGATTTACGTAGAGCCAGACTAATTTCAGATAGAAATCAGAATTATCAAACTTCACAATAGACATGCTACTGTAAACTTAGCTTCTTATCACACAAAACCTAATTTCCCTTTACAAAGAGATCAATCTTAACCAAGACACAGGTCTTCCAGCAAGCAGACCCCTCTATAAAAATACTCAGGTAAAAATCCTTACTTTAAGAAAGGCACCAGGATCCTCAAAGTTCTCCCTTCAGACTGAGCCAGCCCACTCCCTCCCGTGATGGCAGGAGGACCATATGTGCCAAAGAGTTATTGGCATCATCTGTAACTAGGCATTCTGTTAATGATTTAGGAAATCTGTTAATGGGAAATTAATTGGAATCAAGATCAGCCAATTGCACAGATTTTCCCCTTGATTAACACACCCACTTATCGACAGGATGAATTACAAGTTGTGCCATTCACTGATGCAGCTGAGCCTCGGGGAACTTGTCGGTGTGTTTGCAGTTCGGTGGCATTTAACGTGTCCAAGAATCGGCCCGTGCTAGGAGGGTTCGCAAAGCCAGAGGTACCAAAATCGTAACTGAGCAGGGAGAGCGAAGCTCCTTCCCGCCTGCCTGAGGCCTGCACTGAGCTAGGGATGGAGCTGATGGCTCTTGTCTGCTTAAGTTCAGACTTCTCAGTTCTGAAGACGAGAATGACAGCATGGTGCCAAACACGGCGTAAGACTGACTACGAGCTGGACAAATGCAGCACCTGGACTAGAATTAAGGAAGTACTAAGCAGGGAAAGGTTAGCCCAGTGAAGCCCAGCGCAGCGTATGGGGCCTCCCTGCTCTCGCGAGGGCCACAGCCGCCAGGGCTTCAGCCTGTTACGGTCTGGTGGCCATTAAACCCTCACGCCTTGCTTTGCCAGCACTTGCGCTATTAGAGATAGCCTATAGACAGCGTGTCTGCTCAGTCTTTGCTCTTTTTTTCCCCCTGTTTTCTTTTTCTTCCCCTCCACCCGTAAGCAGCAAGTGCTGGTATTTCTACTGTGATTATGGCTAGGGTCAAGGTTTCCTCTTTCTTACATTTGTAATTTTGGAGGCCTCCTGGTGAAGTCATTGAACTCAGATTAGTGCACGGCAAGTATGGAATCAAACCAGGTCAGTAAAGGCCCAGCAGAGCTGCTGGGCTGAGGGCACTCAGCCCCCCAGGAGCACTCAGCACCTCGAGCTCTCTCCTTTGTCCCAGTGTGTCTTTCAACAGCCTCTCCAGAGCGTGCCTGAAAATACCCCCAGCAAACACCAACAGATAAGCGGTTATTCGCTTCTTTAGTCCCACAAGTATTACCAAGTTATGTCTGAATAAAACCCAGATGGGATTGCCACAAGCATTCAGATTTGGCCTAATGCTGCTCCACCATCACAGGAAGAGCACATCTTTCTATGATACCTTGCAGTTGGCCATGTAACTTGAGGCAGTCTGTTTTCATCTGCGTTCAGTGTTTTACAATTCCACATTAAACACAGTGAATGCTAATGAGAGCCCTGTAGCTGCTCGGGCTGGTCTGTAACATGGAGTGACAGGTCCCGAAGGAGAGGATCAGACCCTCCTCTAATGCGACAAGTCCAGCCGTGTGATACGTTGCTCTTCTGACACGTTTCACATGCTGCCTTGTGAAGGAGGACTGCCTTTTATCTCAGGTAAGAGGCGATGGGTTGGAAGAAGCTGATGATCAGCCTTGCTTTTGCACGGAGGGGAATGAGCTGCAAATTACCTGCTGTCAGTAGAAGGCTGAAGCCACAGCAGAAGGCAGAGTCCTGTGGCTAGGCAGGGTGCTGGGCTGGAAACAAGATGTGCATTAAAAGGGGAATACAGTGCTTGAAGGGTACTGAGCCTTTTGAGGCAGAACAGATTTTGTAGAAGAGATGTCTGCATAAGTAACGTCTTTATAAACAGGGATATATGGAGATGAGAAATTGCTCCTAGAGCTCTAAGAAAATGAAGATTTACTGCTTTAAGTAAAAAGGGAAAAAGGAATGCCAGGCTGTACCCCTACTTTGCAGGAAAAATATTACTTCTTTGAAGTTTTGATGAATAGCTGTAAGGAAGGCTGAGTAGGCTTTGCGTGCTTTCAAAGACAGAGATTGAATCTGAGCTCACTTACGACAGAGCGTGATTGACCTCTGCTTGCTGTGAGAGAGCAGTCGGGTGATTTTGTCCGTCATGGTGCTCCCGTGATGCCCGGGGTGTCCCGCAGCAGCGTGTGCCTTCCCCGCCCCCGGCAGCCTGGCCGCACACGGGTCCTGGGGGTGTGCAGGATTTGAGCACCGAGAAATCCTCCAGCACCCAGTTTCATGGGATGGGGAAACTGTTTTAGGCACAGTCTGGGGAAGCACTGAAATTCCTTGCTTTCAGGTGTAACAGGAGTTCCTAAAACACCAGATGGCACAAGACGGTGTGGTAAAGCTACCAGTGACCTGCAGTCAGAGTCTGCAGCAGAGTCATTCCACCGGCATTTGCCCAAGAGGAATGAGCCGACATCAGACACAAAATCCATCTTGTGAGGCCAGCGCCAGTCCACTGGGCACCCGGCATCAAGGCACATCGCTCCGGCAATCACTGCCTGTCACAAACACACACATAAATCACGAGCTTTGCATCCAATTAGTACTCAAAGGCATGAAGCTTTTTCTGCATTTAGAAATTTCTAAGAAATTAATCTCCAAACCACTTGCTTTCAATCTAATGCCTCCTGAGGGTTTGGAGGGGGGTTATTTGTTTGGATTTTTTTGTTGATTGTTGTCAGGCTTACACTGAACGCCAAGCTCCTGTTGATTTACCTGTGCATGAGAAGATATTGCAAATACTGGAGACTACAGTTTACCTTGCAGGAGACCGGTGCTTCCAAGTCAGTAGATACCACCCCCATCATCTCTGCCCAATCTGTACAGGGAGCATTGTGGGTACATTAGTGATCAGAACTATGTCAGCCGTGACAAAATAGAAGTCTTTGAAGATTAAGCAGGGAAAAGGAGTCTTTGAAATAGATATTGAAAAGTTACATCATCTTCTCACTTATCTCACTCTAAAGCTTCTGACACTGGTCTCCCAGAACAGAACTGACCAGGGATTTCTTTACCATGCATGAAATTATTTTATTTCATCCTGGTGGAGGAAATGACATGAAAACCATGCAGAAAATAGCCAAGTTTTAAGTCTGACAGGAAAAAAAGGCAAACAGAATGATTATGCTAAGCTCAGAAATAGTATCCCTCCTCACCCACTGACCATCCCAAACCGTGTCTCTGTGTGGAGCTATTAATTAAAAATACATCAAACTCCATTCAGTTTGCAGGCATCGGGGAGGTTTCAACTGGAAAACATTAACCCACCCCTTCCTCTCATGCCACGTACAGAAACCACACAGTGCACAGAGAGTCCCAAACAAAAATGGGATCTTATTTTGCTGCGAGACAAAGTTGCACGGCTCTTCTTCGGTCAGTTAAGCTGTTGGTAATTACTAGATGAGTGGTAGCATTTTCTACATCTTAGAAAACTTCATGAATCATATTACACAAGAGCTCAATTCCCAATATTAACAAAACTAACAACTCACATCAGATTTTTTTGTTGTTGTTTTTTAAGACTGATGGTTAAGGCAGAATGGATTTTTAAGACACTGCAAATGAAAACATCTTATGTGATCTCTTCCACTTGTGAGGAGGTAGGGACTGCGTTTCTGATGAAGGGCAGAGGTACGTTCTGTTCTGGGCAGAGGTACGTATATACACCTACTCATAGCCTACCTTTCAGAAAGGTACTGGCTACCTACATCTCTCAACTATTCTGCTTCCCATTATTTTTAGAAGTAATACAGGGAACAAAGGATTTCCCTTTTCCCTCCTGAAAGCCGAGGTGCTGCTGTGTTGAACAATTTACCCTCACAGCGTCCCTGGTGAATGCCCCAGCCTCAGCAGAAAACAGAGAGCTGCTGTCTGGCTGCATGTGTCACCCACCACGGAGTGCCTTGAAGTTGCATGTGGGGATGGAGGCACCTTTACTTCAGTTTAGGACAAGCTACTTGTTTGGAAACCCAGAGCCTGGAGTTCATGTGAGCAAGTACTGTCCGAGGGAGCTGCACCGACCATGGCCATCATGGAGTGTGTGCGCCGTACTCCATGTTGTGACATCTCCAGAGCAGCAGAATAACTTCCCTCAGCCAAAAGCGTGTGTCAGATGTGGAGGGCTGGGACACCCAGGCTGTGGGGCTTATTCTGAGCCTCTCTCAGTTTTGCCATCTACAAAAACGCAATCTCCTCTGTCTCACAATTAAAGCAAATGAACAAAACAAAACCAACAATGAAAGTACCACCGTAACATGTAACTTACTGCAGCTCCTCTGCTGCAATGGCCGTGCTCTGCCGTGCTGGGATTTGCATTTACCACCGGTTGTGAGCACACCTCCCCTGAGTTACTGAAGCTCGGCTGATGAGCAGCCGTAACTCAGTTAAACAAGAGGAACTATTGCTTTGATTGTGTGCCTGTACTCTGAAACTATTTGCCTTGCTATGTGCCCCTTGAGGAAAGCTGGCAGAGATGCATAAATCAGCATCTGAACCTTTGCTCAAGGTGCCAGTGCATGGAGCTCAAGTTCCTCCACTCCCAGGACAGATATAGGGGAATGTGCACCTTTCTTGGAGACTGCTGCCCTTGCTATTGATTCTGCAAAATAAGCTGGCATCTCTGAGCTGCCATCTCATCTACATCTGGTACCTGAGGTCCAGGAACCTTTTGGAGCCGTTTGGGGAATAAGCAAGCCGAGAGCATTGCGGCGGCAGACGGGGAGACGGTGGCCAGATGTGCATACCTTGTGCTGAACATACAGGACTCGGCAGGTCTGGACTTAGCTCTAAGTATTGTCTGTTTATCTGTTTGCTAATGCAGGATGGTTCATCTTTTAGGCTTGTATTATCTTTATCAGAAATATGCAAGAGTGATTAGAAACATAGCAGCAATTGCCTGTCTGACCCCACATATTCGCCCCCCCCCCTTTTTTTTTTTACCAGAGGAGGCAAGGATTTGTTAGGGCAGCCGTTCTGGTTTCAGCTGTAATGCATCACTTACATATATCCTAGAGGGATATACAACTCTTCCTTCTGGCTTCTTCCTGCTTGCTTCCAGTATATCCAGTCTTCCTCCTCCTGTAATCCCATCCTGTGGTTGCAGTTCCAGTTCCAGAGCATCACCCCCATGGAGGTGCGGCCAATTTTTGCCGCCTGAGCATCAAATCACAGGAACACACGAGGTTTACAGAGCTCAGAAATAATTCCATGGGGAGTATAACATCTCCTGCCAGCTGGTGCTATTTGCTGCAGTGGAAAGTGCCTTCAGGTCTTTGTCTTGTCAGTCTTTGCTGGCTACAATGTCAAAAATGATTCAGCAATGTGATGCTCTGAATGCAATGAACGCTGGAGGTTCCTGGTCCCACTGCTCAGCAATAACTCCTCCATTTTCTGGGGCTCTTGGAAATTCTAGTGGAAGAACCATGATTCATGTCACTGCTCTGAGCAGCTTGTGGGYCAAGCTGAATCATGCTTCACCAGTGCATCCCTAATTGCCCCAGGTCCTCTCCTCCGGCAGCCACCACACACTTGAAAAGCTGCCGCACGTTACCAGCCTGTGTGGCTGTGTCTGGTATCAAGCCACCTAGACCAACCTGTACCATGACCAGGATTTAATATGGCTCTGCTTTCCCTTCCTGGTGCTTGGCAGACATGGAAGGACAGACCCCAGGGTCCTTAGATAAAAATAATACTCTGCCCTGTCCTTGGCTCAGCAGTGTTGGGCAGACCCACAAGATAGGGAAAGGACCTGTGTTTACTGATTCCTCCTGTTGGCTTCCAAGCTAAGGTGCCTTATTTATATAGAGATACATTCCTGCAGGTAGCTGCTGTGTTTGTGTGTTACATACAGAGAAAAAGAAATGTTATAGGCTGTTTGTGTTAAATCATATACAGAGTTAACACTAACACTGGTTCAACAGCCTCTTCAGCTGATGATCTTTCTTTCTTGTTAACACACGTGCTGCTGTTAGAATGACTGAAGATAAAACCACGTACCAAACTATCCTGTATTCCCCAAGCGCAGTGCCTTAAAAATCGAGTTGCCAAGTCTAGCTTACAATTACAGCAGTAGTTGAATGGGAAAAGAAGAGTAGTAATCACCATGACTTTTTAAGGCAGTTGGCCCGGAGCTGTAATAGTGCCCCTGTACACAGCACCCTGCGTGCCACGGGGCAAGGGCAGATGTAGTCCCTTCCTTTGCCAATCTGGTGAGTCCATCCAGCACCGCCAGTGCTCTGTGCCTGTCCCAAATGTATGATGCCCCTAACCCAACAGCCTCACGCTGTCCCCAAGCTTGTATCCACCCCAGAAGTTCCTGAGTGGGGTCTGGCCCCAAGAGCATCCTGGGGGTGCCCTGGGGAGGGAGGAGGGTGGGACACAGCACCCCCGTCCAGCACACCGACTCCATTCCCATGGCCTCTCGTCATACAGCCCGCAGTCCTCCCCCACACCCTGCTCTTAGCCCCTGCCGCAGGGCTGCAGCTTCATTTGGAGAAGAATTCTGCACCAGTTCAATCTAAAACCAGCAGTTTTAAAAATGATATCTAAACCGACATTCAAACAATCATAACTCCTGTCATCAAAGTGGAAGGGTTTGAACTTGAAAGCAATTAGACCAGTAAGTGTAAACCTCACTTTGAATTCACCTGAGAGCCTTGAACTGCAATCTTGAAATGCACTGTCCCAAACGCCTGCGGGAGTAACTGCCATCGCCTAGCTAGCGGAAAACAGAGGAGAGGAGAAGCAACCCTGTGTCACTCCAAGGAAGGATCTGAAGTAGGGGCATAAAGCTGTTATATATGGCACTTCCCAGGCTGCTGTTTTGGCCGTTTGGAGCCCATAGTGAGGTTACTAAACCTTCTCACTAAGGTCCTTGTGTACCTTGTCTTGGCCACAGGTCTCACACAAGTCAGAGGAGGATGTGGCCCTTGCTGGGGCACCGCTCACGTGCTGCCAGCACATGGGCAGAGGTCAGCGGGGCTGGGGGCTGGATGGGAGCCAGGTGCAGGGAGACTTTCTGCTCCCGTATGTAACACCAGCTTTTGAACTGCGACAGGCACAGCCAAACAGTAATGCAACAGCCCTCCCTCAGCTGCCAGAGGTGCTGTTTTGCACGTTGCATAATGGCACTTTGTGTCTGTCTCGGTTATTACGAATTCACCAGCAGTATTTAATTAATTATCACAGACATCTGTTTGCACTAACATTTATGACTCTGGGTAGATCGCACACTTAATCTGAACTCTGTCTGCATGTGAATCTCGATGTCAATCTTGATGTCTGAACTGACGGCTCCCTGGCTTTTCTGTAACACATCTGACAGCAGCAAACCAGGGGCATGTCAACCCTGCCATGCCAGAGGGTGACGGCCAGGAGTGGCACTGATGTTAAACCAGCCAGATTCAGCACAGGCAGCAGGCTGGTCCTCCTAACAGGCTCCCAGGCAGGAGAGGGCTACCATCATCAATACTTGTATTGCCATGGCAAGGCTGTCCCCAGTCCCCGAGCTGACGTGTCACGCTGGAGAGCAGCTCCAAAGTATGCTCTCCCTGTGAGAAGGTGAGTCCATATACATATATAAGTCTCTCTTGAGACCTACAGTGTGTGTGAGCAGCACGTTCCCTTGACAGCAAGTTTATCTGCCTGAACACATGCTCGTATCACACTTTTCCCACTCAAGGAGTGCTACCACAGGAATTTCACATTACATTTAATCTGGTGCAACTGTAGGTTTCTGTCAAAATCAGCAGTTTGCATTCCCTCCAGCAGTTTGTCCCTGCTCCAGGTTCCTGTCCCCTTGCCTGTGTTAAATTTGATGACTGGGCTGATCAGAAGGAAAAGGTAGGGTTTGGGATTTTGTGGGGTTTTTTTAGTGAGTTAGTTTTCCATGAAGTTTGGCCAACCACCTCTGCAAGATCCAATGCAAAAGGGACCGCAGAAATGCAAAGCCAAGAGTGGAGCTGGGAGCACTTCTGACAGCAGCTGCCATTAAATAGGCTTAGGTGTAACATGAAACTATACCTTAAAGGGACTAAGGATGTTTATATAATCTGAAAGCCAGAAACAATGCTCAGGAAGAGTGTGAAAACTGGAGATAAGCAGGAAAAGGCATGCAAAATAGCAGAGAGATCCATTAATACACTCCGATTCCAGGGAATAGATCTGATTCTCCTTTCGCTCATATGCAGCAAAACCCATCTGCTTCACTCACGTTGCTTCAGACTAACTCTGAACTCATTCAGGATTTGTTCAAAATCCCACAGCCTACCTGAAAACTGGGCTGTCAGTCACGTCCCACTGCTGGGTTTCATTGATTTGTGTGCTTGGGTGAGACCAAACATGTATAACCTTGCAAAATTCAAAAGGCAGATCATGTGCAAAGAAGTTACCAGATACACTGCCTTCCCATGATGGGTGTAGGTGGGTTTTTAAAACAATTCTGTATTTAGTTATTTGCTCCTTCCAGGTCACCAGATCTTAGATGGCATCTCCCCTTTAGACTTCCTTTAAGCAATTGTGGGGTTTTTTAACTAGACGCAGAAATCTCTTGGATTCTTTTTGACAGCTGATTTCCATTGTCACCCAGAGAATAACAGGCTCTAACTTCTAATCTTGCATTGTTCATCTTTTAAACTAAAAACTGGCAAAATCATCTGTTAATGGAGGCAGAAACATTTGCACGCTAATTTGCTTCTGAATGATTTAAAAAAGATGTTACCGGCAGCTTGGAGAAATAACTATTTAAGAAGTCTACCCAATTTAATGTTTTTATTATTGTTTGCTATTTATACAACAACACAGACGTCCCCGGTGTTTAACAGGGACGCTCATCATTTATGTAGCACTTTACATTTTAAAGACCCACAGAAACATTAACTGTCTAATCCTAGCAAAATCCCTGTTTGGAAGACGAGTGTTGTTATCTTTCCTCTACAGATGGGGATGTTTCAGTGCCACATCTCTGCGTCTTGCCCAAGATCACAAAGCAAGAGGCAAGAGCAGGCTGGCAAGGGGACGCCTCGTGCTCAGGGCCAGCTCCGGCCATGCCGGGTGGCTTTCCCCAGCAAGAGGACAGCCTCRCATTTTAGAAGAGCCCTACCAGGTTCCTGGTCTGCTGCCCATTTCCATGGGCCTTCCTGCCTCTCCATTTATTCATGAATATGAAGCAAAGCACCCTCAAAAAATTAGAGTACACTTTGTATCTGTATGTGGTATGTGCTTATGTGCAGCGTATGATGTGACACCGTGTAACGCAACTCCTCTAGAAGTAAAGAACAACCCAATCTCTAACTGTAGCCTTAGAGACTCCAATTATGGACAGCATGGAAGCACATCTGAGCGCTTCATACCTGACTCGACTGCTAGAAAACAGTATTAACCTTCACATATGTAATTATCACCTACATGAACACGAAATATCTTCCATGTGATCATTGCTTCAGAGCAAGATTCAGAGCCAACCTTCAGCTGACACTCAGTGTCACAACTACCCTGCTCATCACCTAAAACCTGGGGACCGTTCTTGCTCCAGCCTGGGCTCCCCGGCTTGATCCCGCTGCTGCCTGCACAGGAAGCTCACTTCACAGCAGAACAAGAAATACCCAGAGTTTTCATTTGTTTATTTTCAAGCCCGAAACTGGGGAAGACAAAACCATGGTGCCCCCCTCCTAGAACTGCTGCCTTGTCTATTAAACCAACAGAAAATGGTTTCTCATTTCATACAGACACTACTATCTTGCATTTCCCAGCTGTCATCTGACAGATATGAGCATTGGGAGAGAAAAATAAAAGAAGCGTAGTGTATAAACAACCCTAGGGACTAAAT
The DNA here is from genome assembly GCA_035582835.1 of Phoebastria nigripes. NCBI lineage: Eukaryota > Metazoa > Chordata > Aves > Procellariiformes > Diomedeidae > Phoebastria > Phoebastria nigripes. The sequence continues at coordinate 2,256,987 of JAYKAV010001111.1, read as the reverse complement.
TTTGCAGACTCTGAACATCAGCGATGTGCAATTCTTTGTTTGCTGAGGTGAGCAAGTATACAGGGAGAACTGTACACAACAATTATGTTAAAACACTGCACAGCGCTTGAGCTTTAAATATCTCAGAGGGACAAAACGTAAGTGCAAGTTGCTCTGAAATGAAGAAAGATATTTGCAGCTGTTTCTTYAACAGGGAGAGGTGAAGGTTATAAACGAGGCAGCCGGCCGGTGTGAACAAGGGTAGGTAATCTGAGAGCGCCTGTATTGGAAGAACTGTAGACATCCCTGGGATGTCACTACAGACCTCAGCAAGAGACCCTGCAGGGATGAAACAGAAGCATTGTTCCCAGAATTTCTGATTAAAAAGCTAAAAAAGAAGAAACTAATGAGTTTTATTCCACGCAGTATTTCTATTAAAAACCAGTGGGATGTTGTAACATAAACAGATGTATTAAAAAGCGACGCATACTCTCAATGGCTGCCACTGCGGGTGCGCGAGGTTTGCTCAAGAAGGAGAGCTCTCGTCTTGGGGACGTCTTTGGAGGGGCCACATGCTTTTAAAAAAATGCCTCCCCTGGCAAAATCTGTAAAGCCCATAGCAATATCAGGCCTCAGATGCATGCCTCTTCTCTTTGAGACAGACAACCCAACACTTCATTGTCCTGGTTTCAGCTGGGATAGAGTTAATTTTTTTCCTAGTAGCTGGTATAGCGCTGTGTTTTGGATTTAGGATGAGAATAATGTTGATAACACGCTGATGTTTTAGTTGTTGCTAAGTAGTGTTTACACCAGTCAAGGACTTTTCAGCTTCCCRTGCTCTGCCAGGTGCACAAGAAGCTGGGAGGGAGCATGGCCAGGACAGCTGACCCAAACTGGCCAACGGGGTGTTCCATACCATGTGATGTCATGCTCAGTATATAAAGCTGGGGGAAGAAGAAGGAAGGGGGGGGATGTTTGGAGTGATGGCGTTTGTCTTCCCAAGTCACCATTACCCGTGATGGAGCCCTGCTTTCCTGGAGATGGCTGAACACCTGCCTGCCGATGGGAAGGAGTGAAKGAATTCCTTGTTTTGCTTTGCTTGCRTGCRCGGCTTTTGCTTTCCCTATTAAACTGTCTTTATCTCAACCCACGAGTTTTCTCACTTTTACCCTTCCGATTCTCTCCCCCATCCCACCGGGGGGGGAGTGAGCRAGCGGCTGGGTGGTGCTTAGCTGCTGGCTGGGGTTAAACCACAACATTTATAAAAACAGATCTCAACATCTGGTTATTTGTCATTTTTTGAAAGAAATGTCTATCGGCAACAGCTCCTAATTTCTCACCAGCATCCTCCACTCTTTCAAATTTCTTCAAATCATTTGACAGATGTCCTCCTTCCCCCCCAAACTTGTTCTCTTTTAAGGCTTATTTTGAATAACTTACTGACACAAAACTCCCCACTAATCCCAAAGATCTCAGTTCACTCTGCCACAGACCCTTTTCCCAACCACCCAGCCCTAAGTGTGAGTTAAAGAGCTAAGTATAAAGAGCACAAGGAAAATAACCAAGAACGCTTTTAGTAGCAGAATAGTTCCAATAATTTCTTTAGCATAAATAACATTTTCCAAACCATGCCTATTAATGTCAATTTGCAACACCAAAGGAGGAGAAAGTACACTACATTTAGCATATAACGGCACCAGAGTAATTACAGTAACGGTGCGTGCCTACAGGAGTGACACAGATGTGACATTAATCMTTCCAGCAGGGAAAGCCAGCCTGGGATGTCAAGACAGTGCCATAGATGATGTCAGGAGAAAACTGCAAGAGCGGCAAGTGAAAACACAACAAAAACATCTTTCTGACCTCAAAATCAATTACAAAAATTACCTTACGGTCCCATTTAAACGATGGCTGTTTACTGCAGAACAAGTGCAAATATCAGTCGTGGAAGAGCTGACCACCCACAAGCTGCTCTGCTGAGCCAGGGGCTGGTGGGGGCACAAGCTGGTGAAGCTGGTTTACTCCAGAAAGGCTCTGGTCCAGCAGCGCTACTCCTGGGACTGCCGTGGACGTGGTGGGGAGGGCTGGTGGACCAGCTCCAGAGGAACTGCTCTGGGCTCCTTCACAGCCCTCCCTGGGCCGGAGCTTGCAGACACCAGGCAGTCCTTAAACTGGGCAGATGAAGGCACAAATCCTTTGTTTTTAAAAAAAAMCCTGGAGATATTATTATTATTAGCCTTTTCCCTGCATGTTCGACATCTTTGCCCACATTCAGAATTTAAAACATTTAAGAAAATGAGAAACTCACTTCCTGTTGAAATGCTGGTATTTCAAGCCAGCAGTAAATAATATATAAGGTAATAAAAACAATAGCCAGGTCTCTTAAAGAGCTTGGAGAGGCGGACCAGCTCCGTGCAGGGAGCCTTCCTTACATAAGAGGACAGCACTGCCCTTCAGCATTCCCAATCAGATCTGGAAAACCTGTTGTAACTACAGCTTGCCTCTAGCCCTTCATTTCCAGCAATTCTTGACCTCAGGTCTCACTGATCTCTGTGGCAGGTCTGCTAGATGGAACAAAACGCTCAAAATTAATGAACAAAATTAAAAATCAGAAGAAAGGCAGAAACCTGTTTATTCAAATAATATAAAGATCTACACTCCATTAAGCCTGTTCTAATCCCCATGTGGAAAATATGAAACATCCTGCACTACTTACACCAGCGAAATCCTTGGTGGCAGACAGAAGGGGCATAGGTTTGAAGGTTAGAAAGGATAGACCAATATTTTTAAGACAAATTGAGGCAGTAAGGACTACAGAGCAATCAGATCTATTTRAGGATCAGCTTGGGAGTTTTTACAACTACAAACAGAAATAGGATTTTGCTGTAAGCATGCTATAAATGTAGAGCCACAGCAGACAGGGAGACATTTTTGCAGCATTTATAAAGACATCAAAGTATGGAGGATAACTCCAGAAATAAGCTTTAGTTCTCAAAGAAAATTTATAAGTGGTTGGAAAACCTTGCGAAGTTTCACAAACATTCAAAAGGTTTGGGGTCTTCCCATCTGCTATGTAACAAAAACACTGCTTTACCTATGTTAAGGTTATAAAAGTATACTTCCTAAACAGAGTGGGAGTTACGTTTCCTTGACAATCAACTGCAAAATACCACAGGTAGAAAAATCTGTCTGAATTCTGTTCTCATGACATCTACACGCTGCCAGAAGCAGTGGCACTTAGCAGGTATAACAATGAGTGCAAAGTTTCAAGGAGAGTTCAGTTCTAAAAAAAAAGGGTTTTAAAGTTTTCTGCAGCACCCAGCTTGCTTGCTGCCCTGCAGGTCTCCCTGCAAAGCCTGACTTCTGATGGCCAGTCCTTTAACCCAGCCACCCTGCAAACCCTCATCCCCTCCAGAGTGCCCTGCAGCATCACGCTGCCRGTGCTAAAAGAAAACTAAATGTGATTGCCAATAAATTAAATAAGCATTTCATTAAAAAAAAACCCCAAATACTTAAGTCTCCCAACAGTGGCAGCACGCTGTAGACAGAGGCCCAACACCGCGATCTGATCTGCTGCCCATGCCAACCTTGCATCATGACAAGTTCTGCTCAAGAAGCCCTGAATCAGGCCCAATGCCTGGGTTAAGTAATTCGGTGCTGGTCCAGTATCAAGTGATTCATAGCCTCCAATCTGGCACACATGAAAATTGCTGACCAACCAGTGCATTTCAGAAGGCACACCCTGAATAATGAYGTGTTGCAGCATTCAGCCATCTTTCGTTCGCTAGCCTCCCTGCGCGTTTGGAGGTTTCTCTTCTCCCCCTTCCTGCAGACAACGTCTGAACCAGATTAAAGCGCCTCCTCTAGCCACGCGTTAGACTGCTGAAGCAACAACAAAAAGCCATAAGCTGGAACTCCAGACACACAAGATATCATTTTCTAAGCGCCATGTGTCCTGCCACTGGTTTTATTCATACTCTAAAAACTACAGTAAGAAAACATTAAGGTGATAATGAGAAGCCATAAAGCAAAGAAATTCACAGGCAGGGACAGAATAAGGCATATTTCCTCAAGTATCTTGGCACAAATGGGTGCAGGAAAAAGCTGTCAAATAGAACCCCTCGGTGACTGGGTAATGAGGGACACGATACGGTAAAATCTGTTTCAGCCTTCACCATGATTTTTCTTTCTTCCTCTCTCTCTTACTTGGCTTTAAGTGTTTTTAATATGATTTTAATGCAATGTGTGTTGCATGAATAAAACAGTGCAATGGAGTTGTGGGCTGAAATCTTTCCTAATTTTCAATGGATTAGGAAAGAATAGTTCCTCAGTGGTTTGCGATGTGCAGAGTTTACACACATCTGCTAGTCTCTACAAGAGGACATCGTATTGATGCTAAGAGCTTGACAGACAGCTCCTCTTGTCATTGTAGAGATCTGACCTTGGTATCTGAGACGTCCCTGTATTCTTCATTTCAGGAAATAAACTGCTTCCTTCCACATTAGGAATTGATTCCTGCAACTGCCATGTACCCCAGCAAAGAGCAAAGCCCCTCCTCATTCCTGCTAAAGGCTCTGGCAGCTGCAGAGCTCAGCCTCCGACAGGCATGGGTCTCAGCAAGCTGTGCCATGCGCATCCCCACCCCAGCAAACAGCCAAGGACACAAGCAAATAGCCTTCAGTCAAGATTTCCAGCTGCATCTCAGGACTTCTTGAACATACACAAAGGAATAAGTGCAGCAAGGAAGGAGATGAGGGGGGTGAGATGGATGTTTCAGTCCTACAACCTCTAATTTTCAAAGATTTCATCCAAAGCATGCCATGGCGGGACAGTAGTGCTGTCAGACTCATACCCAGGGGCCAGTACCCTCACACAGCACTCGGTGAGCACGTGCACTGCAACCCAAACCCCGCGGCTCTGCACTGCACTGCGAGAAACATCACAGCCTCTGCCAGGCCGCAGATGGGTTTATCATGCGTTTTCCTTGATGAAACGGAAGGGGAGGAGGGAGGAGGGGAGAGGTCAAGAAGGGTACAAGATGTCACCGGCTGGGAGAGATGGTAGATGACAGCAGTAGGTCAGAAATCTGTCCCCCTGAAGGGACAGCTGAAGCCGCTGGTGACTGTAAGCCGTAATGTGGTGCCACCCAGGGAAAGTCGCTCTGGTGCTAGACGAGGGAGCTTTGCTGTAGAAAGTAAAACACCTACAGAACAGCTTGCTAAGAGCCATCCTCGCTATTTCTGATTCACACCCTACCGTGTTGCACAGAAATGCCTTTGCTAGCCGCAGCCTCTTCCCTCCTCCAATTTCTTCTTCCCAGCCAAGAGCTGGGACAGGAGCCAGCAGGCTTTCAACTTTGTACGCTTCACAGTTAGTCACTTCTCGTGACAAACCCCATCCTCGCTCGGTCTGTTTGCCCGCAGYGTGCAGCATCACCTCCGCATGCGGGTGTGAGTCTGTTAGCCGCTCGGCTTGCTCCATGTTAACTGCTGCCGCTCATTAGAGGTCATTAGCAAAACGCCTACACCACAGAAGCATTCACCAAAGGCTCGCAAAAGCTTTCACTCAAGCTTTGATATGGTTGTGTTAATAAAAAGCAAGGGTGCCGTTATAACACTTACCAATCTGTAGTGTATTTTTGGAAGGAGAACCCATATTGAAGCCACCCTCTGCCGTGGAAGCGTAGCCGAGAAGTTTGCATACAGCATCATCCCCAGCACTCATTGCCTAGCCAAACACTATGTCCAACTGGGGGAAAATTCACAAGTGAAATGTAGGATGATGTAATATCTCTAAGTGGAGGCACAGGAATACTATCAATGTAACTTATTTAATATTTATGTTAGGTTGCACTCAGAAGCTTTGAAGAAAATAAGGGTCTTGTTATGCTAAAGGGCTGTGATAGAAAAGACACAGTTTTATCCTCATAAGATCTTCTATACTAAGGAGCTGAATATGAGGCGTATACCATAAAAAGCAACCAGCAGAAAGATGTAAAGTGTTCTTTACATTTGCATTTTTCTCAGTTCACCTTTCAGCCACTGTGAATTTTACAACTTGAGCTCGCTGCATGGGAGCTCTTCTGAAAACTTTGAGAAAAACCTACATGTGCAATCAGTGGCGCAGTCGCAGGGGCTTTAACAAATCTGAAAGTGGTGTCACGCAAGCAGGGACGAATGAATGTGAGAAGACCAAAGTGATCGAGCCAATAACTTATAGTAGATTTCTGCCAAGAGCTACAGGCAAGATAACTTCAAACCTGATAATCAGGAGTGTAGGGACATATTTACATTTTTACAAAAGTTAACTAACCTTTCCAAAATGCCCCAGATATTTTAGTTTCAATTCACTTTGAATTTTGGACCAGAGGTGCAGATTTTTTGCTATTTCTCCCGAAGATGTTTCCACAGACTTACTTATACTGTTCCTTAGGAGAAAAAGAGTTTGAGGTGTGTTACTGAGCCTCTCTGCATATCATGTGTACATCGCAAATGCTATAGGCCATGTCTAACTACGGTACTGCATCTACATTTAAGACATGACTAAACTATCTGTACATCTCAACCTTTGCTATAACAATTTTTTCTTCTTTGAACAACTGAACCAAGAATCCATGAGTCACTTCGGCATTTTTAGCAGCCTTTAAGAATCAACAGCACATCTCAGGTTTGGCTCTTCACACTTGGCTGGGACAACAGGCCCAGGCACAGATATCCAGAACTTTGCTATGCCAGCACAGCTAAGTCTTCCAAAGAGAAGTAACTTTGCACAGCACATGAAAATACTTATTCCGTAGCATCAGCATTCTTTACTATAATCTTTGTCTTCTTCCCGGAGAAGAGCCTGGACACAAAGGACCAAAACAAAAGTGCTGAAGAAGCAGTATGTCCAAAGAGATCTACTGCGCCGGTGGAGAAACCCTGCGCTCCGCGGCCACACCAGGCAGCCTGAGCAAGTCTCGGCCATCGCTTTGCTGCCACTCATAAAGGCCACGGAAGGCATATCCCCACAGACAGTTGAATTTTGTAAATCACACAACTGTTATGGATCTCTGTTGTGCTTTAGCATATGAATAGACAAGTAACTTGCCAGCACATCAGCTTATTTTTTCCATGGTGAACTTCTACTGTTTCTTGCACATTACATCACTCTCTCAGACACTTGGCCRCTCTCAAAAGCTTCTGAAGTTATTTGTTCTGGCTTTCATTTTTACTGGGTGAAGTGCAATCTAGAAAGCCCTACTTAACTTCTGCCACTTGTGCATCTTAATGTGAAGAGACTACCCAGGCAGAAGCAGAGGCTGGGGAAGCAGCAGGTTTCCAGAGCACAGTAAACCTCCATGGCGTTACATTGGTGCARACTATTATATAATTTAAATATAGATTTCCTGCGCTTTCTTAGGAAAGTTAGTGCTTGCTGAGACGCGAGTGACAACGGTTCCCTTCCCAAACAAATGGCTTTAGTAATACCCCAGCAGCAGCCAGGCTATTAAAAACAGACCCATTAGCCACTCATTCGTCAGCCCCGCAGCGCCTGGCTTCAGTGGTGTTAGCAGCAAATGGAAGAGCATGATGATATTTATTTTTTACAGCCGAGAACTTTGATAAACAGCAGCAGGCAGCAAAGGCCAGTCGATTTATATTTCTTCCAGTATATATTCTTAAGAATGGCAGTCACCATTATGGAAGCTATCAAAAAGCTAGCTCTGACCTTAAATATGTGTGCTCCTATGTCAGGCAGTTCCAGGAAGGAGAATTTATGAGGCAGATGCTAAATTCGGGGGAAGGAAGAAAAGTTGCGTTACTCTTGCTAGAGATGCAGTCCGAGTTCACAGCGCAGGATGCAGCCGCCGATATTCGGCCATTTGGTTTAATTCTTTGTGCCCCTTTAGGATAATAACTTAACTAACCTTAACATTTGGGTCAGACTAGCTGCTGGTCTATTCAATATGACCATCTAAACAACAGCACGCAAATTCACAGGGCTCCAGGTTGCTAGGTGTACAGGAGGCAAGCTTAGTCATACGTGTATGCATTAACTTTATGTAAAGAGCAGAGAGGAATACAATTAATTCTGTGACTTTATAGACAAGAAAAGGGGCTGGAGGAGCAATTCTTACAGTGCAGGTTGGCTACCTTTTGCATATGCTTTCCTCACTGAAAATTTTGCATAATAACAGAAAATCTTTCATATCTCCTTTGATATTTCAGAGGATAAAAGCATTAATTAATAATTTGGTTTGCCTAAGTATGCCATTCTTTTGCAAAAATGGAATCCCAGCCATAGCACAATGTGTTGATCATCTTATTTACATCTCTTCCTGCTTTAACAGTGCTTTGCAGAAAATGCTTATTAATTTTTATGAAGCCAGCTGAAAATTATATTGCTCAGCTTTCCTTTATATATTAATTTGAAAAAAAAAAAATCAATAAATTACTTGGCCCGCCCTTCAGCTCTATTGCATTTTTTATCATTTATTAAATGGACTTATTTTAAGTTCATTTGCAAGTAAAGTGGTGTTAACTTAAGACCCATTCATCATTTAAATACCAATGAATGCAAACTAATTACAAAAGTAGGAAAAAAAAAAAAGAATTGCCACTTTTTTCCCCTATTAAAAAGGCAGTTGGAAGAAAAAAGATACTTTCCTATGCAGCCAAGTCAACCAGGTACTGCTGCCTTACCTAAACACACTCCAAAGACTTTTTAGATGGTGGGACATGTCATGCTGTCAGCTTCCCATGCCACCTATTGCTTTGCCCAAAGAAATACTAGATTATTGCTATTTTTCTCAGATACTGTTCCTCCCGCTGCTACTCAGCACTCTGCATTTGCAGCATGCTCCTTGTGCCTGGCTGTGGCCCCTCGGGGGCTGGTGGGGCTCCCAGCCGCTTCGGGCTGCAGCCACGCTCTCGCAGGTGAGGCCAGGCTATCTGTGCCCTCCCTAACATCTGGCTTGTCCAGAAAGAAGCAGCGTTTGCCCTCCGTACAGCTGTTTTCAGATTTGCATCCTAGGAAGGACTGCCTGGGGGGGAAAAGCAATCAGGGAAAAAGTAATATTTTCCTTCATTTTGCACAGARCCAGTAGAAACATTTGGATTTTGAAAAATGAGAAAATGGCAAAGACAGAAGTAGCATCGGTTGTAGGAGGAAGGAATGAAAGGGAAAAAGGGCAATGTTTTTCAAGCATTTCCCTCCGAGTTTGATTAACTTAAAAGCAATTTGAAATACAAGTCAGCTCTACACAGAGCATGGGCATAGCAGCACCTCCTTCGTATCGCTTCCCCTGCCAGCAAGGGGGAATCACTGCTTCCCTGCCCCTTGCCAGCTACCACTTTACTTTTTCTTGTCTGCTCGCACCACTTCTGCTGCCTCCCCTCCTGTCTTTGTCTCTTCGTGAAGCTTCCTGGAATCCAGCCCAGCTTGTTCAAGCTCCCAACACATCTTGAATTTTAATTCACTCTCATTTTAAGTCATCTATCTCTTTTTTAAACCAAGTCACAAGGAGAATGAGCCAATTTATTATTAATATAAACCAAAACAAATCTGCAGAGGAAGCCTGGTCTGTCTGCTCTCAGCACATCACAGCATGTCCAGCTCAGTGGGAATACTGACTTGATGGGGTGTGGGTAAGCGAACTGGGGGCACAAAACTCACTGTACAGTGATAGCCCCCTTTGGAAAGACACTACAAATATTGTACACATCAGTGGTCAAATAGATGACCAAGTGAATAGATCAATTTGGCTTGCAGGTCAATGAAATACTAAATAGCCTTCTGGCTGGCCACCATTGGTGTACCATGTCCCCTTGCACTCAGTCAGCTGCAAAGGAAATTAGTTACAGCTGGTGAAGAGCAGGTCTGAAAGGCAGTGCCCCCAAAAACTCGAGTGGGAATGTTCCCTGTCTATCACCACGGAGTGACCGTACATCTGCTGCAAAGTTGTCTACTCCTCTGGCTTGGGATCGCTCCCTCCACCCCGGGAGCGGCGTGCATCATCAGGCAAGGTAGGACCCGGGTTATGCAGGATCCACTGAGAAGTGAACTGAGTCTGGAGCTGGTGTGAAACCGCTGCGGCAGGGTCTGGTCTGCAGAGCTCTGGAGCCCACCAGGACAGGGGATCTAGTCAATGAAGTCTCCCAACCCAGCCTTTCCTCTCTCTCAGGCAACTTTTTTCTCAGGCCTTACATTGCTTCAACCATCCTTATAACTAAAGTTACTTTGATTTTGATGGGCTTTGCTTCTGAGTTACCCTAACATGACACTGTCAGTGATGACTGTGCATGAAGATGTTAAACCTTCTTGGCCCCAGCATCGACACCAAGGGTACACGACTGGTGCCTGGCCGCCAGCAGGACATCGTGCCCCTGATCACAACCTCTTCTGACCACCAAGAATTTTCCAGGGCAGTCGCCAGAGTACTGCAACTGGACTGAAAATGAACAGAGACTTTGCTGAACACTGTGGCTGGCTGTATCTACTTTTTGCCAAGTAATAATTAAGTTACTTTTACCCTTTCATACAACTGCTTTCATCTCTTCCCTGAATCTCCTCTTTCACAGCCTGTGCACTTCGCAGTGATGCTTGTATTCTATTTTCTAGCACTTTTATTAGGGGCTTTTCTCCATCCCGCTGACAACCTGCCAAGCTAATAAGAATGAAGAAAGTGTGAAAGTGAATGAGTGTAAAAGCGCTGACAGGTTTCTCCTTTGCTCTCCTCATGCTCACCCAGCACAAATTCCTGAGATAAGAAGAAAGATACAAAACCTGTCTAATTAAGCTGCCCTCAGGACTTGGTAATCAGCACTTGTTCCAGCAGGCAGCACCCCTGAGCCCCTCAGCATTGCTGGGACCAGAGAGGTGGGCACCACGCTGGAGCCAGCCGAGGCAGCGGGGCCACACAGGGGCCAGCACTCGGTGATTTCAGTGCCCGGCAGACACGTGGTACGGACCTAGGCAGGTGATCAGGCCTGGCAGTCTACCGCAAAAGGACAGGGAAAGCCTCAAACGCCCTCCAAGCCCCGTGGTGCYGTCTAGAGCACCCAGAGCTGCAGCTCTGAGTAACCGACCTGATTTCTCGCAGAGACCCCGCTGTCAGCAAACTCCTCCTGGAAGGCACCATGTGTTCGGTAGGATTTCAAAGACTGCTGGCTGGCAACAACTGATCTCACCTGGGAGGAGACTTATATTATGCAAGAGGTGGAAACGGGAGCTGTAGTTTACCCCACTATTTCCCTGCTTCTGCTTTCCTGGGGGGAGTCGCGAGATGCGTCTGCCCTGGGCTGGCAGCGTGCTCTGCGGCCAAGCACCCAGGGCAGTGTAAAAGCACATCATTTAAGAGCAAAGGTGACAACAAGAGGTGTAACAGCAGCACAGCCTGTTCCCAGAGCACATTACTGCCTTATCTCGACTGTAACGCTGCCTGGCCGATGAGCTTTCCCGCCAGCTGATGTCACATTTCATTCTAATTGGCATTTAAGTTACTTGCAATGAAGCCTCTTTACTATATATTTCATAAAGAACAAGGTAATCAGAATTAATTTTTGTCAATGAAGGGAAAATTTACAACAAAAATAAATGGGGCAGGGGAAAACGGGAATCTTCATTGAACATGATGATAGTTCACAAACACTTTCCATTAAAAAAAAAATCAGAATACTCAAAAACAATTAAACAATTCCAAATAAACATATGTGGAAGTAGGAGAGGGTGCAATGAAGGCTTGCCAGTGGCTGCCCTGTAACTGCACGCCTTAGCACGGATCTATCTGCTTTCTGCCTCCTGCCTGTGCTGTGCACTGCCCATCACTTGTTATTTGTAAATGATGTGCAGCGAACACAAATTTGAATGGAGGTAATCTATTAAAGCGGTTTAAATCACCAGTATAAATATTATTTTAATGCATTAGGCTTTTAATTCTTGCCTTAATTTGTTGATTAATCATCTTAATTGGTGAGAAGACAATTGATCAATCCTTTTCCATTTTACTGCAACCCAGCAATCTTTCCCCATTGCAACTCTCTGTCATCAATACAGAAAACGCAACTGCTTCAAGTGCTGATCGCAGAACCACATTTCATATTTCCTTCCATGGGAATGCATTTGTAGGGATGCTAAAAAAAATAGTGGATTATTTGTTGTATTTCTTTGATCTATAAATAGGACTCCTCTGTAGGGGATATTTTTATTGCATTTGGAGCAATTTGGATGCACTTATTCTAAAGTATAACCAAGTAATTTTCATCTCATTTTAAAGTTCTGTGCCTGCAAGAAGTAATTGTACCAGAGTGAAAGGCCGAACAAGAAACCATGAGGACCAAGTGACCCAGGGGTTTGGTAACAGGACACAGAGCTGCTTCGCTTTGTTTCATTTTATTTACAGCTGGGACTAAAACTTATTTCCCTTGTGGCTTTTCTGGTGGCCTGCAGGAAATGAGTTGACAGTGGAAAAACATCTACTCAAAACTGTTCAGCCCAAAGCTAACGTAAGATGGGGTCAGGAGGCCAGTGGCAGGGGACCCTCGACTTGCTTTCTCCCGCCACACTGTGAGAGGCCGATCCCTGGGGCAGGGGTCATCGCTGGCACCGGGACAAGTGCAAAGAGGCAGAGACGGCAAAACATCTCTGCATAATGGCATTCACCGGGCTGTTCCTGCTGCCTTCATTAAGCACCCGAGCTGGAGACCTTCAGCTTCATATGATCTCATTCACACCTTTCTTCTATAAAAGAAATTTTGTGTCACCAGCACATCTTTTTTTTTTCCAGATTTGCAAGTCCTATTCACAACTTGTAATTTCTATCCCTGGAAAACTCATTTGTTTGGACAATTTGGTTTAAAAAACCCCTCAAGGTTATTATTCTCAAAATAATAAAAAAATGGCAGGCGTGCACAGTGGAACACATCACGTAAAATTCCCTGTCACTTTACCACCAACCCAAAGCACAACCTACTGAACACRATAAAGGCACACATATGCCAGCTTTTAAGATAATGCTACAACCGTAAGGCACCATTTAGTTTTGCTACAAAAAAAGCAAAGAAAAACCTGTATAGCATTCAAAAGGACAAGAGACTAGCTCGCTACATGTATTGACTGAGTATTTATAGTTGCAGCATTCAGGGATGCAAACTGAAATGAATCAATGCCAGCAGGGATGCCTAAAAGACGTAAGTGAGAATTACAGCAATTAAGAATGTTGTCTCAAAGGAAATTAGAACAGTCCATTAATTACAATGCCTTAAAGGAAAATGAACCAAAATGAGAAAGAAAGAAATTAAAATATCAGGAAATTAGCAGAAAAATCGGGGAATAGAAAAGATAATGAGCAGAGTAGATATTTCCCACCCTCCTTTTATTAACAACAAAGACATGAAAAAAAGAAACGGTGATAGGAACCGAACCACCATGAATAACGGAGCCGATATATTCTGCCACAAGATCAATGGCCAGCATGCTCAAGGCTTTGCTGATGTAAGTCCAATTTGTCACTAAATTCTGTAGAAACTGGTTCCATGGAAAAGAGTGCAAAAAAGAAAGTGCCAGGCTAAGAGGTACAGCAAAAGTTGTATTTATGATACAACGTAGCTGGAGCCCCAAATGGTTGCGAGGAGAAAAATATATGTTTTACACCCTACAGATCAGTGGGKTTCACTGTGCTAGGACCATGCGCGCGCTGGCAGACCGGCAGTTCTCTTGCTTCACCCGCTGTGGGTGGAAATGGGACTGGTTTAGTCCAAGGGCCATACATTCTCCGCCTGTCCCAGGTGCGAGTTGTTGCAAATCCTGCTGAGCCCTGTGAACTCCAAATCCGGTATTCAGAGATGGCCCTACACAACTCTTAGAAACTCAACTTACTTTTGATATACTATAGAACTGACACATTAAAAATTCTTGATGGACGTTTATATTCTTGAATGTAAATATGCTGGAAACAAACAGTCTCAATGCAGTATGTCTCCTGGCCCTTTATCAGCAGGAAGGTGAAACACCAATGGCCCGTTTCAGAGTCTATATGGTGTCCTGGATAAGCAACACACCACTATCTACTGCTTGTGTACTTTCAATTCTTTTTTTAGAGWATAAAACCTTACCAGGTCAGCAGCAACATGTTAACAGTTGTACCACAAACAGCTATCACTGATGGCTGTTAGAGGAATGGTGTAACAGCCACCTTTCACTGAGGATGCTTACAAAAACCTGTTAAAGYTTCCCCTTAAAACAGCAGCTCCAGACAAAAACACAGGCAGACACGCAAGTTTCCATTAGCAGGTCTTCCACGAAWTTTTGCCCGTTTGTGTAAAAGAGGCAAAAATGAACAAAGCGCAAGTGAGACAGGACCCCAGAGAAGCTGTGCCTTGAACAAGGGCTGGCATATTGCATGGAGATGGGCATCACCACCCGCRTGACTGAGTACAAAGAGAGCATGGGGACACTCGACACCTAACCTTGCATCCCAGCTACCTAAGATCAGAGAGGGTGAAATTAGGGCTGCTTTGTGCCCAATTCCTTCTCCAATCCATGGACCACAACTTTTCATAGAAGCAGGAGCATGCCAGAGACGCATACCCCCATAACCTCTTCCTCCCCTTAAACAGGAGCAGCTCTGAGACTCCTCGCTTCGGCTTGTCATCCCTGGCAGAGTGGGCATGGTGAGGTATTGTCTGTGTTCCTGACCAGTGTGACAGCAGCGAGTTTGCTTGCGAGACAGCCAAGTGTTTCTGTGCAGCACATGGGACAACACCAGATGGGAACAGTCTGCTGGAAAAAGTCCTTCCTCTCAGACCCGAAATGGCTGGAGAATTCAACGTGTCAGGTTTATACTAAGGTATTTTTTATTATATCTAAAACCAAATTTWAAAAGAATTTTTTCAAAGCAAACTGACTTATGAGGATGTGATTTTCATCTGCAGCTGAACATCRAGTACCACTCAGTCCTTGTCTCTCTAATGACCTCATTTCACAGCAAGCCTGTGGACAATTCATCCCTTCGTGAGAAATACACGTAAGCGTGTRTTTGTGTGCCTCAGGCACCGCATCCGGGAAGACGCTGAAAACACATAAACCCCAATGACAGGATCTGAATGGAAAGACACGAATAGCTTGCAAAGCATAATCATTGATGCTTCTTGCTGRTGGCATCATGCCGTCATGCTGGTTTTCAGGTTCAGGAAACACATTTATGCAGCTTCTAAACCAAAAACCATCCTTGGCTGTGGAAAGGTGTTTCTGCTTTTCTGAATTACAACGCTTTGCCTTTCCTCCTTCAGGCTCAGCCAGATGAATCCTGACGATCTGGCTGGAGCCAACCACTGCTGCTTGACTGGGTTTTAGCAGAAGAGGTTCGCCTTTGGAAACCTGCAGAAACTCATGACAAAAGTGAAAGAACCATCTCCATGCCAGACTCCTGGTTAGGATAAACTGGCATGGCCGTGTTCACTTCACTGAAGAGCTGGGCCTGTATCCTTTCTGTCTACTTTCTGTCTGTACTCTAAAATGTCCTTTTGAATCATTGAATTTCGGTGACAGTTGAGGCATTCAATTATTTCTTTAAGTGCAAATTCTGTATTCCTTCATCTGTTAGTTATATATATTTAGTACAGACTGAACGGCACCTGCTGACTGGATGAATCATTTGCATCCGAGTCACAGAATGGGAACTTAAGGACCTCCAGTGCTGTTGCTGAAATTGATGCTACTGATGCTGCCAATTCAACTCCTGTTGCTGATACTAACCAGTGTCTCTTTAAAATGATTACAGCATTCAGATAGGGCCATAAAACTACCAGGTGGGCTATATTTCGTCCTGCTTCCCGGTTTTTCTACAGTCTTCCCTATGGGAATGGATTTATTGGTCCCATCAATCCCTCTTACAGTCTTCAGCATGGGAAGRAGATGTCACAGAGTTTTAATGTCTCATATATTTTCTGAATTACACGACCATTATAACCAGCTTGGCACAAAATACTGTTTTCATCAAACTCAGTATTTAAGGCAAAAATAGCATTTGCTAAATTAGCTGCAGATTAATGTAAATATATATGCATGTATATATGAAATAGAAGATTTTTATTGTTTATTTAAAGGTCTTCTAAACTGCATTTGCACAAGAACTTTATTCAAAAACCCACAACTTTTATCAGGCCAGATTGCTCTCTAGCAAAAGCTGGCACAGTGAATTCAAGTCAGTAAATCTGAACCTGCTGAATCCAGCTCCACTGCGTGTCAGGGGACTTGATAAAAGATTTTATTTTTTTTAAAGGAGAACTCATATGACCCAAAAGATGGCTCAGAAGTACAAGCGAGTTCCTTGGATTTGGGGCATTTTTATTTTGTTTGTTTGTTTTAGAGCAGGTGTAAATTTTAACTGGAAAAAAGAAAGGCAGCTGTCTGTTCTTAGTAATTTTAAGCACAGTAAATTGTTGAGTCTCATCTAACTGATTTTTGGTAAAAACACTGATAGTGTTCCTTTACAATACTTTCAGACCAACACATATTTATTCTCACAATGCTCTTGAGGAGGAGGCAAGTTAGATCTCCTTATAGTTTCCCTGCTCTGGAAAGCGATGGCATGCCTTCACCGCAGGGAACCTGGGGCCACTGAACCCGCCTGACGCAGCGCTGGACCACAGCGATAAAGCAGCAGGTGCCCAAAGCCCAGCCTGGCTCCCCTGCCCCTGCGGATTCACATTTAGCTTGGGCTGAGCTTGCTCTCATGTCTGGTCCTGCAGATACGTCCTAAACAACTCCGTCAAGGTCTTGCCCAGTAAACCCGACAGAGCCATCTTTCTACTGCTGCGGTTTATAGCATCGCTCAATCACAAGGAAGGAGATGGGGCCTTCCTTCCTGCCTGTGGAGACTCGTTATGTTTTATGATACAGGGAAGGGAGAAAAGTCAAATTCTGATTTACAGCATCCCTCTTTCTGTTACTTGCAATGCATATCGAACACATTGACAAGTTCAGAAGTCCATATATTTGCTCCTGCTTTTTAGTTTGATTTCATTTATATACCTTGCTGCGAGCCTTGTGTGTGCACCAAGCAAGGGTTGATTATGAACTTCAGGACTGACTCCTTCACAGCTGACATACACATATTTGGGTTTTTTATATATAGACATATATAAAATAAATATCAAATAAAATATTTATATAAGGGAACACTTTTACCTAGCTTTCCAATGCCTTGTTATAGTCCCATCACAGAGACCTAGAATGTCTCTAGTACCCCTTAACACAGCACTTGGGGCTGTGTTAGACAACCACGAAGGGTTTCCTCTGTTGTCACCAGGGCTGTCATGGTGTTYGCTCACCCTCCTGAAACTATGGCTGGATGCGAGCAAGGGAGGTGCCCATTGCTCCACACCTTTTCTCTTCCACCTGCCCACCTCATTCCACCCAGCACAGAGGCTTTGCTCTTATACCCCATTGAGGGGGCGGTGGCACGGCAGCCATCGGACATGGGGGACACTGATGGAGAGCTCTTGGCTGAACAGGCCCACCCTGATGCAAAGCGCTGGGTCTGTACAAAAAGGGCCAAGCTTGGTCAAGCTCGCTCAGGTGAGGCCTGCCAAGGTGGTTTCTTTGGAAGTGCCGGCTGTGCCAAGAACACGTTATGAAAATGGGAAAAAGCTTAAAAAGGCCCTGCTGACCAAGACGTACCAAAGGTCTACCTAGCCCCGCTCCTGCCTTCGACAGTGCCAGGAGCACATTTGGAGGTGGCTGGGCAACTATAAATCTGAGTTCCCTGCTATACTCACGCAAGGTTGCTTTTGGTCCTCCATGTTAATAGGTACTTATAGAGCACTCCTCCATCAGTGCATCTAACTTTAAAACAGAACTATGGAGCCTCTCATCACCTCCATCCTATGTTTGCTGCAAACCACAATGAATGGGTCACACACAAAAATAGATTTTTATTTTACTATTGGCTTTTCAGATAAGCTAATGGTAGGCAGCAGCAAACTATGAGAGTCTTACACCAAGGTTACTTCTGAGCGAGGATTCGGGCAGCCAAGATCTGCAGTCAGTTCCCAAGTTCAGCCTGGTTTCCCTAACTACTACTGGCCATCTAAGAGAGGGTATTGCCAGCAAAGCGTTCCCCAAGAAATTTGGTATGTAAATGTTATCAGTAAAGGGCAGCAGTAGGTACATACAAAGCGACAACTGATGCTCGTTGAGAAAAAAACCCGAACATCTCAATCCCTATTATCAGTACAGAAATAAATCCCAGGCAGAATGCCTAATCCACCTCTAGCAGCTGGTGTGAATGACTGTCCACAGACGATAGTCTAATGGTGCTCTCCTTGTAAACAGCGGGGCAACAGAGCTGTGAAACAGGCTGGCTGAAAGCAAGATTAATAACTGCAAAAGTTTTCCACCCTCTCTGTGTGAGGTAGGGAGAAAAATGCAGCCAGTACTCTTACACTGTAGCCATGAGATGAGGTTTTTTTCTACACGGGGATCGACCTCTGGAGGGTCACGCTGACACTGCCGACGAGGCAGTGGTCTACCCACCCCAGTGCCACCTCAATCCCAGCACAGACTACGCAGGCTGGATGTGGCACTGAAATTGTTGCTGAGTATAGGACCCTGCCCATAAAACAGCAAAAGTCGGTCCTTCTGCTGGAGTTTATTCGCCAGAGTCGGACATGAAAGAGGAAAGAAAAACAGACCAAGTAATTCAGCTGAGCAATTACAGACAAAGCCTTTGCCGGTTCCCTGATGCAGACTTTGGGGAACTTAAGTAGGTTTGGAAAGTTCGTGAGTCTAGCTTTGGTTCTCTAACCGTCAACTGTGAGTTTAAATCGTTCATTTTCTTTAATTAAGGAGGGAAGAATGACTTCCTCTTTCAACAATTTATTTCCCCAGTTCTGCTTTGGCCTTTTGGCATCATGATGTAAAAGACAGAAACTCGGTGAAAAGGACAGCAAGGCAGATTTCCTTCTGGGTTCCCTTTTTACTTTTCTAAAGTTCAGTGAGTTAACACCGTTCTCATTAATTGATTCTGAATTTTAGCAATAGCTTTAACAAAAATTACCGAGCAATTGTATTTCAGCTCTAAAAACTGCTAGGAAAATTTACCAAAGAATACTTGCCCTTCACAAGCATGAAGAAGAAATAAAACAAGTGCTAGCTTATTTTCCGTAAAACATTATTATTGGTCCCAGAATGAATATGTTATATTTATAGCTGATATAGACTTTCACACAGATTCATACATGAGAGGTTCAAGTATTTCTATAAAGATTTTCATAGGAATTATTGCTTCTCTCCCTTTATACTTTCTCCATCTCCTTCAGTATCCCTCAGGCCTGCCCGTACTTCTGCAAAGTCCTCAGCCCCCAACCGGACTCCCGATCGCCRTCTCCCAACAGCGACCACTCTCCAGTTCCTTCCAGCTCCTCCATCCCTGCGTTCCCACTTCCCCGCCACGGCATCCCAGCCTCCTTCATGCCTCCTTCYCCTGGTCCTACGTCCACACTTGTTTTTTGCAAAATCTTCCTGTGGCTTTGTGCTAACCTCCCACTTTCCTGCTTACACCCTTTGCCTCTGATTTGGCCCTGCAGTCACAGCATCCCAGCTGACGGTCAACAAATACACACTTACAAGTAAGAGAGTGCAGACTGGGGTTTCCTTTAACCAGAGCTGTGAGTGCTTAAGGAGGCTCAGGCTGGTCCCACACACTCAGTCAAGCAAAATTCATAGATATCTGAAAAATTCTGCCTCGGACTGCAGGCACCTCGTCTCTGCTACAGCTCAAAATTCAGGCATGAAATTCTCCCCTGAATTCTGGTTTTCCCATTAGCAGCGYCACGTAATGAGTGACATGAACCAGGAAGAAAGTGACATTCGGGGTGTTAATTAGCATCAGCGGTGCAGCGTCCCCCGGACATGCTTGTGTAAACAAAACGCGGGCACGTGCCAGGCAGCCGTCTGAATGCACAGTAAAGGGATAAAATTAAAAGCAGCCTAATCGTCACTTCAGCAAAAATTCTCTGCTCAAAGAAATTATTCCAAAAAGAGAGAGGGGTACGAATGAAATTAAGGATGTTTCAGCTGTGAGCACTCAGGTCACTGGGTACCATTCTCTCCTACTTATGGGTTAAGGAAAGGTTTTAAAACCCTTTGAATGCCTTGGCTTTGAATATTAATTTTTTCTCACCTTTCTGTAGTCAAGTTTTCTGTGAGATAATTAGTGTGAGAATTTAGACCAGCCCAGTCCATATCCATGAACATGTCAGGCCTGAAGCAATTTCTGCTTCTACCATTCCTTCCTCCCTCATAATGCCAAATGATTACGTATTAGCATTTTAAATACTTATCATATTGAATTTGGGTTAATTCGCTTTTTCCGTGTGAAGAGGAAGATGGAGGTGGGCTGAAGGAAGTTTTCTCTGACTGTCAGAGATCTCCCGCACACCCTCTGCCGGGTACCCGACGTGCGGCGATCCTGCCTGTGGTACATCGGACACCTTGTGACGGTAACACAGTCAGCTAAGAAGCAGCTGGCCAAACTAACAAGCCTCTGCTACTGTGGATCACCGTTCTGCATTTCAGTCCAAATGGCAATCAATTAATTAACTGCCTACCATTAATTATTAATTGTAATTAATTACAATATTCCATATTCTGGGGGTTCTACAGGCACAGCTTTCAGTTAAGTCAATTTACCAATTTTGGAAACTGATTATTTTTTCATGCAGTGTGTTCAATACTCCCCACATTCATACATCATGCTTCCTGCCAAGCTACTCTGCTGCCTTCTATAAATCAAGAACTGATGGGAAGAGAGCGGGTCTGGCAGCAAATGGGGCCCAGAGTTCAGGGAATTGGGGTCCCAGCCCCGTTTCAGCCATCCTGCACCTGCAGGACTGGAGGCAAAGCTCTGTCACAGGTCCCTGCTCAAAAACAGAGGCTCCAGACCTCGTGGTGGTATGACAGTTGAGGCTTTCTGAGCTGGTCTGGTACAAGAGGGATATAAGACACGGCCAGAATTTAAAGTGTTTTATGTGTTTTCCTGATGACCCTGATTCTCACTCACCTGCACCTTCTGCTGCCACATCAGAAGAGGTTGCGTGTCAAAGGAGAAATATATCTTGCCCTTTTCTTTATACTGGTGGAAAAGGCTGGCACAAACTGCAAGTAGTGAAGAGTGAGGTCCACTGGTTTTAAATCAAAGCCTAAATGTGTTCCTGTTCCCTTTCACTCAGCAATTTCTACACTCCTTCCCCTTGTGCAACAGGATCTCCTGAACCTGGACCAATGTGTCCCTCGCCTGGAGGGACAATAGCCTAAAATGCTGGAACAGAAAGAGTTTTTCCATAATTGCAAAGCCAAGAACTATCCGAGACACTTCTCCTTTCTTTTCTTCCTTTTTTTTTTTTTTTTCTTTAAGTCCTAAAAAATTACCCTCGTTTTCTTTTTCCAGCTGGTAGCTTTTGATTTTATTGGGAAGGGGAATTACCAGATCTCCATTCCTCTGCTTTCATCGCATGAGTTTCTCAGGTKTCTGAGCTCTAATGACAGCCCAAATGATTTCACAGAACTTAAAATTCAGAAGACGTTATTTGGTTATCAAATCTGACTGTCCTCCTTCTCCTCCTCCCCTCTATAGAGCACAAACTGTTAAATACTCTACATTTACCCCTCAACTGAGCTCAGTAACTGGGGGCCACTACCCTACTGCAGTTCCCCAGAGATCAATTATCCATGTACCAAAAGAAGACAGAGGTACAGCAGCGCCAGGGCCTTTGCAATGGAAGAGAACTGATTGAGAGATGTTTTTCTAGCACAGACCATAGGCAAAGAGCACCCTCAAGGTAGGCAAAGCAGCTTTCTTYTGCTGAAAACTTTATTTCTTTATTACATGGTGGCTTTCTGCATTTATCTCAAGTAGTCAGAAGATGATTTGGGGCAYACATTATCGCTTCAAAGCTGGAAGAAATTGTTTTAATGTTGGAAGGATTTTCTGTGAAAATGAAGAAGGAACAGAGGGATGACAGAAGATCTTGCGAGTGTTAAATGCAAATTACTAACTCGATATGAGGATAAACAGAACTGTCTTTGCACACTTATGCTGGCCACATAATGCAGTGGAGAACATCTGTACACCGCATATGTGCACGCTTTGCTCTTCACTTCCTGGCATTCCTCCAGCTAATATTTTTAAGATGTCCATATTGATTGTTTTTATTTCCTTTTGACAGCAAATGTTCTGCTAGTAACAATACAGTTAATGGATAGGAAAGATTTGATTCTGAGTATTTGGGATAATGTAGCTTTTCACTTATTATGAAGCCGTATTATTTTACAGACACACTATTCTCAGGCTTTCTTTTATGTCCTTTGAATTTGTGTGCACAGCGTCCCAGAACACAACAGCAAACAAGCTCTTTACCAAACACATGGAAATCATTACCACGGGAAAATACCTGAAATAATCTTACAACTTTTTAATGAAGATTTACACTTTCTATATTTTTTCAAGGTTTTCTTTGAGGACTGGCAACTGCTGCAGAGACAAAACTGWAATGTATTAAATATGCAAGAATGCACTAATGTAATATGAAGTTTGAATGACTAAAGTTATAATGTCAGAAAAATGTCATGAAAAAATGTTAGATTTCAAGAACAAGCAGCAGTCTGTAATACGTTTAACAACAAACAACAGTGCAGTACAGCTCCACATCCAGTAATAGCAATGTTTGATGCAGTCTGAGGCATTTAAATAAAATCTATATAATAAAAATTGAACTGAACTAGAAAGAATGAAAATGACACGTCCAAATTCCCTGAACTGTTGCGAAGTCTCCGGAAGCAGCTTCAGTGAATGTCAAACTGTTTAAAGTCTTTTTTTTCACCACGCTGAAATTTTTTCACCACTGTCRCTGTCAGGGGTAGCAGGGGTGGGAGAAGGTGACATAACTCTTCAGTAAGTGAGGGCATGGATCAAACTGGTGGAACTGGAGATGCCATATTCCTGATTTGCTCTGGGGGACACCCCAGCGATATATGGTAGATCTCTCTGCACGCACTCAGGTGGACATCTCTTGAGCTTCAGGTGACAGAGCTACGTAAGAGTGGAAACAAATTCTTGATCTGCAGAGCTGGAGAAGCAACAGGCAGTCTCCAACCACGTTTGGAGCCATTTGAAATAAGCAGCCTGTTAGCCACCATTGCCATTTTGAAACCCAGGCTTAGAAGACCTACTCTGAATGCCGTGAGATAYAGTATCTCAAGTACTTCTGGTGCCTGGCTATGTTAGGACTCAGAGGTGAGCACAGGTGGGACTGGATGTTTCTGCCACGACAGATTTTCCCACAGCAGACAAGGTTTGCCCGAGTCCCACTTCCACTCCGCGTATCAATTCCTCAGCAAGGGAAGTCTCTGAACTCCTCCTCCCAAAGCACAGCAGTTCCCACCCAGCAAACAGAGAAATAACCAGCTCTGTCTCCTCTGCCCTGCCTACCGGGACAGTGGTGGCAGTGCCCTGTTTCTGTACAAGGCTGCCCACAGAAAGCAAAGACGCTCACAAGCTGTACTGCACAAATCCTACAAGTGCCACTGCTGTTCTCTGCTACCTGCAGAACACAACGCTGCAAAACATATACTCCGAGGTCCCTGGGGGAAGACCCTGTACCAGCCACCGGGCCAGCGTGCCCGGAACGTGCTCCTCCTGCAATCATTTCCTTCCTTCCTCCCTCCCTCCCCAGGGGAGGGAAGTTCAGCAGCTGGAGTTACAGGTTAAACAACATCTGTTCAGCAATGTCACATGCAGCAAGGGCTGAGTGTACAAGTAGAAGCATTTTAAGACGTTACGT
This sequence comes from Phoebastria nigripes, assembly GCA_035582835.1. NCBI lineage: Eukaryota > Metazoa > Chordata > Aves > Procellariiformes > Diomedeidae > Phoebastria > Phoebastria nigripes. Next base: position 2,233,186 of record JAYKAV010001111.1, on the reverse strand, counting down.
GCTCTTTCTGTCTGTTGCCAAGAAGCTTTGAACCGATTCCCTTGCCCCCAGCTCCCATTCGTCCCTACCTGTTTGCCTGCCGCACGCGTTGCTGCTCTGCCCTTCCGCAGGAGCACAGAGCTCCCAGGCACTGCCTGCAGCGTTACCCGAGCTTCCTGCCAGCAAAGGTTACTTACACCTGCAAGCTGGGGAGACTCCCCAAACGAAGGGAAGTAGGGCTATCAATCAGACACAGCAAATGTGTTGGCAGCCTCAGGCTTTTGGGTATTTTCACGGAGAGTCAGGTAAAATAGGAAAAAGTCATATACTAGGTCCTCAGAAATAATTTCCTACCTCGGCAGCCCTGGGCAGTCAGAGCATGAGGCGGCACTGCCCAGTGTCTTTCCCAACAAACGGTCTGTTATCCTACTCTATCAGCAAAATCAGCTCCATTAACACAAGGTTACTCTTTGGAAATTTTTTGTCTTGATTCACTCCATTTATGTAATTTATTTTGGTCCTCTGATTCCCATTAGCGCGATCAATATTAATTTAAATCAGAACACGTGTATTTTCTCTTGCTCCACTCGTGCAGATCAGGTGCACTGTATTTCCCCTAATTGTATTGCTGACAAATTAACCTCAGTCAGGATTACCAAGATCAAGTGAGAAGAGTGACTTACGGTAACAACTGCAACCAGTTTTTCCTTTCTGTTTTTGGCAGGGATCGAATAGTTAGCCCACAGCTAAACTTCTAAAGAATTCTATACATCAGACTTGGGAGCAAACATAGAATAAAACTGGTCATTGCTTGAGAAAACCAGGTCATACCTGAGATAGCTCCTTGCTCCCCCAAAAAAGCACTAGATGCTGTGGCGGTCATTCTGTGTGCAGGGATGAAGGACTTGCTCTCCCAGCCGAAGGTGTGGGTCGCTGGAGTCAGGGTGGGACTGGGCGTGGAAGAGGGCACAAGCTGAGACGAAAAAATTGTGGCTTCCAGACAGGTAATAATTTAGATAGTGTCGTGGTTTAACCCCAGCCAGCAACTAAGCACCACCCAGCTGCTCGCTCACTCCCCCCCCGGTGGGATGGGGGAGAGAATCGGAAGGGTAAAAGTGAGAAAACTCGTGGGTTGAGATAAAGACAGTTTAATAGGGAAAGCAAAAGCCGTGCACGCAAGCAAAGCAAAACAAGGAATTCCTTCACTCCTTCCCATCGGCAGGCAGGTGTTCAGCCATCTCCAGGAAAGCAGGGCTCCATCACGCGTAACGGTGACTTGGGAAGACAAACACTCCGAACATCCCCCCCTTCCTTCTTCTTCCCCCAGCTTTATATACTGAGCATGACGTCATATGGTATGGAATACCCCGTTGGCCAGTTGGGTTAGCTGTCCTGGCTATGCTCCCTCCCAGCTTCTTGTGCACCTGGCAGAGCATGGGAAGCTGAAAAGTCCTTGACTGGTGTAAACACTACTTAGCAACAACTAAAACATCAGTGTGTTATCAACATTATTCTCATCCTAAATCCAAAACACAGCACTATACCAGCTACTGGGAAGAAAATTAACTCTATCCCAGCTGAAACCAGGACAGATAGGAAGGCAGAAAATGTACTTATAAACCAAGGAGCAGGACAGTGACTCATCTGCACACCATGGTGGAGTAGGGGGGTAAACACCACATGAACAGTAATGCAAAAGGCAGAGAGTGAGACTGGAATAGCAGCAGAGTGGAGAGGAGGATCCCGGGCAGCCTTACGGGCAYTACTCTGAGCAGACGTGGCTGTTAGGGATGTGGACGCTCGGGCAATCAAGGCTGATTCCTAATAACACCCAGCAGCYGATGGGTCATTAGCAGGTGGCCTGTGCTGGGTGACCGTAATGCCAAGTGCTCAGTAATGTAAGTAATGAGCTAAAACTCCAATTAAATCTGATAAAGGGTCAAAGGCCAAAAGTATAACATTTCTAGCAGCCATTGCAGGTAGCGGCTTGGGGACAAGGTGGTTTTGACTGGCTTTGGGAGTGATTTAGAGCCAAGGACTATGCTTTAAAGGGGTCTATGACATTTGTGTAGTTACTAGTTAAATAGTGTGCTGCTGGAAAGTCAGATCTAGGGAGAAAGAGTAGTTCGGGAGTGGACACAGCTGTTAGCCAGTGCACAGAGAGGCTCTCACACCTGCACACAGCAAAGGCTGGTTTTGCCCGTAGCCCCGGTTAACAGTTACATGCTGAGGCAGACCACTGCTCAGAGCAACTCGGCACCGTGGGTTTCAGTGGGTCAGTGTCCTCACCACTCTAAAGGTCCCTGGCATCTGCTTAGATGCCTACACTTTACTTGCATTTGGATTCACAAGTCACCTGGAATTAGTAAATGACCCAAAGGAAGAGTTACACTGAGCTAACCCAACTGAAGCAAGTCTTTTAATTCATTTTTGTAGCAGCTTTTACAGCAAAGTTGAGCGAAAGATGTAAAATGCAAAGCACAGTCTGTTCATATCAGAATTCAGCATCATTATCATAAAATAAAGTGCTAAGTTCATTTCTTCCCCTGAGCAAAGCTAGGCTATCTTGTTCAACTTCTCTATGAGCTTAAGCCCTCACCAGAATAATGCTATTGGCACCTTCCTCCAGCAACACGGACACGGGGTGCATTGTAGCCCACTGCAGTAGGTTACCACCCTTCACCTCACAGTGACTATTGTGGGCAAAAGCCATCTGCAAATTTGATCCTGGCTTGGGTTTCAGAGATGACTCACGACGAAGCGCAGTGTGGGGAACTCCCCCGGCTGCAATACCAGCACTGCTGCTAGTGGAAGGACTGACAAGGGAAGCGACGCAGCTGCACAAGAAGCAGGACACCACCAGCTCGTGTGGCCCCCAACTACTCCTGTTGGAAGCTGCGCCAGTCTGCTATCGCTCCCAGCCAGGGAGTATCACCCTCTCAGCCCTTGGCACAAAGACTCTTATCACTTAGGATGGCTACTGTCACTCTCGTGCAATGACTGAACAGCGCCAAAACAAATCAGCCTCATGCTCTAGCAAACACTGAGTTCATTGCTGAGGTCACTAGAAAGTATGGGTTAGACWCTGTTGCTGAGGTACGGCTGCCTTTGGGGCCCAGAGGCAGACCCCGCACCAGGTGGTCAGAGGGTGAGGCACACCATCTCACCCGCTGCTGGCCACGGGGTGAAATGTGCCCTCCCATTTTCTGTTCTCCAGCATACGAGCAAATATCACCCGCGGCGGGGCTGACACCCAGCCCAGGCACACCCGCGAGGAGACACGTGAAGGTCGTGGTGATCAGAGATGTGCGGGTGCGGGGACCACGCTGCCTCTGGCGGGTACACCTGGGGAGGCATAAGGCTATGAGCTTAGATCAGTGCTTTCAGATAAAACCTAACTACTACTCCAATCCAGAAAGACCTTCTTTCTAATTTATTTAAAATTCACTGCTTGAGAGAATTGCTGGATTTAACAAGTGAGTGGTTTGCATTGCCCAGGAGTTTCAGATTCCAATGAGATCTTTTCAGGAAAGAGATGGACCGAGAGGGAACGTGTTTCATCTTCCAATTATTTGGAAGGTATAATGAAAAGTGATACAGCAACTGCCATCTACTCGAAACGACGGCTCTGCTACATACTCCCTGACAGACCGCACCAGCCATGACATGAAGCCGATCTCACACCTGGGCAGGCATTCGGAGAGTCGAGCTATCTGCTACCAGCACAGCACCAAAGTCTCTCCTAATCACTTATACTCCATCCAGGAAAACGATCTCTGAATACTACTGTAATACAAGCGGTTAGTAACGTTATTAATATAATTATTAGTATTATTAACTTGTGCAGTCACTGTAATTAATGATCACTGCAGCCTGATGCTGAGCGCTTTTGAAAACCAGTGTTTCCACTGTGGATCGCAGTGGTACGCCTCTTGCAGCTTACACTGCTGCAGAAAATAAGCTCCACAGCTCAGCAGCTCACTGCTTAGTCGCTTCTACTTTTTCTTGGCAGCCTCCACTGTGCCAATGAGTTCAACTGCCAGATCTAAGTTGGTCTTCCATAAGTTGCATAGCTATAGAGCAAATATTTCCAACCATGTACCACTTCACTGAATTCCTTGGCATTTCTTGCATTAGAATTAAATGATCTTTCCTCAACTCCAGGCTCCCTGATAAACTGCCCACCACTTCGTAAATCTGGGCCCTTACTTTACTTCTCTCCCCCCATGAGAATTGTGGGTTTTCTTCATTTGAGGGCAAGTGAAGAGAAAAAAGAAGTGAAAAGGGGAAGAGAGAGACTGTATCTTTTCCTCTTTATGTAGTATTTTTTTTGCACAGAAAACTCTTTGTGAAAAGATGTCATCTGTCCGATTAGGTAATGATAAACACAAAGATGTCCCCATGAAATTGCTTTGTCCAGAGGAACAAGGCAAAGCAACACAACCGTCCTCAATCCAACAAGTCCCACCAACCTTGTGCCCTCCTTTGCCTCCTCCTCCTCCTCCTCCGAATGTGCCCTGGGATGCACCAGCCCTCTCAGCCACAGGCATTTCGCACATAGCCGCTCCACTTTCCCATGCTCTCCCCTTCAAGTTTGCCTTCCAAAATTATGCGCTGTGGGGAGGAAGGATGAGTAAGGAGCGTATCTTAACCTTCAATTATAAACCATGGCTATGATATAGCTGTACTACCATTTCTGTTATCATCAATTACGTTTTGATTCAACGTCTGTTCCATTACAAAGGAATAAGCTAACACTGACTCATGGACACCCGCCGCAGTCACTACATTGCTAATGTTTAGTCACCAAACCTTCTCTCAAGAATAACACATCAAAAGCAGATGGGGGAACGTGAGCCGAATGGAGAATGCTACGTGCCCGGTCTTGAGAGCTCTGATCTGAACAATGTCGATAGATACGGAGACCGCTGTGTGGGAGAGCGAAGCAATGTTTCCCACAGGTATCCATCAGTGACCTAAGGGACACCATCTGCTGCCCTGTGCTTTAGGGGAGGACCAGGGAGAAGCCTGGGGAATAGGAGTTTGTAAACCCATCACTGACAATCAGGATTTAAAGCAGTAAGTATGTTTTGTAGGGGTCAGCTGAATGGATTCACAAGAGTGACTATGCCTGACAAGTTGATAGAAAGCAATTTGTACATTTTGAAAGCTCGGTGACGAAAGAATTATGGGAGGGAATTAACATTTAGCGTGGGGACAGGGAATGCAGGCTGTCAGCAGGGGCAAAGGTATCTGATAGAGGGTGTAACATGAAACACTGGTAAAGCCAAGATCAGAATCTGTTTAATTTTCTGTGTGTGATTAAATTATATTAACAAAACACTAACAGGAAAGCCTTCAAATGCAGAAAGAGGATTTAGCTACATTTACTTTTCATGGAAGCTGGGAGGCAGATTCTTTGTGCATTTCTGAAGGCCTTCATTAACGTGAGATACATGAAGTCCAACATACTGAGACACTGAACCAACAAGACCTTTTGCTATTCTAGACTTGGTTTTGTAAGTAATGAGGGCATGACAGAAGATTTGACTGTGAATAGTAAATTGGCATGGAGTAACAAGTTGATTCTGTTTAAATTAAATGGAAAGATAAACAAAAACAAGCCTGTAAGGACAATCTTTGATATATTAAAGAACCTAGAAGCCACCTGGGCCAATGTGTTCAGGGTCTGTGGGAGCATGACAGCCTGGCAGTTCTTGATTTCAGGATGGTGAAATTCCCAAGAGCTTTTGTCACAGGCATGAGAAAAAACCTATGGAGTTCTCCAAGTCTAGATGAATAATCACTCCAAAGTATCATAAGTAAACAGAGAATGCACAAAGAATGGGGAAAAGGTACAATCAGCAAAGAAATCCCACTCAGAGGCTAGAAGATAGGGATAGGGTAAGGATTCTCACAAATCGGTCTGAATTACATCTTGAAAAGGACATAAAACCAAATAGCTACAGGCCCTTCAGCAATGTCACCATATAGTCATGAGAGAATAAAAAAGTGGAGCAGCTAAGCAGTGAAGTAAAAAAATAAAAAATATTATAATTACAACTCAAATCTAAATGAATACTTTAAATGCATTTTCAATCCCTCTCCCCTCCTAGTACTCTACTCCTGTTTTATATACCCTACCCAGCTTTGGAAATCTCAGCCAACTGATGCATTAGTAGTACAGTATTCATATAGTGCTCCTAGCTGGCAGCACCAAATAAAGTAAAACTGTGGCGCCCGGGAGAATCAGTGCCCCTGCTCTGAGCTGAGCTGTGGCTGCTCTGCCCGAGAGCTGGTGAGGGTGTGACAAGCAGCCAGGCTGAGCGTGGACAGGGCAGGCTGTCCCCAGGACACAGGTTTTGGAAGTCTTCATTTCACGCTAAGAATGGGGGAAGGACATGTGCGTTCAGACTTTTCCTGAATTACGCATTGTTTAAGTACATTGCTTAACAATGAATGTTTTCTCTTTTAGGACTGCATCTGACTGATTTGGATAAAACATTTTTTTCCAATACATGTTTTAGCTACAGCAAGTCATCGTCCTATTGTCTGGTGGGTAACTACTAAAAAAAAGTCATAAGATAGCTACTGAGAAGAGATTTACAACGATCCAGATTTTTCCAGGGCAGCTTGTCTGCCTTACCTCAGGAAAGCTTACAGAAATTGCAAATAAACTTGAAGGTGGGCTGCTTTGTGCAAAGGAATGCTCCAGACCGTTAGCCGGTACAGTTACTACCAGAAATGGGGCAATGGTGGAAAGGAAGAGCAGACACACTCTGGGCTTTTTCTTCTCACACAGAGACTTCTCTAGCACAGCGGAGAAGTGCTACTCACAGAGCGGAACTGGGCTCTGCACAGTTTCACCACCTTTATCTAAGCTCACAGGATTTATCTAACCAGCCAAAGACAGATTTTCACTCATCTCCAGTACACACATTTTCCTAATGCCCTTACCAGACTACATTTACCATTAGAGCCAGAGCTCCTGCTCTAGCTCACCAAACCTTGAACCTCTCCTGCCTTCGTTGCACTTCTTCCCACAACCAGGAACAAAAGGAGGACAAATATTTTGCAGAGCACTCGGTTTACTGTTACTGCGTTTTGGCAGCAGCCTCCTTTAGCATCAAAACACTTTACAGAAGAGCATGGCCAGGCTGTGAACTGGAGCATCACTCCAACTGCCTTTTCTAGACAGTTTGAACAGGTCTGCCTTCCATGTTCACACAATCCCCTTCTCCCAGGTCTGCTTCCAGACCAAGGTCTTTCATCCTGCAAAGGCCATATGTATTTAGGTGCCTAAACATGCAATTAACTAACATGCATCTCCAAGGATTTTCGTAAGTTCTTAGGCTGAGTGCCTAATTCCCATGGGAACTGTGTGCTGACTTTTCACACGTGCCTTTGGGAAGCTATCAGAAACTTCTCTGTATCTTCATAGGCTTCAATTCCTTTTTGAGACCAGATCTTTATCTTCTCCCAGTCTTGACAAATTCCCYCTCTTTTCTTGATTGAGCACCTTTTGCAGGTGCTCAGTTTTAGCACAATGGAAGAAGGATTTCGAGACTGTGGTTTCCTCCACTCCTGCATTACAAAACCCACGGTCCCTTCATGTTTGCCTGCAGAAGTACAGAGACACTGGCAGCTCCGCCTGGAACTGAGAGGCAGAAGAGCCAGTTACATGTGATAAAGTGCTGCAAAAGGCATGGCAGAGTTCAAGTGTTCAGTTGTTCTGATGTCTCGTGAAGCCATCAGATGGGCCTAGTACCAACTCCAAGATCTGGATATTGGAGAGTGATTTAAGGCAGTGAAACCAGACAAAGCAGAAGAAAAATTCACTTTCTGGCTACATACTGCTGGAATGTAGCACCCTAGAAAGGATAAATTCTAAAGTGTGCCAATCACTTTGTACATGCCAGTAACAGCTTTGTTACATCTGTACCCATTGGTCCAAATACCCATTGGTCTATGGCTGCAGGACACCGTGCTCCTGCAGATCTCGCTATTGCCCTCAGCCCTGCAATACCACGACAGATTGTGCGAGTGCTCCTGGCCCTTTCCAGCACAGTCAGCTGCGTTTTTTTGCTTCACAAACTGATTCAGCCAAAGCACAACTGCTGATGCTTAGAAGGTAGGCGGGTATCACAATATGCAGAGAGATCGAGCTGTGTAAAAATCTTGCTTAGTCACCTATAAATCAGTTTAGCATAACCACCTGCCACTCTTGCATTCAATGTCTTAAAGGATTTCTCCGACCTCCAGTCCCACAGTGAGCTCCCTGGTCTTCAGGCRGGAAGGGAGAGACTGCGTCCCGCTCAGCTTCCCTCTACTCTCCCTTTCAACTTTGCTGTGCAAGGAGAAAAATAGTGAAAAAACCCTGCTGCTTCAGGATTCAGCTTATGTTGCCCTTCTCAAAATCATCAATAAATCAGAAAAGAGCATAGAAAGGATTTGGGCCACAATTTCTCTTTCTTATCACCCAGAGTTTCCAACTATCAAGGTCTCTTTTACTGCACAATTCTGAAAAAGCGCTGAAGTAGTGACCTGACTGAGCAGTCCTTAGTGGTTCCCGTGCCTCCCTTGGCTTTTCTTCCTTTGATTCATTTTAATGAACTATACAGAGTCTGAAACATAAATTGCAACCTTAATTTTTTTGCTAATCCCATGATCAGATTAAAATCTTGGCTTCAAATACACTCAGCCCTTTTGGAATATGGCATTTCTGTCTGGATCAATCGCAAATTATGAAAAACCCCCTAAAGCTTTATGCATGTGGGATTTTTCCCCCTTTCCTTAAATAATGAACTGCAACAATCGGAAGTCTAAATGAGCTACAGTGACATCCTTTTAGAGTAAAAAAAAATTTATCACACACTCATCCCTCTCCCTCTTAGAACCTCCCATCATTTTTCACTATCAGCTAGTCTTTCATGACTTTATCGGCCAAATTCTATACATTTTTCCCTTACACACTGAAGGTCTCCAGTAATTACATGCAATACATTAGATATGAAAGGCTATATTTACCCACGTGACACATGAGGCCAAAAAAATCATAAGAACTTTGAATTAAGTGTTTACATGGCACAGCACATATCTGAACCAGTCCCAAAAGACACAGAGATATGTAAACTCCAGTTTTCAAACCTCAGATTGTTTTTCTGAAGCTTTTGCTTTTCTCTTAGTACTCAGACTGACTGACCCATTGAACTTTGAGAGATCTATCTGAAATGAGGTGTGAAGAAAAATATCCTGGGAAAACTCATCATAATCTGTGTGCTGTTATTAGCCCCTCATGCAGTGGGCCCACTGTCATCTTTTCTTCCTATTGGTGTCACCAAAGTTCTCAGTTAAGAATAAAAAAACTCCCCATCTCTTCCAAAAAGTCCTTGCACAGCCATGCGGGAACCTCCCCATGTTGGTTTACAAGCTAAGAACCCTTTTACCTCTAGTTGGTTATTGACTTTGGCTAACGAGTTTATTTTCAAGGTTTGTTTTTTGTAGGAAATATTCTCTTCAGTTATTTCTTAGCGTACAGCATAACTTTTAAAAACAGTGTCCTTCTGCCCTTTTGAAGGAGCAACATTGTTTTAAGAATAAATTCATCAACTCGGCAGACAGAAAATCTGATTTCTGTCTACAGTATCTATATTAGCTTGTGATATAATCAAGATTTAAACAGAGGTCTCAAGGCTTTTGATTTGCAAAACTGTATTTTGAGGTCGGTTCTTCTCTTTCTATACCTGACTGTTCTCCCACATGAACAGCATCGGACACGGCAATGTGCAGTGCTACAGGGACATCTCACATCCCCTGGCCCCACCGCCTGGACCAGGTGCCATCTGGATCAAATGCAGATGTCTCCCAAACAGGAAGACGGCAAGATCTGGATCCATCAGGCCAAGGGTAGTTCTCAGTTCATCAAACAGGGTGCTTGGATACAGCTACAAAGTCAGTTAAACTTTGAGGACAGAGGTCTCCAGGTTCATAAATGCTCTTTTCTGTGGCTTTAGGAGTAAAAAGTTGGAAGCTGAGAGTCAGGCAAGAATTTCAGTTCAAACCAGGTGATGTGTCTGTTTTGTTTCCTTCTGGAAATTTCAGTGCAAAGCCAGGACAGCTGCGTATCCCAGAAAAACCTTCACAAGCAGAGTGCTCTGGTCGTTGGTTTGGTTTTGTTGTCTGAAAAGGTTCAGGCCTTCAGAGGAAGATSTTCTGAATTTGACTGCACCTCTACGGGGATCTGAGACCTCAGTTGCCCTTGCAGAGTCTTTTGTGATGAATGCAGAATCTTCAGCTTCTACAACCATTTCCTTGTCTGTCCTGACAGTTAAATACCATCAGCCCTTCTCCTACGAAAGTTTATTAATGAAAGATGAGAGACTACATTTCAACTTGAAAAATTAATGCTCCACCAGTAACACCTGAGAGCTCACAGCATGGAAAGGTGAAGTAGCAAACCTTGCATCCAAGGGAACAGTCTTTTCAAATATTTCTGTCTTGGAACCAATTCATATCTTCCTGAAACTTCGAATTACACTAAGCTCCAAAGTCCCCTGTGTTCATAATCGTTAAAAAGGAGACACATTTGGAGAATAAGCTTCTGTACTGAGCTCCTAGGGTATCTGACAGATGTCAGGCTATGTAGTCTCCTTAAATCTGGATGAATGACATTACTGAGACCTCTTCTTGCTAGGAACGCCTGCTGGGAACCTGTGCCCACACTGCACAGGAGTTTAGGGAGGATTTAGGCTTAACAGAGACAAAAAACATAAGAAAAATTGTATGGGATGATCCAAAGATCATTCAAAAATCTGGCATCCTGCGTCTAGATGCCAAGGGTAGAGTGCGAGTGCAAGACAACCATATAGTGAGTGATACTTCCCTGTTATATCTCCTGATTCACCAGTGGTTCAGAGTCTTCTAGAGCCAGAGGTGATATACACATGCTCAGTGGCCTTTGCCAGACCAGTCTTCCGTTAATGTACCTAATTGCTCTGAGAATTTACCTACGTGCTCTGACACAATACTAACTTTTGATATCCACGATAAACAGCGGAGTTTCACAGCTCAGCTGAACTGCTGTGTGAAGAAGTACCTCCTTTTAGTTGTCCTAAATCTTATATGTGACCATCTTATCTGAAGGTGGCTTGTTCTTGTACTAAGTTCCCATGCCCCTTCTCCAAGCCACTCATCATGTCATACATCTCAATCATACACCACCTCAGCTATCTCTTTGCTGTCATAAAAAGCATGAGTCCATTTATCCATTCTCACACACCCTCTTTTTCAGCACTGAAAGCCTGTGCTCTTCCCAGTTGTACCGTACCTTTTTGAAATGGTGGTGGGGTGGATCAAAACTGGATAAAGTGTTTAAAATGTGGGTGCAGAACAGATTTATGCAGCCGCACAGCAATGTTTTCTGCTTTATTCTCCAGTCCTTTCCTAGTAATTCCTCCCATTCTAGCTGGGTTTTTGGTTTGTTTTGCTTTGCTGCTGAATTGACAATATAATGGATAGTTCTATAAAACCACTCAGGAAAGAGATCTTGGAGTTAATAGCTAGTTCAGAGACCATCACCGAGTGTGTTTTTCCTCCCATGTGCATCACTGCACATTTATCAACAATGAATTTCATCTGCCATTTTGTCAAAGTGTTTGACAATACTAGCTTGGGGATCCATTCCTGCAAACTCGCCTTGCCCTGCAGGGTTTGCTCTGCTGAATTCACTGGCAGGCTGCTTGGAGCTCTCACATCAGCACGGGGGAAACAAATCTGCTTGCAAACTGCACCAACACAGAATAACTAATTCTAGTTAAAGAAAAATGTCACCTAAAAGCAGAGGTACAGTGGGGCTGCCCTTCAAAGTTGTAAGAAGTGGGAAGGAACTGGTGGGTTCGTTCCACCTTCTGTACTCTCAGTATGGGAGCGTGGAGACTTGGAAAGCACATGGTCCCGAATCAACATGGCTTTTACAACCTCCAAAACATGGTGCAAGTGCACATTAAGACAGAATACAAATGGACAAGCCCTCAAAGAGGCAATGTATTATGTTATTATGTTAGCCCTACAACTCCCTTTGACATGATTTGATGTACAGAGTAGGCTGCTTTTCTTATTTGGTGCATTTCCTCTGCGACAGCTAAACCCTCCCCAGTTTAAGAAATCAAAAGTGACTCTTACGGTTAATCTGTTTCTCAAAAAGACATCTGCTTTCTCCTTTCAAAAAGGAGAGTGCCCTGTGTTTCTGCTGAAGGCGAGTACAACTAATGTGAGAGACAGCTGCTTTTGGAGTGTTGATTCAGACAAAGTACCTCAGAGAGAGGAGTTATCTCAAGGCAGTGAATAACACCACAGTTATGAACCTCTATAAAATATAAAAAAGCCTGCAAGTCTGGGAAAGGGGTGTTTAGTCATGTCACAGCTCCACAGTCTCCGACATGACGGAGTTGTTAGTCATGAAAGATAATGTTTTCAAACATGAGTGCTCTAAATTTGGGAATTAAGCTTTGATCCAAAACCTAGCAACATGAACAGAAAAACTGGGTTTGATTTTGGTGGAACTTGGGTGGCTCAGGCTCTTAAATTCATATTTGTGGCAGTTATAGAGAGAGGCCTTATTTTAGATGTGTCAGGTATCTGCTCTATCAGCTAAATTGTGGCAAACTTGTCTGTTTAACCATCAAGACTGAATAAGAGACCTCAAAATTTAGCCCACAGATAGTCTGGGTTATCCTTCCTGCAGGACAAGTCACAGCAGTAGATATATGAGAAGCCTATGACCTTATCAAAGGCTGAATCGCCACAGATGCAGACAACCCTTAACTGTGGAGTATTCAAAATTCAGGTGAAAATCCCAAGGCTTCCTTTGAGAGAAGGAGATGGCATTATCATTCCCTAATCACAATCGCTTGGCTGACTGCAGAGGTGCTCACTGTAGTACTTACACTGAGAAGCACCTGTCTATACAAGGGTACGCATACCTACAAGTTCAGAGGCAGGGCTTGATTTCTGGAAATTCAGATTTTCCCAGAATCTAATGAGCTGAAGCCTTCACAGACACTGACCAGTATCTAATAATTTTTTTTTTTACTGTGAGCATCTGCAGTCAGCAATATACAGGACAATAAAATGCAGCTAGAGAGTATGGACTTTCAAGAMAGCAGAATGCTATAGCTCCCTCATATGGCACGATTCATATCCTTTTTCATGATCTTTTTTAACAGTAACCATCCTATTCTAATATTACATTAACTTTCTTCATTTAGTCAATGAGTTAATTTGCAGTAATGATCTTAGGGAAGCTGCACTCTTTTTGGTGTTGTGCCATTCTGTTATCCCATAAGTTAGAGATGTCTGGCCACATGAATGCTGGCAATGATATAAATTACATTATGAAAAGACAAGGACACAGATCATAAATTGGGCAAAATAATTTATAATCTTTCCAAATATCATAATCTATCTTGTAATAATTGCTGTCATGAAATGTCATCCAAGGGTTAGATGGCCTAGTTCAGGACCACTTTGGGAAGAGACCAAATGCAAGGAGACCGGCACTTTTGCCTTGTGAGCTTTGTCAGTACAGAGGGTAATGGGTTTCATGGGGTCTCTCTGACACTTCTTGCTTTCAGAGCCACTTTCCCCATACCATTGCTCTTCTCCTTAATCCCTTCCATCCCAACAGTTGTTACGCTGTCCTTCAAAGCATCTGTTTGAATGGCAGTCTACAAAACATCACTACAGACAATGAAGTGATAGCATTATGTGAAAAGGGCCATTAAATCACCATTTAAAAAATAATTTTTAACCTACACTATTGGGGTCACTAATTAAAAATCAATTCCTTTCTGTGTTGCAAATCTGACAGTAATTCTGCCTCCAATGGGTACAGCAAGATTAACAGCACGTCAGGTAAATGCAGCTGGGAAATGACATTTTCATTAGTGATTTATTGGGTGTGAAATTTCCACCATGGTGAAATATTCATGAACAATGCAGGTTAGAATGTCTCCATAAATATCCACGTTACTAATTACTGCTGAAGCCCACACTGGATTAAATGTTCACAAAGCAAAGCATTCACAAGCCACAGGAGAATTATCTAGGCCAAGACTTTTAGGGAGAAACCAAAAATACACAAAGCCCAATAAGCAGCAAAGTAAGAGGTTTTCTGCTAATCACACCGTATCACCTTTCCCATCCCCAGAAAAAACAAGAGAAAGCAAAGCAAAGCAATACGGTCTCTATTAGCTGTTTGTCCTGCTAATTAAGAGTGCCAGGGACTGATCCTGGGCCTGAAGACCAAGTGGTAGAAAAGGTACCAGCTATTTCGTGTCCACACCCCTTAGGGCTAAAGAAAGATGYGTCCAGGCGAGCGCTAGTCAGAGCTGTGTGATCATCCAGGGTCCGGTACTCGAGCGTATTCGCTTGCTGTCTCTTCGTTAGCAGCACGGACTTACCAGCGATGCCAGGGCTGGGCAGTCTCAGCCCTGTCCCCTCTGACGCTGCTCCTGCTCAATCTAACGACAGCTGCACCAGCCTCGGCACCGACTGCAGAGCAGAGCCTGCTTCCTTTTAGCATATGGCTTCAGTTAGTTATTGCTGTTATTCTGAATTACAAGAAAGTTGAATTGTCACAACAGCCAGAAAGGCTCAGATAGGCAACACAAAACCCAGCAGTGACTTCCAGCTTTTTCAGTGAACCCCTGCATAAATGATAAAGTCAGCAGAGCAAGAGGTAGTAATTGGAAAAGAACATGTATTTTCTACCTGCTGATTGCAGGTAGAGAAGGTACCTGCTCTTGGGGTCATCAGTAATTGGTATACGAGCTTGTGCTGGCTTTTATGGGGAGCCAGATCAGCGCCTGTGCACTTCCAGAATCTGCAAAGGTGAATTTAAGCCACACTGGCTTCTAGTCACTGGTACTTTGACGGGTTTTTTTACTTTTAATTAGATCACATCAGAGATCTGCATTAAAGCACAATCACTCAAACACTCACAGAGAACAGGCACTCTCTCCGGTGGGAGAGACTGGAGAGGAGGCCACCAGGGAGCCCTTAGGTTGGGATGAAGACCTCATAAACTACTTCTACTGTTGACAGATTGGTAACATGGTGCCCCAGACATAAACACGTTTTGCCTTAACATGAACATTTGTGGGTAGAAAGATAAATCCATATTGTTGATTAAAGAGGATTTTCTTTTTTCTTCCCTTTTGTACAAATCTTCCACAGGATAGACTGCTAAAGCCAATGTAATTTCTCTGTCAAATTTGGTACTCGGACACCAAATCTTCTCTCATGCTCAATACTTTCAAACTGGTATGGCTTTAATAGTATTCGTTTTCAGTGGAATGAGCTGCACTGGGTAACGAGGCCCAGAACTGGAGAATAAATAGATGGCCACAGTTAATAACCTGTTAGGTCTTCTCTGGCATTTGATAGCCCCTGAATAACAACATGCAATATAAAGACATTTAGAGAGAAGCACAATCCTCAGAGTACTTCATGTTTTGTAGATTGGAAGCTCCAAACTGTTTAAAAATAGCTTTATGAAACCCAATTTTGCACAGTTTGGACTAAATAGAAGAAACTAAAGAAGCCGATGAAAATGCAAAAGCAGCAAGTTTAAGTGAAATGAGCCTCAGAAGCTGTTGGAAGATAATGGCTTCAGGAGTAATCCATTCTGGTCATTGCCAGCCTTACACCGGGGTCTCTACATCTCTTTTTGAGCTCATTGTTAAAAGCCTCGCTACATATTACTAACATTGTTGTTGCTGACTAAAATGCTTAGTAATGACACAAACATCACTCAAAATCAAATTATCAGATGTACGGACAACATACTCTAGAATTTAATAGTGTGTTAAATGATTGCAGGGAAATGTTCTGTGAAGTCAGTGAAGCAGCAGCAAAAACTAATTCAATTCTCAAATGAGTAGAAGTGAGAAACTGTTCTTATAAAACCAATATTGTAAAAATACATGCTGGCATACACTGCTGACTTCTAGGGGAGGGAGAAGGAATTTCTTCCCCTAGCAATAAATATCTAATTTTGGTGACTGATGTAGTTCACCTTGAATCAAAACTGCTCTGTGTGCCTGGAATAACAGTGTCCAAAATAATTTTATGGGGAATGTCATATGTTCGAAATACCAGTCATGATTCAAAACTATTTATCATTGATCACGATCTGATGAACATATGGATCTCAAGTTAAATGAAAGTCATCTTAAATTTCTGGAAACTGTTAGAGAAGAAGAGCAGAATCTTTCTCTCATCTTCTGGAGCAAACAGCATAAAACTTGCCTGGAACGTGAAGGGTTTCACATTGCCCTAAATTAGTTAAATGTGTACCGATCGTCGCTTAGCTTTATCAGCCTTGCTCTGGCAGCACGTCCCAGCTGAGCTGCCAGGTAGGAGAGAATCCCACAGCCATTACCTGCTTCCAAAAACCTCACATCAACAAGAAAGAGTTTTCATAATACATCATGGAAACGTCAAAATCAGCCACAAATACATTGACGTGTCAGCTCCAAACTTCTTCAGTTATAACAACCACAACATTTTCTGTTTCTTTACATTGCCTGAAAGTTAGAACTTGTTTATAGAACTCAGTAGGAATGTCCTTTGAAAAACAGCTATTACCTGTCCTTCCACATTACCATCTCATAGGATCAATAGCAGGGATGTTTACAGAAAAGTCAGAGTGGATGTGGGTAGTTCAGTCTTTGCAAAGCAGATCTAGCTTTCTCTTGACCATCTAACATTATCGAGGATTGCCTCAGGTTGAATGCCAGTGCCCAAGACTTTACATCAAGAGGATTTCTTCCTTCCATTTCTGTAGGTGCTCATATTTTATACGACTGCCTTAATGTTTTTTCCTTTCTTACTCATTATTTGAAACATTTAGAGTATATAATGTTACTTCATTTGAAACTCTTGAATCCAATATTCAGATTTGACAATGAAGTCACATCATGAGAAATCTTCTGGCTTTTATGGAATTGCTCCAAATCCACAGCAGTCTTAATTGAGTCAGACTGAGGCTTCCTTTAACTCCTTATTTTGAACTCCAAGGGCTGAACTGTTTAAACAGTCGAAGGACTACCAGGAAGCTTGTGATATTCACTTTACCTTTAGTATTCTGTTTCTGGAACCACTGAGCTCCCCTAACCCATAACAACTGTCAGCAGTATGAAGTATTGAAAATACTTTAACTCAGAAATTCTTACTTATTGTACTTCCAAATAAGACCCCCCCCAACATCTTCATTTCCTCTAAATTTACCATTAATCTCATGGTTTAAATAAAACTTAGAGATGATTAAGGAATGGCTGACCTGGACCCCAGATGCCCACRCTGATCTGTGGTGCCCATGTAATCAAGGAACAATTCTCGTGGCTGTCGCTGATCTGAGGTAAGGTGGAAGTACAACCCATGGCAAGATGGCAGTATGCTACCGAGGTAGGTGTGGTGAACTAAAAAGAAATGATCATTTCTAGATTTTTCACAGAAGAAACTACTCAAATTAGAAAAATCAGTGACGAGCAGATGTTAATCCCCATTAGGTTTCACCATCTGATCATGTGAGTAACAATTGTAAAGAAGCTCAAGTGGAAGTGATAAGGAAATAACTAAGCAGCCAGGCGCAAAGTGCCTGGGCAGCTTCTGCCCGCTTCCCACTCGTGCATTACAACTATTTCTACTTGTGTACCCTATATCTAAAGGTACATCAACACCATACATACCACTTATATCTGGCCCCGTTGCCAGCATTTGTGTCTTTTAATGAGAATATAGTTAGAAATGAACAACTGTTCACAAGATGAGGACCTGTATCCAGAAAGAACTTTTATAGCTATTATTCACATTTAAAATGAAAACTGCTCCTGGACTTCAATATGTTTGGAATTATATCAACTTCAAAAATTACAGAACTTTTAACTGTCTCAGAAACAAATCACTGAATGAATGAAACCTTCTTTTTCTGTATTAGAGGGTTATAATATGTGTTATTTTGGATCTCATGTTGTTTCTCTTGGAGATGGGTTATAATGGTGCTTCAGGTTAAGTAGTATGTAATTGAAAAGACAGAATAAAATGATGAAAGTTTTAATAAAAGACATGACAAAAAAATAAGAACACAGATCTTGTTATAAACAAGAAAGCACAGTATGGCTGAACTTTATGCCTCTTATATGTTCTTTTTTATTAATGTTTTCTTTACAATGCTCAGCATGTCCTTTAAGCATTGAGCAAGTCACAGCATTCACAGCAGCGCTATATATTGGCTAAGAATGGCTGCTGCAGTGTTCCCTGCCTGTAATAGAAACGGAGTTTTATAAACAAATAGAAAAGGCAAAAAAGCTATAAAGTTCCACAGATCTGTGCTCCCTAGTTTATACAGAGTTGGTTTCTGTGAATGGGCACACAACACCAGAAATCTCACTCCTATTTATGCATTCATCCAAGCCTGCAGATCTGATGCTCTGTGCTGAATACCCCATCAACAATTCGACCTCAGGTCCCCGCACTAAATAATGGAAGGCAGCACCCAGGAGAAGGACTGTCTTCCCCCCGGACCTGATGGGCTACCGTGGATTTGTAGCCCTACTTATCCTCTCTCTTCTCCCCACTGCTAGAGGCAGATTTCAAGCTCTGAAAACGCAGAGCAGGAGCAGTCCCCACAGATGCATCCCCTGGATGCAAGCACCACCATTTCAGCTGTGCAACGTCAAAAATCCCCCTGTATTTCTGCACTCTCCAAAAGTGACTATTGCAGAGCATCTAGTGGAAGTCTCAAACTGAAGAAACCCTCTAGTACCTTGAGAAGAAGATTATAGTCCTGGATCTGTGGCTTTGGTGAGCAAAATGCCAACACCAATGGAAAGATATTTATCACTGTGGTACAGAATGGGAGCATCTCATAAACGTTAACAATATTCCAACACTGCTGAAAGCATGGAGTTGTCACACATAGACCTCCCCTCTGCAGCAAACAGTAACTGAGGTGCAGATACAGCCAGGATCTGAACTGAACCCACCCAGAGTTGGAGAAGAGTCCCAATTCATTTTACTTATTGCATATTGTACTTTACATTTAGTCTTTCTTGCTTCTAGCTCTTATTAAACCATTATTTAACTTCACTGGCCTACTAATAGCCAAATTCTGAACCTTACTATTTTGCTGAACTGTCCAGCTTCAAAAATTATCCCTAATGAAAAGTATTCTCTAGCTACTTTCTGTATTTGGGGGAAATGGGCAGCACGATTCAACAGATACCGCGCACAATCCTTTTGACAGGATGATGTAAACCATCTTCCCCGAAACAAAATTCATTTGCTTTGTAGCAATGGCATCTTTTATGCCATTCATGGACTTAATAAAAAAGATTTCAGAGAGACCTCACAGATAGTAGATATTCTGTTTTGGGGTTCTCAGATGGAATATTCAAGAATATTGGTTTTCGTAGTGCAGTTACATCGTATTCCTGAACATCAAAACACATTAAAATGTTTTTAGGTGGATACCTGAAAACAGACATCAAGTGCCCATTAGCTACTTTCTTGTAGAGACCTAGCTTTTCTAAAAGTGCTCAAGACAGTTAGGGACACAAATCCTAAGGACTTTTAATTAYGCTTATAATCCTGTCCCTGTCTGGCATGTTTGAAAATAAATAAATAAAGCACAGAAAGACAAACAAAACAACAATTCAGGAACGTCAGTCCCACGGTCAGTACTCAATGCCTTTGTTCAATTCCCACCCCTGCCACCAGCTTTGTTTCTAGCTATGGGCCACTCACTTTGTCTTTCTTCTTCTCTCTTACAGCAGGTATAATATTCTGGTAAGGGGAAGCTGATCAGGAAATACCTAATAAGTACATCTGGGAAAAGGAAAATATGCTGGACACAATTGTCACATACTTTAAAGGGTAAGAAAGACTGCTTTGGGAAGCAAACAGTATATTTAAAAGTCTAGGTAGGGAAAAAAAAAAAAAAAGACAACTCCAAAAGAGAAGGAAGGAAGAACATGTGGTCCTTCTAAAGTCAATGGGAATGCTGCCTTGACTTTACGGCCATCAAGATTTCCCCATTAAGCACACATGGATCCTGTATCCAATCTCTAAACCCATTCTATCTGATGCAGTATCACAGTTCTACTTTCTGTACTTTCCTTACCTATTTCAYAACTTGGGATAAAAGCAGGATACAAGGGGAACGCTGAAAACGTGTCATCATTGTGCTGCAGAGGAGCAGCGGAGGCCAGTGTGCTGGCATGTGTGAATCAGGATTGTTTCAGTTTATAAAATAGTCTTTTATAAAGACAGGAAGACAACTCCTGCAGCATTCACGTTCTCCAACACAGCCAGAATCCTTCAAAACCTGGCGTGCTCAGAATGTGGTCCCAAGTTCCATGTATTACATTGATTTTATAATTGATTATATTCCCGGGGTCAGTATCTGGAAACCTGTAAGACATAATTTTTTCAACTGATTTGTCTCCCCGGACAGCTCCTGCTTACAACCTCTGACTTTCCAATAGATGATGACAGCATGGTGAACGATGGCTCAACTATTGCGATCATTCACTTCCACCCTGTGGGCTGCAATCCAAAACTTTCCTATACTTCATTTTTTCCATACAGTAAATCATTATTGGGAAGAAAGCGTCCAGATTTCCACTACTGTGAATGCACTTAACTGATAGCCAAAATGTTGCGAGTGGTGATTCAAACACATCTGGTGTGAAGCGACATGCACTCCCACTACTGACCACCTTTCCCTCCGCTCAGCAGAAGTTCACCTGAAGACACATCTTCTATTTGCAGCTCAATACTTCCAATACCTYGGTATTTTAAAGCCTGTTTTTTCCAGGCATTTACTGCCTTGTAACTATACAGCTAAGAATCCAAAGTCCACTAAAATCAATGAGACTCTTCCCACTGACTGTGCAATTTTAGATTTAACCCCAGAAATATTTGGCAAGACCAGGCTTTCACATAGGAGTATGGTCCTTCTTGTAACCCGAAAGCCAGTTACTGATTGGTAAGGTACATTTACTAGTCACAGACACCAGGGAAAATGGTGAGGCTGAGGATGTGGCATTGCCATTGCTCCGTGCAGGAATATGTGTACAGGGTGCAAAATCATACATCAGGAACAAATGACTGACTGCCTGCAAGTGTGTTACCTACCCCTGCTCATGTCTCCCAAGGAAATCCATATGGGCAGTTCCCATGAGTCACCTTCGCATATACGTCCCAGCAAGCCATTGCCAGAGCTGCRTGCTGCACAGCCCTAGAGCAAGCAGGGGCAAACACCACTGCTCGGGCTAGAGGGAAGAATGAAACAGAGAAAAAACATCCGTGAAACACTGGGGAAAGCTAAGAAATGAACCGATACAAAGAATAAAAGCCTCTTAGCAATGGCCTTCAAAATCCCTGCAGCTGCAGGACAAGCAACAGCAGTATCCCCTCTCCCCTCCCAATGGGCTTACAGCATGCTGGAAGGAACYAGTATTGCCATCCTCTGGCAAGAACACCTAACTTAGCAAGTCTTACTTGTTCAGGGATCTCAGAGGCCTTGCAGACGATGACTTCACTTGGCAGGGACAGTCTTGCTCTCCAAGCATGCCTCTGCGTGCAAGAAGGCACGGGGCTGGTGGTTCCCTTCCAGCGCACTGTCTCCRCCCCAGAAAGGGGATTTGTCTCTCCCAGTGCAGAGGGATCACTTTGTAATTTTTAGTAAACAACGCCACCCTAACTGGCTTTAATTCCTGACTTCTTCAGAGGTTACCGCTTCACCTTAGCTGGCAATTATTTTGCTGTGATTAATTACTGGTTTCAAAAGTACCAACTTTGTATTTACCAGGCTTTATCATAAAGAGCTTTAAAACCATAAACCTTAGCATTTTATTCACAGTAGGTCAGAAGTCCAGTTATAGTCCTCTAGTGCAAAACGTATTATACAGACCTACCAGAAACCAATTCCTGCTCCAAGGAGCTTACAATTTAAATCTGTGATTGAACACTTGTTCACGTCCTCATCTTGAGGGAGGTACGTTGTTCCAAAGACTCTAAAGTGATTATTCATCCTATTCATGAATTCAAGAGCATGCATATATATTTGCAGAATTGGGAAAGGCCACAAGAGCTGGAATAACAGCAGGTGGATATAAAGAGAGATAATTGTGACTAATGCAATAAGCAGTGGCTACAGAAGAGTAGCTGCCTAGCTGTTGCTGAGAAGTTTATTGGCAGTATGCTAGGGGCAAAAATCAAGGAGAGATTTGAAAAAGGACAATGTAGTGTTTTGTAGGCTTTTAGGAGAGCTTTTCTTGTGCGTTATTATGGGAAAAAGCATGAAAATGTCTGATGGAGACTGGATTAATGGCTTAATTTCTAAGGAGTATTAAATTACCTGGCACACTGTAGAAACATTTATAATTTATAAATAAAATGACATTAGCAATTTCCACGAAGCTTAGAGAAAGAGTCTAGACAAGAATTATTATATTCAAATCCAAGGTTCACACTTCAGGACCATGTTTAACACCCACATCCTGTAATAAGATCCACCACACAGAGGAAGACATCACTTTTCCTACTTTCTCTGACTCTRCTTTCATGCAGACAGGAGTCAGACTGATTGAACAGTGGGGCTGGGAAATAACAGCCCAGGGGACGCGCACTGCTACTGAAGGTGAACGCAATCCCAACTCCAGCTACACCGGTTGTGGATTATACAGCATCATGAACTGGGCAGCATCCTTTTGCAACATCATCCATCACTAAAATGCATTAGAGAGATGGAACCTAGAAAACAACATAAAAATCTCTTTCTGCTAAATGATGTTATGGACTGCGCGTTTCCTTCAGATGTGTCAGTATTTTACTTTTAGAGGGATGCTTCGCTGTTGTGGCTAAAACAAATGTTGCAAGCAGTAAAAATATTACAAGGCTACAAAGAGCCATTTCTCAGCTTGCAGAGGCCTGTGCAGCTGAGATCTGCAGGCACAGGACAGGAGTCGTGGTTAGCTCAGAATTACTTCAGACTCAGGGAAGAGGGTAGGTTTTGCCATTTTCTTCTCTGCTGTATTGTTTATTGAACATTCACATTTTAAAATTTACTTTGCTTCCCAGTTACCTAATTTCTAACCCTCCCTGTTTTTATCCACTGTTTGAGGTTCTCTCATGTTTCAGGCCATCAAGAGGTACAGACAACACTGCCTGCCCTTTTGATAGGTGTTCTGGGATTTGCAGCTGTAAATTTTGTCCATAGAAAGCCGCATCAGGGTGACGAGCACTGCTGATAAGGGGGTCTAGCCATTCTACGAAGATGAGAAGACAAGCTAGCAAGAGCGTATGAGAGTCATATAGGCGTTATCACATAAAGAGTAGCGCGACCCTTCAAGGAACGCAAGAAGGTCACAACCTGCCCCTGATCGCTCTGTGACACCACGCGGCTGCTTGCAGAGTGTGGCACTATTCAAAGCAAACGCGGGGGACAGACTCTAGCTGTACATCATGAAAACCTAAGACTAAGTCCTACCATCAGAACGTAAACCGAATCCTGTGCTGTCTTTATGTGCAAAAATATATTTGGCCGCTCAATGTGCTCTGGGCAGCTTGTTGGGTTTGTTGGAAGGTGCCCTGTGCTGTGTCTGCAGCAGGAGGAGGTACCGTGTCGGGCAGCTCTCTGTCGTGCTGTGTGGCACAGCACAGCCATGCCAGGGAGACGGCGAGCACGAGGAGATTTCAGACCTGCAGATGCTATAGCAGGACATACTGCAGTGCTGTCACGGAGAGTTGCTGCGAGGCAGGGCTGAAAGCTAGAAACAATACAGTAGGAGGAAGGCGGCAATAAATAYCTGATGGAGAAGAATTTCCAACTGTTGGTTAGCTGCTGAAAAAAGGCATCAGGACTGTCGGTCTTTAATGTCTTTATAGTCAGCTGTGGCTATGCAGTGTAGTCCAAGAGTTGCTGATACAATTTATTTTAAAATATTCTGAATGTAAAGCTAAAAATAATAGAAAACAAAATTACCCACAAGGAGTGCCCTTTCTAATAATCTTTAAAACACATTCACACTTAATGCTGCCTTTTTAAACTTCTGCAAAATGCACTCGAGCAATAGATTCTGTGCAGCAGGGAGGTATTAATTTAGCACTTTAGTGCAAGTCTGGTTTTGCTCAGTTAACTTCAGGCTATTGCTGTTTTATTGCGTGAATAAATTAGTCAGGTCCTATTTATTACATATCTTTATTTGGCTTTACATCTTTCTTCTGGGCACCGAGGGTGAACGGAGGCAGCTGAGGCTCAGAGACATGGTGAACTGTTCAACACATCAAGATGTTTGACTCCGTTCTGATCCATTGGCCAAAACCATGACCATCACAAGCTGCATTTTATCTTCTAGGAAGTTTGTGACATGCAGGGGGAGGCCAGCTGCCTGCTCACGAGCTGCCTGATCACACAGGAACGTGGTCCCACTGAGCAGCAGCTTACTGTAATGGTTCCTACTGGCTTGATAAGGGCTTTTCAGCATGAAGACCAAATCGATGTCCCAAAGGGAAGAAAGTCTCTGGGAGGGTCTACATGAAAGAAATGCAATACCTCACTTGATAACTTTAAATAAAACGCACCTTTAAATGCTGAAGGAGCAGTCTTTAAAAAACCTGCCCGTTTCAGCAGCATTACTCCTCTCTCCCTTGACCTAGAAGTGATTTTACAGACCAGCCTCTGTCTTTGCTCCACATTGGAGTATTCTGGAAATGGAAGAAACATTAAAGTATTTGGGTGCCGGCAGCACATCAGCAGTAATGTGATTCAAGCATCGCCTAGCAACGAAGAGAGGCTGGTTATCCCCAGCACCACTGTATTAATTTTGATGAGGAGCCACACTAAAGCTGGGGGTCTGGGTATGCCACAGCCTTAGGGGACAAGAGCAGCCCCACAGCAATGCTATCTGGTCATCTCCTGGCAACACCCCACCCCCCCTTTTTCTTTTTTTTTTTGCCAGATTTTAGTGTTATTTTGAATTCTAAATGAGCCAACACATCCAAGTGCGTGAAAGCCCTGGCTATCTGTGAGGAAGTATTGAGCCCTTACTCTGCATTAGACCACCTGAAGCCAGTGATGCTTCAGTGCCATACCCAGCGCTGGTTCTGACTAGCTCGCATTCAGGCAAGGAGTCCTCCCTCTGCCATCATTTCCGCAGTGCCCTCCAGGGAAGGCAGCCTGGGCACAGGGACAACATCACACCCCAGGTCCTACACACCGCACTGGGCAGCTCGGGCTTGGTTAGCGTGGCACCGGGTACCACCACTCCGGCATTTCAGTTCGGCTTTAGATTGGAAATATGCAGAAAGCCAACACAGTACAATGTGGGAATAATGGCGGAAAGGTGGGAAATTTAATGACAAGAAGATCCAAGTCCACGGATTCAGCAATGCGAGCTCAGGATCAAAGGTCTGCTCAAGACTTCTGGCTCTCCCACTGACTCCCAGCATGCTCCAGAGCCGAAACCTTCTGTGCATCTTTTTATGCAAATATGAAATGGCTTAACATTTCCTGGAGCGGTAGCAGTGGGTAATGGCAGATTGGAAGAACACAGACAACCACAACATAACTTCTGTTTAAAAATGCGGAGTCTTCTGCAGTGCCAGAGCTCAAAGCTGAAATCCACAGGATGCTTTCCCTTTGTTTCACTGGACACTGAATCTTCTACTTCTTACACTTGGCAGCGTTTCACTGATCATATTGGTGGCAGGGAGATGGGAAAGGAAGGAGTAGTAAAAACGTACTTTTAAAATTACATTCCTTTATAAAGACACTTAAATATGAGAAWTTTTTTTTTTTTATTATATCAGTTGAAAAAAAAAAATCAATTTGGCAAAACCTTCTGAATTCCTCAAGTTCTGAGCTTTAAATAGAAGCCCTAAGTAAATAATTTTACCTGTTTTGTAACCCCTACCGTATAAACAAGAAACAAGCCTGCTCTTGTACAAATCCTGGGCTGCAGCAGCTGCTAAATCCCTCTCCTCTAACGACTTCTGCTGCCAAAGCAAAGTAATTGTTTTTAAATGCTGCTCAATACTTCGCAAAACTAAACTAAAGATTAATGGTTTATAGTTTTCATTTGTATTTCCATTAGAAACAAGAAAAGCAGCCAAGCAAATATCCAATTACCTCTGTGCACGGCTTCCCTCCGGTCTGGTACAGTATGACCAAGCAAGTGTGTTCTGTGTTTTTTAAAAAGGAAAAAAAACCTGTCCTGCAACAAACCTGCCTTTACCGCTTTGAATCTTGGCTGTCATGAATTTTCAAGCCAACAGTTTCTCTGCTGAGATTATTTCTTCTGTTTGCAGGAAATAAATCAAATCCTGGCATGAGGATATTATACACCCATCTTTTCCACAGGGTACAGTAACTAATTGGGTGTCTCCTTCTGATGCTTCCTCACGGTTCTATTTAGTAAGCACTAATGAATAATATATATAAATAGTATCAGTTTTATATAAAAAAGAAGTTTAATTCAGTGCTGATCAGAAGATTTGATCTCCCTGGCCTGCCAGCCAGTCTGAGTTTGGACAGGAACACTGTGGCTGGGGTCATTTCAAGGTTTAAAGGAAAATTTCAAGACTCCCCACAAAAAGACTGCTTGAAGCAACTCTTCACGCTTGAGATGTCTCTCTGCTTGCATGACAGGGACTGGGCACAGCGATTTACTTCCAGTTGACATTTTGCTACTGTTTTACATAAGAGGCCAAGTTGGGAAAAACACAGTGCACACAGGTGACACTTCTTATATTTTGGGCAGATTTTAACAACTTTTTTCACTTTATACTATTACTCACGAAATTCATAAAGGACTTTGCAAGGAGCGTTTCATTTTTGTTAACGAGACAAGACAGGTAAAGAGATCACTTCATTTCCGATGCAGATGACAGCAGTTACTTAACAGAAAAGGGAAATTTCATACAAACATCGTGGTGAGAATTGAACACAAATACTCCATCCAAAAGGAAGTGCCGTTTATATACCTGCCCTGCAACAACTTCAAATGATGTTTGGCCAAAACCAGTTATCAGCTGACAACATGGGACCTTTGATGGCCCAATCCTAACCAGGACTTTGTGTCATGCCCCTGAAATGCACCACCACCTACAGCAGTCCACGCAAGCTTCAAGCGTTGGTTCAGGATGGAGGTAAAAAAACCAAACAGCAGCTCCTGGGGTGCCAGCAGCACTCCCTGCAAGGTCCCTGGGTTTCTTTAGGAATCCTGGCTCAAAACTGACTTGATTTAAACTCCAAACTTGGAAGATCTGTTCAGGTAAGTTTAAAATTGTGAGGCTGCATTTGAACCTGACCAAGAGGAAAAATACATAACTAAAACACAACAAAATACAAAGCTTTGCATAAAATTTGCTATCCTGAACCACAAGTACAGGTCATAAGAGATGTAAGCCTTGGATGAAAGCACAGCAGTAGTAGTTCTGTCCTTTTTCACACCAAAACTACCAAAATAACTCCAACATAACTTTGGGCATCCTTTTGTATATTTTTCCTCCCTAATGGCACTGAACTGCCAGGAACACTGAAACATTATAAAACTGATTTATAAAACACCATCACTATGGTCAGCCTACCTGCAGTTACCCCGCACGGCTATCTATACCATATACTTGACTTTACAGTTACCCAGGTGTCCTTCCCTCCTCCAGCTCAGCTGGCCCGCACAGGTGTTTCTGACCACCCTGAAATGCCTTACAAAATAGTTTTGCAAGTTCATAGATTAGAGGCTCCAGTTTTTTAAAGCATTTATGCAGTAGATTCTCATATTTTCAGAATTTAAAACAATCTCAAAATCTCATTCCTTGGCATTTACTTTATACTTGAAAACAGAGACATACTATAAAATGATAATGAAAAGGCATTTTTCACTGAATGCTAAATTATTAAATGCATTGCTTTTAAGGGATATTTTAAACACTAACTAGGAAAATAAATAAAAACCTGTGCGGGCCACAGCTCTGCTCAGCCTCCCCTCGAGGAGYAGGGATGCCCCAGGCTCTGTGCTTCTCGCCAGTCATTCCCCAGAAGCACAGAAGTATCTTCTTCTATTCAAAGGGCTCATTTCAAAGCCATGTCTTAGTCTAGCAGAAGTTTCCAACACCTTACACAGTGCTTCTGAGAGAGAGATTGATAAAGGCAGTGGGAACAAAACAGAAAATGCAGTTTAAAAGATGAATCAAGGGATCAAGTTTCTGGGCCAGACTGCCTTCTCTTGTCTAGGGATTGCTTTGGTCCTGACAGCCTCACAAACACCAGCAGAAACAATACATCGAGACTAAAGTTTTGCCTTAAAAAGAACCAAAGAACTTCTGTACAAATATTGAATTCTGTGAACAGATTTCTCTTTTATTAACTGCTTCAAAAAGTCATTTTACAGCAAGTGTGTGGCATTAGCCCAGAATATCATTTGTCACACTGGACAATATCAGTGCTGGTATTGACTTTTTCCCCTGCTGCTCACTGTAGCTATGAATAAGATGTTAACTTGTCCTATTTAAGTGTTGCTCCTAGTCTTACTCCACAAGCACAAATAAGCAGATGTGCACGTAAATATGTACCTTTTTTCTTTTTTTCTAAATACAAAAATACATTTAGCAGGGAGATGAAATGTAAAACACAGCAGGGATTCTATTATTGCACTTACTGTGAAGTAACGGAATCATCTATTCAGACGTTCATATTYTCAAAACTTCAGGAATTACATCTATAGCTAATTACTATGCAAAGCATATTCATATCTGAGTATTTAAGTAGATCTCGATGCAAACACTTGGGAATCTACTCCCAAATTCTGTGCATGCATGCAAGGGCAGCTGTGAAAACTTTCCTGACAACGCGTGTACTTCGGAAGCTCTTTTTAGGGGCCAGCTAGGATGCGAGGCTCCAAGAAATGCAACTCGTGTGTTACTGCGTGGGTGACTCGAGAAAAGGATCGATTTAGGCTCAGGACTGCAGAATCCACAATGAAGTTTACATTTCTGAAAACACAACTGAAACTGTTCAGAGATAACAACAGAGCAGTAATGGAAGAAATAAGAAAATAATAAAGCCATGAGTATGACACCTATTCACAGATGCCTGTAAAAATATTGAGCTATTATTACTGAATACATTTCTGACACAATAGCAGTATCTCTCTAACACAATGTTTCAGGATTTCAAATAAGAGTAGAATAATGTTATGTTAGTGCCTCTTGCAAACATATAAACTGCAAAAAGGCAATATTTCCTCTGTAGAGGGAGCAAAGCACCTGCTGCCAATGGGTCTCTGAACCCTCCTACCCCACGGCAAAGCATTTTGGTGAGAGAAAAGTTAACTTTAACCTGACATGTAGCTAAATAACTGATTTTCAATGTAGGAATGTATGAAATTGTTTTCTTTCTTTGATGCCAACACCTTCTCTATGGTTATGTCTACACGAGGGATATAGGATGTAAGAGAGAGAGTTGCTATAAGTGGGGATTAAAAGTAGTCTGTGGTTAAGGAACAGAAGTCAAGAGGTATAACAAAGAAGATAAAATCTGACTCAGGTCTGGTTTTTAGCTGACCATGTAGGTACCATGTAATGGGGAAGGGTCCCCTTCAACACACTGTCATCAGAAGTTAGTGAGTCAGAAAGAATGGAACTTGATAAGGAAAATGACGTTCCCAAAATACAAAGAGTTCGTTAAAAAAACCCCAAAACATTTCACACCCAGTGACACTAAAGTAAAGGTAACTCATTCTGTGCATTAGGCAGTATCGTTTCAATAAGCTGGGAGGGAAGGAGTATTTTAGCAAACTAATAAAGAGATACAGATGATACAATTAGGTCAATAAAACCAGAAAGATGGAGTTTCATTATCCTATCCAGTACTGCATACTGTGCAACCAAGTGTGTTAAATGAAAACTTTCAGCTATATGGTTTCAGGATGTTAAAAACAACATAATAACAACATGTACTTGGATGCTAATAATGGCACTGTAAACAGACATAAATTTTAGCAATCAAGGCCACTAGAGTACAGTTGTCATTAAATGCATAATAAAAAAAACCCAACGCAATGGAGTGGGAGCAAAAAGCAAATCAGAGCTGCCTGGCTGCTCTGCAGGCGCTGGTTGTGCTGACACCACGCAGAGCCTTAGCACATAAAATTAGGTACGAGCTTGTAGCACTGGACTCTCAGTGCATTTTCAGCTCCTCAAAAGTTTGTTGGTGCCTTTTGGAGACGGTATGGTTTCACATTTGATGTTCAAGCTGATCACTAAAAACATTCATTTTTACTAACATAGAAGCATTAATCTGAGGAACACAAAGGGATTAGGAAGGGATACATTTAGAAAGTCTATTATTTTGTTGTGTGAGACAAAGTCAACTACTGCCATAACTGGTGATAGCCCAAGAAGTCTCAATAGCAGCATCAAAGTTTTCAATGTTAAAATATATGCTTACATTCTGCCTTCTGTTAATGTTCTACGGTATTTGTACTACTTGTAGCACAGCACAGGATATTAACTACACATTATTGGCAAGAAACGTATTACCTGCACAGATGAAAGGCAGGATACCCTTGGTAAAAGCAGTTGTTCATAATGACAACTCCATTCCCTCTTCCAGTTAGTCACAATTTTTCATAAACAATGATAATTTTTCTTGAAATTAAATGGTGGACATACTTCCAATAAAAACAGAGACATCTTTAGATAGGTCCTTCAAGTTGACTACTTGACGAGTACCACAAATTGCTGTGTCAGAGACAAGACAGGAGATGAGGCCAGCCATTGTCTGAACAAGTTTTGCAGAGAGTATTGGAGGAAACCTGCTTCTTGCGTAGAAGAGAAACACGAGCTCTATGTGTTGCGAGTGTTTCAGCTTGGTGTGCTCGTTTGGAGCAGGAGAAGGGATTAAATGAATCATAGAATCATAGAATCATTAAGGTTGGAAAAGACCTCTAAGATCATCAAGTCCAACCGTCAACCCAACACCACCAAGCCCCACTAAACCCCACTAAACCATGTCCCTAAGTGCCTCATCTACACGTCTTTTAAATACTTCCAGGGATGGTGACTCCACCACTTCCCTGGGCAGCCTGTTCCAATGTTTAACCACTCTTTCAGTAAAGAAATTTTTCCTAATGTCCAATCTAAACCTCCCCTGGCGCAACTTGAGGCCATTTCCCCTCRTCCTATCGCTAGTTGCTTGGCAGAAGAGACCAACACCCACCTCGCTGCAACCTCCTTTCAGGGAGTTGTAGAGCACGATAAGGTCTCCCCTCCAGCCTCCTCTTCTCCAGACTGAACAGTCCCAGTTCCCTCAGCCGTTCCTCATAAGACTTGTTCTCCAGACCCTTCACCAGCTTCGTTGCCCTCCTCTGGACACGTTCCAGCACCTCAATGTCCTTCTTGTAGTGAGGGGCCCAAAACTGAACACAGTATTCAAGGTGGGGCCTCACCAGTGCCGAGTACAGGGGGACAATCCCTTCCCTAGTCCTGCTGGCCACACTATTTCTGATACAGGCCAGGATGCCATTGGCCTTCTTGGCCACCTGGGCACACTGTCGGCTCATATTCAGCCGGCTGTCAACCAGCACCCCCAGGTCCTTTTCCGACAGGCAGCTTTCCAGCCACTCTTCCCCCAGCCTGTAGCGTTGCATGGGGTTGTTGTGGCCAAAGCGCAGGACCCGGCACTTGGCCTTGTTGAACCTCATGCAGTTGGCCTCAGCCCATCGATCCAGCCTGTCCAGGTCCCTCTGCGGAGCCTTCCTACCCTCGAGCAGATCGACACTCCCGCCCAGCTTGGTGTCRTCTGCAAACTTACTGAGGGAGCACTCAATCCCCTCGTCCAGATCGTTGATAAAGATATTGAACAAGACCGGCCCCAAAACGGAGCCCTGGGGTACACTGCTCATGACCGGCCACCAAGTGGACTTCGCTCCATTCACCACAACTCTCTGGGCCCGGCCGCCCAGCCAGTTTTTAACCCAGCACAGAGTACACCTGTCTAGGCCATGAGCCGCCAGCTTCTCTAGGAGGATGCTGTGGGAGACAGTGTCGAAGGCTTTACTGAAGTCCAGGTAGACCATATCCACAGCCTTTCCCTCATCCACTAGGCRGGTCACCTGGTCATAGAAGGAGATCAGGTTGGTCAAGCAGGACCTCCCTCTCATGAACCTGTGCTGGCTGGGCCTGATCCCCTGGTTGTCCCGCAAATGGTGACTGAAGGTTCTTCCCTCTTCTATTTTCTGAGTCAGTTCTCCAAAATAGTAAATAAATGGCACATGGGTCCTGTGATGATTCCCTGCACAGAGCTGAATTCCACTGCCATTCCACTGAAATCAATGAGGTGAACACTTTCAGGGTGACTTTTATATATCTAAAACGATATTAACCTCACTATTTAAGCCATTTAAAATGATAAATAATTCTGATGTTTTTTAATAGTGTTCAATTTTTCCCCAAGATGACTTCTTCCATTTTGACGCATGACATGAGTCCGCACCACTCTGCCACATTACACAGCATGATGAAATGCAGAGAGATAAATCACAGCACAGCTAATGAGGCATAGAAACCAACATCAGTACAAAAGTAAGCTCAGACAAAGATTGCTCCGTTTGGCTTTGACAACTCTTTCAACCTCCCCCCTTCCTCTTCAAAACAAAAGAGAACTCGGCGGGTACTCACTGGTGGGAAATAACCCTGTAATGATGAAGCAGAGTTGCACAGTGCAGCTACTTGGTAAGTCAGTCCTTCAGCAGACCCACCATGGGCACACAGGAGCCACGTGCAAGTGCGGTAAGGTATGAGCACACATTAAGGCCATACACGCATCCAGTGTCCCTGGGCAGAAGTGCACAGGGCAGGGGGCTGTGACCTCCCATGGGGTGCCTGAAGCCAAAGTCCCTGGTATCTGGGGATTTGCTGATGCTGGAGCTGAGAGTAGGCMGAGGAATCTGCCCTGAAGCATCTGCAGGAACCAGCTGGGTTCAGCAGTGTACAAACTCCCTCTCCTAAGCCTGGCACCGCCAAGGAGGACCATTCCTGCAGGTGATCAACACCTGCTGCATCCGTTTGTGTAAAGAAAGTGTCTTAAGGCCTCAGAGTCTGCCTACTTCTGAAGCCAGGAGAAGACACCACACGAGGGCAAGAGAAGGGAAAGCTGTTGTGATGAGGAAATTACACCAGCTTCTGTCCAGCAGATTTACCAGGGATGGGAAAAGGCAGGTAAAGGGAATTTACCTCCCTCCATAGCACCAGTTATAACAGCTCCACAGAACTGCCAGTAGCACTGGGGTTTTGTCCTCCGCACTCTCTAGGGGTTATCCGTCTGGAAAGTGCTTCCCATAACATGCCCCGCTCTTCAGAGTGACTGGCCACAGCCCCAGAGGAACAGGTTGGTCTGCGTTTGTAGTTCTGCTGTAATACAGTGTCCAGAGATCATGCAGCTTTTCCCTCCCAATGGAATCGGGCTTCAAAACAAGGCAGATAAGCTCACTGATTCAGTCAACACAGTATCTTGCAAATGAATCACGTGAGGTTTCAGAGCTATCTGCTTCTCACATAGGGTTTGGTAAAGGTATTTGGATGCAAGTTTTTGGCTCTTGTTCACTTTAAAGACCACTAATGAAGTGATAGGAAAGATATCAAAAAAGGTCGCCAAACCTCTTGAAAACCCTCTCAGAAATTGCAGGCGGTACTACGCCTCCGAGTATTGACAAAGTATGAAATAGCTTCTCCAGAAAGAGCCCACAGAGAAAAGCCCAAGCACGGTTTTCAAGACAGATTGCACAGTCGGCGTGGTGGTTTGGTTCAGTAAATTGCAATACCCGACCATCCCATAAAAAGGGGACACGGAAACGCCCTGCTTAGAATTTGGTAGCCAAAATTTTAAGGCTGTCCACTGAACAGGCAGTGTACCAGTCTACTTGCAAACAGGGAATTTTTTACTGAGTCGTCCCAAGGACCGAAATCCAATCAGATGCATTTGCAAGTAACACTTTAACTGATCAATTATTTTGCTCCTCCATCTGCATATATGGATAAAATGAGAGCTTATGCTGAAGAAGTAGCCTACCAACAATTAGTCATCCACTTTCCATTTAGACAGAAACTACTGATCAGGAAATGTCTTCCTATCACATTTTTTGCTTGATATTACCAAGTACAGCAAAAATAAACAAGGATAAAATTATTCAAAACACTCAGACAGCAGATTAGTCTCCTTTTAACATGCTTTGATGAGGCAAGTCACCATCATAACGTTGTTTCAAAACTAATTTGTATGATAAGTACAAATCAATTAATATCATTCTAAAAGCCATACAGAAGTCCTTGCTTATGAAGAAATCTGCACAAAGCAACGAGCTCAATCTCAATAGTGTATCCCAGCACGTTGCTGGCCGCAGCATTTCCAGTTTGCACTGATGGCTGTAGATCATCTGGAGTACAACTAGCCTTAGTGCCCTGGTCCTCTGCCACGTCCTTGGTCTGCAGTATCTCGCATGCTGCCTGGTGGCACAGGTTCCCTCTCCTGTCCTCCTGCACCAGTGATCATTTCTGAGCACTGCTGCGGCTGTTACAACTCTGCGAGTGCAAATGCCTGTGTTCAGAAGTTTGTAATGAAATTCCCGTGGGACTAAACCAAACTCCACCCCTTAAAATATTGCCTAAAGCAGGATTAGCAAAAGATTTAGACTTAGCAAAAGACTTTAAAAATCATCATAATTTTTTTTTGCACTGACTGTGGATGTCATGTTTCTCCATGCCTTTCAAAACTGAAGGCTATTCGCTGCAGAATGTATCTGAACCTGATTCTACAAGAGTTTGAACAAATTATGCAAACTGCTGATCACCATAAATCCCTTTCATTATATTCCTTGCCATACATTTTTCACCATTTTCAGATGAGAGGTAAAAGGGAGCACTACTGCCAAAATATCATTCAAACCTGGTCTGAACAGAATTAAACAATGCTGCATTTAAAATGCCAGAAATCACAGTGGTCTGTGTTTATAGTTTCTACTGCATAGAAGTCTCATTTCTGTTAGTCATTTCTTTCCATCCTAAACTTAGTCTTTGCAGTCCCTCCCAAATGCTGAGATTTTAAAAACTCCACTAAATGATGTTTTTCTTTACTACATACTCTCTGAATGTCCAGGAACCACCCATTCATAGTCACTCCAAATTCTAAAGATCAATTTATCAAAGATAAGGTCTTTTCTCATAATGCAAATCTCAAAGAATATGTGTCAGACATGGAAGGAAGAACAGTTTTATCATATAAAATATTAATTGGTTCACATACTCTTCTTTAAAATACAAGGGTCTGATATGAGATCTAGTAAATCTAAATGTTAGATCACACTTGCATAGAGCATAGAGATAAAAGTCGATACATATCTTCCTCAAATATGAAGAAACTCAGATATCTTCTGTCATTCAAAAAGAAATTCATTACTTACTGTGTGGTTTCAGCTATACCATGTTAAAATACATTGTGATAGGGTTCTATTACCCAAATGTAATTTCTGATACTAGAAAATTTTCACTACAAAAAAGAAATCTACAGAATTATCATGCTTGGGACTCCGTGCTCCTGTACTCAATTCTTACCAGATTTACAAGGCATCAGGGATGCTACTCAGAATTAAATACAAGAAAGCTTTGCTTCACTCTGCAGAACACATCGCTAATAGAAAATGAGAGACTGCAACTACCACAAAGCCTCGTAAAGGAAAATGGGGACACTTTCATTTACTATAATCCTTTGTAAATGGACTTTTGAATTCACAATCCAGCTATGTCATTGACTTTCCCAGCTTATTCAAAGTCTGTCACAAAAAGTTATAAAGGCAATGCAATGCAACCAGCTTTGCAGTACCTAGATGGAGAGAAGAGGCGTGCTGTCTTCCACTGGCAGAGACTGGTAACTCCCGCTCCTAACACAAGCACCTAAGTGTGATATCAAGTTAGGTGGTGTGAATATCATATGCCTCCCAAGAAGTTAAAACTTTTTTTTTTTACTTTTTTTTTTTCTTTTCCCAGAATTATACATAAATTTGGATATTCAGAACATTCATTTTCTTACTGCTTGAACCTGTGCACTGGCAGTGACTGGATGGACACAAGTATGACCAACAATCCATCAGAGGGCTAGCAAAGATCTCTACAGGGTGCCTGTGTAACTTATATTTACTGCAAAGTGTATTCTATAGTGGGCACGCAGGTCTGGAAACATCAAAATGTGGTGTTCAAAGTTACGCAGCATAATCTGAGCGTGTAACACTGGTGAGACCATATGGAGAACTAACACCAAAGGTGTAAGGACCCACAGACTGAGTCCCTGGGCTGCTGCAGGGTTTGACTTCCATATGGAAAGGGCACTCTGCTGCTACTCATCCTCTCAGGGCAAAGCCTCCCGTGGAAAAATGTCTAAGTGAGAGTCAGTGCTTCAAGTGGTTCTCCAGACTGGCATTTAACAAGCTGTCAGGATGACTTAAAAATAGTATAGGAACTAAAGGAAAAACAAATCTGATTTGCTTGTTCTGTTTTCCCTGCTGTGATTTTATCAGGAATTGGCCAGCTTAATTTAGCTTTGCTAGTTGCCAGAAAATGGCATAGTTTTGTTTTAATTTTGTTTCTTGGCTGGGTTTGCCAAACTAATCCACCACTAAAATCATCCATCAATGACTGGCTCCAGCAGTTCACACCCGACCCCGGACCAGGAGTCCCAGGCCCTGCCCTCGCTCCTGCTGCTGACGACAATGTGACCACCAGACAACGCATTTGCCTCCTCATGCTTCCTAGCCCACATTCATAAAAGCAAGTTATAGTTACTGCCCAGATTGTGGTGAAGGAAAGGTGACACTTTTATAAATGCTTAGAACTAGAAATACTTAATGGAAGTATTATTTTGTGAAGCTGTAAGCTTTCGTTTTTAGTTCGAAGGAAGTGTGAAATAAAAGAAAACAAAGCATCTGCAACATTGAAATTGAAGCTGAGATATCTTCAAACTGGCTCTGATCTTTGCATTGCTTGCAAGACTGAGATCCTCCTCCAGCTGAAGCAAGAGCTGTTTTGTCTGTCTGAAACTAATCCAACCAAGGTAAAAACCAAGCTTTAACTAGCACAGACAAAATGAGAGTGATCATGCAGCTCTTCAAAATGCAATGCAATATTTTCTTTTTTTTTGCAAGTGCTTGTCCTTCATTACCTTGCTTAAGCCTTAATATTCAGACATAACAGTAACATGGTTTTGAACAGGATTTAAGATTACTGGAAATAGAGAGGCCATTTGGAAAACGTCACAGCCTTGGTAAGAAGATCCAGGGCTGGCTGAGAGCACCCAGGGACTTATTAAAAGATAAACCTTCCATATTTAGAATTCAGCAAAACATAAATACAAGTGCAATTTGCTTTTAGCAAGCAAAAGGCAACTCTTACGCCTTCTTCCGAAATACCAAACGATTGGGTTTTATTTACCTCAGGTTCCAATGAAGCCAATAATTCATCATTCCTGAGCAGTGTAACACGACGACTCCTGCAATATTTAACAAAACCATTTGCAGGCAGTGAAGTTATCAAAAGCAACCTTCTCCAGAAGGACGGGGTGGACGTTCCTGCAGGGCTCCATTTTAGGATACCAGCTTTCTTATTTACAAGGCTGGCTTGCTTGCGGGTAGCTCTGACACTCAAGTCCATACATGTGCTAACAGTGAAGCTGACTGTGCATTGAGCACTGCCGTGCTGCGTATTACCCAAGCTGTAGGAGACTGTCAAACCGGTTGTAGAACCACCAGAGCTTTCAGGGTCACCAACTCTTCAGACTGCCCACGCACCTTTCCTTACGAGTAGAGTTCAAACTAATATTCCACGTTATTTCCTGACTCATCTAGCAGTTTTTGAAAATACAGGATTCTGCTCCGCATATCAGGTTTTTTTTCCTAATTCAATATTGAATTATAATCATTCACATGCACAATGAAATAACAACCAAATGAGAATCAACATATTGGTCAAACACGCATGGCCCCAAAAGAGTTATAGGAACCTAAGAAACCTGCCTTTCTCGCCACCTTGCAGCGTTCAATAGCGTTCAACAGCATCTGTTTTTCCCTAAAATTAAAGGGAGGAGCACATTAATGAAAAGTAGGGCTTTCAAGACTTTTGATTCTTGCTAATTCATCTTACAGGAAAAGAAATTTCAAAAGATCAATTACTGACATGCAGGATTTTAGGTTGACCAGAAAAGCCAATAGATCAACCTCTCATAGACTGGAAAAATCTACCCTAAGATATTTTGATATCAGCACATCATCTTAGTTTTAGAGGAACAGACAGTGCTTCTGTAGTTAAAATGAATATACATATGTCAGTGCAGAGGGTAAGTTTAAAAGACACACGTGTTTGGAAAAGATTAAATCTCCGTTCCAATAAAGCAGAGTATTTGGGATTTGACTGGGACAGGCTGAGTATGTYGCAGTCTGAGGCAGAAAATCTTTCTTTTGATCCTATAACAAATGTTTCCTCTTTCTCCTGTGAGGAATGACATGGATCTACCCAGTTTGAGTCCCCCAACACAACATCCATCTTTCCGTCCACAGCACCCACTAATTCCTGGGGTGCTATTTGTGCCCAGAGAGCTATGCACAGACAGTTGCAGCATACAGGCTCCTGTCAAAAAAGCAGTTATCCCCAAATTGAAGAGGGAGGTCCAAAGGAAAAAGGTTATTCATAAATTGCATAAATATCTTTTGCCCCCCACAGATTAACTCTGAGCAAATCTCTTGTCCCCTGATCTTTCTGAGATATGGTCAGGGGAAATGTCAGGCTGATCTTTAGCAGGTTCCTTCTCTCAAGATAGGTATTTGCACAGAGAGGAAGACAGAAGCTGCACCCTCCCCTCCCCTCTCCCCCTGTAAAGACTTCATTATACTTAGGTATATTCTTCAGAGATTTTTATAATTTCCTTGTATTAAAGCGATATTAAAAAAGAAGGCTTAATATGTTTATTATCTTTAATACTAGTGTAGGAATAGTCTTTATTAACTACTTCTATGAAATCAATACAGAAATTTTTTCCAAAATCATGCTGGCCCTCCCATGAAAGTTGAATTGCAAATAAAGTGTTGTAAGCACAGAGCATCCTTTTTCCCTTCCATGTACCTGCAGTTCTTGGATGTTGCTGCAGTGTGGTGCAAATATAGGCATGGAGTAAACCTATAAAAAGCCAATGGTCATCACCTAAGGAAAAATTAAAAAACTGAACTTGGAGTAGAATACAGGCTTACTCCTTAGGCTCAGACTGAAGAGGCAATCGAGGATCCCTTTCTGGCAGTGCCTCTTGATCCTCACTGACTTCTCAGGGAGCTGAAAAACCTTCTAGATGGCTAAAGTTAGGTAAGAGGAATCCTATTCCAGTCACTGGGTTGGGAGCCTTCTATAGATTTGCTTTGCAATGTAAAATAGTCTAAAATACTTTTGCATAACAAAAAAACCCTAGCAAACTGATCAAACTTACCACCTTTGACTGAAACAAGAAGATAAAGAGCAAGAGACCTGTTACATTATTAGGTAAAGTGCATATATATAGATAGGTAGTATATACTATAGATATATTGGATTTCTGTTTTATAGGGAAAATTTCTGTCTCCGGCTTTCCATTTGCCTTTTTGTATTATGATATTTCAAATCAATATATTCTTCAATGTCTTGAACTTGACTCCCCCCTTAGGATACAGATGAAAACTATCCCCAAAGAATTTACAAAATACTTTTAGTTAGGAAGTAGAACCCAACTCTAATTTACAATCAGTTTGCAGAAAGGGTTCTGAGGTTCTGTTAAGAACACAGCTAAGTCCCCGGGTAGCTTTTCTTTTCCCTTTCCGTTAGGTGTTCTGTTGTTAGAAAAATATTTTCCAATATTTCCTGAGATCAAATTCTCTTGTAACAATCCTATTTTTACTTCATTTTATGAGACTCTGAAGAACATTGCTTGGTCATCATCCAGCACTGTATTTCTTTTCATGTATGAAATTCCACCTGTGACTTATCCAACTGCACCGAGACTATTCTTTAGC
Organism: Phoebastria nigripes; assembly: GCA_035582835.1. Classification (NCBI taxonomy): domain Eukaryota; kingdom Metazoa; phylum Chordata; class Aves; order Procellariiformes; family Diomedeidae; genus Phoebastria; species Phoebastria nigripes. Next base: position 2,193,068 of record JAYKAV010001111.1, on the reverse strand, counting down.
TAAGCAACCTGGAAATATTGCTTTTCCAGCCATTTTCCTTTTTCAGTCTTTCCAGTTCTGTAACTGTCTAAATCTTCCTTGGTGAAATCTAAAACTACCCCAGCCCTGGCTTATTTCTTGTACCATCATACAGGTCAAATTATTCAAATGCTCCTTCGCAATCAAAATAGTTCGTGAACTTGTGTTGCTGAGTTGCTCTGTAAAAAACCGAGCCTGACCTCACTTCCCAGTGAGCGCTTCCTCCACCTCCCACGTTCACACGCGTCTGGTCGCCTGTTCAGCTCTTTAGTGATCCGTGGCTTCCCAGACTCTGACAGTGGCTGCCTACATCCCAGTTTCAAAGATGGGAACCAAAGACGTCTACATGTAAACCCCAAACCCCACCTTGCGGCTCTGCCTGGTTCTTTGATATCTTACCTGCCTAAAATCCCAGCAAGATTCATGGATCCTGCACGTGTATGCTCCAGGTAAACTTCTGCTGTCCCTTCCGCTCACAGTAATACACCCCAACAGCAAAATTTTATCCATTTTTGTATATTTGAATAAATCCCTCCCCAAAACAATCCAGAAGCACATAGTCTTCCTGCATTACTGACAAAACGAATTCATTTACACATGCGTGGAGGGTGCTGCTGCTTTTAGAAAGCACCTCTTGCGTATGTAAAAGAGGAAATTGGAAAGCTGTCAGACATGGTTTTCTCCCGTTATTTTCATATAACCACCCTGAAACAAAGAATTAGAAAGCAAAATTCTCCAAGCCCGAAGTATGGAGAGGAAATGCGAGCAAGGAAATAATTTTTTAAAAAGTTCTAAGAAACTGAATTTGCATATCTTAGATCTGTAGGCAGCCCTGCAAACCACATTCCCTTCTCTTTTGAAAGCAACTTCTCTCTGCGCTCACAACTCAGCCTAATAAATTCCATGGCAACCCTGTGAAGTGCACAAATAATAGACCTCAGTAAGCCACAATAAGAAATTTGAGAGCCGTGGACAGAGAGAGGTCCCAGAGGTGCTTTGAAATACCTGATTTCTCAGGATACTTATCACCCAGCATTCACACTGCCTCTTCAAATGATCCAAACTCAGTCTGTGTCTCAGTTGCCTACAAACCCCATTTTCCTTTGCAGCAATACCACTCACTGCTCTGGAGGACTCCACAGTCCCTGAAAGAGAAGGGCTGGAGGTCTTTTCTGGTTGTCACAGCATCATCACAGGCGGCTGCATGGAGCGACAGGACCAACCAAGACGCAGGGAAGGACCCATCAGAAGACAAGCCTGAGCATAACCAAGATCTTCCCTCCCAGTACATCTTTTGGCCCACTTCAGAACAAGCCCCATGGGCCTTCTGCAGGAACTGATATGGAAATCCCACCACTTCTACACAGCCAGAACAGTCAATTCTTTCTTGCCAGGATTAGCAGTAGCCACATATGTTTGGGGGAAAAAAAAAAAAAAACACCACCCAAAAAACCCCACAAAAAAACCACCAAAACCAAACAACAACAACAAAAACAAAAAACAAAACAAAAAACAAAACCAAAAAAACACACCAACAAACAAACAAACAACCAAAATCAAACTCTGCTGTTCCTATCAGTAGCATTTAACATTTTCTTTAAGTCCATATGACATATATATAGTAACAGGAATTCATGAATCTTGTCACAGTAGCAGAGATACAAGAAAAGTGTATTTTTGGTTGCAACCACCTTTGAAATTTTTAATTAAGAGTTGCATGAATATTTATTCTCTGTCATCCTCTTGAAACTCCCCACTAACATAGCTGCAAGAAGGAAATATTTACTTTGATATGCACACTATCTGGTCCAGCTAAGTCAAAGAAAGGGAACATAAATAAAAAACATTTCAGTGCTAAAATTATTTCTTAGGACACTCAGACAACTCTGTTCCTCTAACAGCAGGGAACATTGGCAGGGATAAACCCTGGCAGAAGATTGCTGGGGTTTCCTGAAGAAAAGGCCAGGACCTACTGTTCACTCGGAAAATTGCAACAGCCTGGGCATGTCCATACATCCTCGTCTCATAATGCTAAGGGCAGAGTATGAGGGGCATGGCAAGGTCTAGCAATAGTTTCCACACGTCTCTGCTGCTAGGAAGATTAGGAACAAACTCCACTGAGGATGCAGGTGGGGAGCTGGGAAGACAGCAAGAGGACACGGGCAGCCTGGCAGGCAGCCTCGGAGCCAGCTGGGAGGGCAGCGCTCACCAGAGCACCCGCCACAGGGGAGCAGCCTTCAGGGGGACCATGCCAAAAGCATACAAAGGCTTTAATCTCCAAAGCTGTTTAATTAGAACACAAAATCCCGAACAAGAACAACGTAATTCTTCAGATACAAAATACAAATCTTCTGATTTGAAAACAAATCCTGCCTCCCTTCCCACCCACTGCATCCTTGCAAAATTGTCCTTCCTTCCAGCTTTGCTTTCCAAAACACCTGCCACGGCTCCCCAGGCTGACATGTCTCTTTCAGTCTCTACGGACCTGGCAGCAATCTGGTTTCCCTTCTCCCGTTGCCACCTGCGCCCCGGGCTCATCCCCTGCGTGTGCGCCTGCTCCTGGAGCTTGTCCTACACCATGGTGCTGCAGCGTCTGCTCGGGAGGGTGAGTACTCCAGCCATCCCAGGAGGTCCCTCTGGCCAAGCCACAGCTCCCAAGCCTGAGCAGACCAATAAAGCAGTCCTGACATCCTGGATGCTTGTCCTTGGAAAATTCAGAACAGAGGAACAAGAGCATTGCTCATGCTGTAAAGAGCCAATGCAGTGACAAGAAACCCACTGGCCCCTTGCATTTCCCCAAATGTCAGCACTAGGTCAGGAAACCGAGCCAGAGCATTTAGGAAAGAGCAGCAATTAATCTGGATTAACGGCATGCAGGCAGAAAGACCAGCTCAGTGGCAACCCTGTGCATGCAGATCATCGTCTGGTCATAAAGTGTCCCATCGGAAAAAAATCAGAGCTCTGCCCTTACAGAAGAATGCCAACGTGCACCTGCTGGGGAGTTTGCTCGCTCTTCCTGCAGCTCTGGTCCCACTCCTGCCCTGGGGGAGTCCAGACCCACCACCTTCAAGGCAGATGGGATAGCTCCAATGGCTAAACCACTTCTGGTTTACAGATTTATGTTTTCATTTTCTCTATTCCTCTGACAAACCATCAAGATCCTCATTCATCTGACCAGCAAGCATTTAGGAACACACACGTCTAATGGTTGAAATGTTTGAAACTACCGACTGATCTGTTTGAAACCAGATTGCTTACTAGCACTGTTCTGAAAAGTAGTTCAGAATCTCAGTTGTACACTCACTTTTTCCTACATCTCCTGGYGTTACTATTTTAAGTACAGGACTAAGAATGGGAAAACACAAAGATGTGAATGAATATACTTCCCAGGAGAAAAATAAGCTTTTCGTCTTCGAATTTTGTTCTAGGAGCCAGCAGAAATCCAATCCCGTTGTGCTTTTATCTGTCATTTTCACTGGAAGGTTTTATTAGCTCAATTAGCAGAGCTATCCATACTGAAATTTCTCTTTCTGTCATTACTTCACAGCTTTTGAACGTAAAATTCAGCAGCACAGCAAGTGCTCAGCAGCTCAGCCCCAGCTCCCGTGAGCTTGTGCACAGGACACAGGACCTGCCCAGCTCGACTGACCAGCGTGGCCACCAGCCAAAAGCATATGGGCAAAAGACAGCCTTATAGAAACAACTAGTTGTTAATGAGTTGATCATATACTCTATTCCTGCCTTGCTGCAACAAAGTAATCTCATGGAATAAGGCAGCCTTTCAGTGCTTCTATCATTATTAATTTATTAACACACTCTACCTTTTATTCTGCCTGAAATAATATTGACATACCTTTCCTTAAGGGCAGTTTTAAGATGTGAGTGAACTATTATCTCTGCATTATCTGAAATGGAGCAAACGTTTTCTTATCAAGTCTTCACCCCTTCAAGAAAGAAACACTTCCACTTCTGTATAATCAGTGCTGTGTCTGGGAGGGATCTTTGCCCCGGTCACAGCTAGAGACTCAAAGGGAAGCAGACTCCAGAGGCTGCCTGCCTGGATGACTGCGACGTTTAGCGCACAGCATCAGTCAGGAGCAAGTGCCTGACATTTTCAAAAGCTATGCTTTGCAACTGCAGAAACTGAGCACTGAAGACCTTCCTTACATTTTCCTGTAAGCCCCACAGCAAAGTCAGAGAGCTGCCATGTAGGAAAGGACATTTGTTTCTTCTCAGTCTCCCCTTCCTTCCAAATCCAATAATTCCAATAAAATCCAAATTCCCTTATAACCTTGTACCCTGTCCAGGACAGTAGGTTGAAGGGTGTAACCCAACAACTCCCAGTCTTGGTGCATCCCTACAAACATGACTCCTACAAGTACTACACTTCAAGAACGAGCTTCCAGGAGAATCCTGGACGCTGTTAACAGGGTCGTTCAACATGTCTGAAAGTGCCAAAATATTAATAAAGGAGTCAGAAGAGATAAATCAGATGAGTCCAACTGGCCTTTGCTAAATACATATAATACTTTTGCAGAAAACAATGCAAGCAGAGGGGAAGCATTTAATAGCCTAGTGTCATATTGTCAGCAGTTGTTACCATTACAGGATAGTGATCATCAGCAGGATCTGTGAATTTGCCTAGCTTTAGAATAAAGAGGCATTTCAAATACTGTAGATACACTGTATAGGTAAATACTGACTTTCAATAACAAGGCCTACATGAAATAGGTATTCATTCTGTATCTCTATTTAAGAAACTGGTGCAAAATACAGTCAAAAGCATCTCTATTTATCTGAGGTCTAAAAATCCTCTATTAGTGAACTGACATCATTGCTGTTTCTGTAAAGTGTGAATCAACTTCCCACACCTTAAATCAGCAAATTGCTGTATTATTTCTCTTGTGTTTGTCATTCAGAGCACTTCATCTCAGAGAGGAGAGAAAGCATTTGTTTCTTTGACAGTGGCTGATAATGAGTATACTTGTACAAAAGCATTTTATAAGGGTCAGTATGTACCCTGTTATGGGGGGATTCTTACACAGCTTTCCAGCACAGAGCAAATGGAGGACGTGCTTTTGCTGCTGTTGAATTATATCCGTTCCTGCAAATGACTGTGATTCCTCTATTTACAGTGTGATTGAGCAGAGAGGGAAAAAGATCAGGTCACTACTCACAGGATGGATCGACAAAATCAGTATTACAACAATACAAAAATTATTAATATGATACAGCACTAGAAAGCACCATGTTACCATGTATCTCACGTTACAACCTGCTGCGCTATACCGTAATGGAGACAGGTCAACGGCTTCATTTCACTAAACAGATCAATCCACGATGATGAGGCAATTTGTATTGTATTATTCTAGCTGTGTTATGTCTTCTGTAAGTTGGTCGTGACTTTATTTGAAAACCGGCTGTGCATCTCTATAATGGTAAGCAGAAATACTAGTCCTCTATGCRTCAATTTGTTTTATATTATACAACATTCATGGAATGTCTCTCATTAAACCATAATTCTGCATTGAAATCAGGTTAGTCACTTTTCTACCCTGAATCTACAGATTTTCCTATCAGTGCCTCTAATATCAGAACTGAATTTCTGCCTCTAAACCACATTTCAGAAGAAGGTTAATTTTGCCAGCAATTTATATCGTGTTATTCTTATTAAGAAATGGGCTTAAAAAGAGAACAATGTCAAAGACTTTCAGTTTTCAAAAGCAGAAGAGCTGATGGGAACACAGAGAGACCCATTTCTAACCCAGAACTACACACTTAAATTGACACAGTGAGCGTGTTAGCAAAACAAAACACTTCAGAAGAACAGAGATTAGAGAACAAAACAGATAGAAAGAATTGATCAATTCTATTGATTCAGAGCAGCACTATGTGCATTTAACACTACTCCAGAAATAAGACTCTTCCTGGCTTAGAATTTACATGTCTAATGGAAATACCATTACCGTCAGGACCAACGTATACTGGGAAACAGAGCGCCATCATCCCCATCTCCAAACAGTACGAAAAACTTTCCAACTTGAAGCCTGAGTCAGTTGAGACCACATAGCTGAGCAGCTTTTTCTGACATAGAAGAATAATAACCTTATATGTAATCAGACTTGCTGAGAATAACAGCCTGATTTACAAGAGAACAGATATCTCCATCACGCAGTTCTACTTCTACCTCTTCAGCAAGTGTTAGTGGGCAAGGTGGCAAAATGCATGTCCCCAGGAAGGAATAACATTAAATACTGCTTGCCAAATTCTTCAAATAAAAAAAATCTGCAGACACTAAACCCATACCCACAAAGACCAGCTGATCTTTAGAGTCTTCTTTTCCCAGGGTCATCATCTTCATCCGCCCCCTTCACAATGCCTCCGAGATAGCCACATCTCCAAGGCAAGTTTCTGACTACAGACAGTAATCACTACGTGTGTAGAAACAGCGGACATTTAGTGCAGATAAGGACAGAACAAGCTCAGTGTTTGGTCTGAAGTTGCCAGGAGAAAAGGGAAAACAGGGTCCCAGAAGACTAAATTAATTTTAAGCTACTATCACGTTCAGATAACTTTCCTATGGGCCCATTCCTCAGTCACTCCAATTCATGGCCTAGGATATTTAAACTGCCATTTACATTAAAATGTCAGGCTATGAATTGTAGGAGCAAGGTAGAATCATAGATTTGCCTCCAGCATCTCTGCTACACAGGCTGTAACCTCTGGCAACAGGGCAGAGCAGGCACCCAGGAGCAGCAATGGCTGAGTCACTGCAGCTCTGCTTCAGCGCACACAAGTCATTGCCATAAGAGAATTTTAACTAGGTCAAAAAAATATACCCAGAATCATGACTGGTGTCATGCAAGGGTCTTATGGATAGAGATACCAAAATTTAAGACAACAGGTATTTAAAGAAATAGAACTGCAGCATCAATTGTCAACTAAATCTCTTGCTGTGAATAAAAATCAATGATAATCTTGTCTCTAACTTTTTAGGATGTGTTCACAGATATATTACAAAGATTCTGAAAGCTAATGGAGCCTGGAATATGAGCTTCATCCTTAAAATGATATGTAACGTAATTATGCATAATGTTCTTCTACTGTGTTACAAATTTACAGGAGAAGTTTGACTTCTGTATAATTGCTTATTTGACATTAGTGTCTGTGTAACTGAAATCATATTGAGCTTTCAGCTTGTCAAAATTTGTGGTCTTCCACCTGCGAAACATGAGAATTGGCCTGACTTTTTCACATTAATCTAGCCCCAGTGAAAYGTCCCTTCTGATCTTCTTGGCTTTAGGTATTGCTTTCAGCCACCCACAGGGGCTGAATGTACCGGAACCTACACTGTCATCATGAGAAGTAAATGTCCTTCTCAAGGACATAAGGCATGATCACTACACCAAATCCAGAACAGAGAGAAACATGTTTCTCAGCATTTCCCGTGCAGTAGAGGAAACCTCATTGCACATAGACAGTATTTACCCAATTCAAAGGTAAAATAAGGGGTAAGAAAGGAACCGAAGTCCCACCTCTAGGACATAACTTCATCACTTGCACATACACGATCAGTATTCCATCACTCTCTGCACAGGATTTCCTCTCTTACATATTCTGCTTTCATCACATTGGTCATTATTTGTGTTCAGTCAGCACAAAGAACCCGCAACAGAATGGTGCTAGAAGCTTGAAGCAAGCTAAAAGAGCATCCTCAACCAGCCATTAGCTCCTTCTCACCAAGGGATCTGCTTTATAAATGCACTGTCTCCACATAATTGAGCTGAAGATCAAACAGACTGGTATTTTTACCTGTAGTCAAAGATTAACATATCCTCAGCACCCACTATGATTTTGCAGGGCTCTTTTCCCTTCCAGTAACAAGTATTATAGCCAAGAGGCTCTGAGCATTGGTATATGAGTATACCATACCATCAAAATAATCAGGCTGTAAGTATTCTGAATTCTTATTTGAATGTGCCACTACATTGGTAAGGGATTTCTATTTTAAATTAAAAACAAGGACAATATGAATAAAGATGATTTTGAATTCATAAAGATGAATTTGGTTGGATTAAGGGAACAAGCACGCAAACATCTGACATGGCTAAGCTTCAGCTATCTCGTAGCAAAAACAAAACCAGCACCACAAAATCACTAGAAACTAGGTTAAGAAAGACAGTGCGAAGAGAAGATTGAAAAAGGTGAAAACCAATAGCAATGAAGGTTAAAACCCAATCCACATACTCTGCCTTTTCATGCACATAACTCACTGCGCAGAAAAAAAGATTATCTCCCACCACTGGAATGTTTCAGTGCCGCAAGGAAATGCAAAACAATTACTGTTACAGAATAAAAAAGACCACAGGATATGAGGAGGAATATTCTCCCAACAAAAAAAAAATTAAAAAGGAGAACAAGGGGGGAAAGCCTTACTGCATACAAATGAAAACACGCAGCAAAAGGACATCACATCAATAGGGAGAAAGACATAAACATAGCCAAGCAGACCCGAGGTGAAGCGGGGTAATACAAAGACCTACAGATCCAAGTTCTCCCACGAACAATGAAAGTATTCTTCCAAGCTAAAATCTTGCCTGCTCGAGCAAAGGGCCCCTGCAAAAAGCCAAGGAACATCTCATTAAGCTGTACCTGTGCCTCACACAAAAGAAATGAGTTTCATAATGCATGGCAACAAAGGAAGGGTTGATCCTGATTTTTCATTGTTGTTATAAATTAGGAACTATTTCACAGCAGCCATTGAAATCACTGTACAGAGACAAAAATTCTGCAGATGTAAAATGAAGTTCAGGCTCAAGAGGAAACACAGACTCCCTATTTTTAATCCTCCTGCAGCAGAAGGCCTTTTGTTATTGACATAAGGAAGGAAAATACAAACAGCAAATCAATTTTGTCAATTTTTCAGGTTATGACTAACATAAAGCAATTTCCACACCTTTTTTTTTTTTTTTCCTTTCATCACTGTTTTGGTGCTTATAGCACTTCCACCACTGATCTAACATCATGGGATAAATATTTTACGGAAGAAATGACGCATGAGTGGCACCACAAAGTTTGTTTCTCAGGCAGGCAAGCTGCCATCCCTCAGAAGGCAGCTGAGTCACATAGTGTATAAATAACTCTGTCAAGAGAATAACTTAGTCTCGCTGTGAAATCACTTAGCAGAGCCAGAAAGGTGGGGAACATAGCGGTTGTTACCAGTGCGCTAGCGCTTCCCTTTCCCCCCACATCACCTGTAACAGCATTGCCTCTTTCAAGCAGCAGAGCGATGCACGATGGCAGATGAGAATGTCCTGTTCCCAACTGCAGACATCAGGCTTTGTAAGAATTCATTAACTCTATCATAATTCGCAAATCCTAGCTGTGCTGAGAGTTCACTCGGGTGTCCACATGCCAATTAGAAACAATCCTACGAAAAGGGACGGAGCCATATACAAACGTGGTGAGGAGAAGCTGAGGGTCACATCCCACCCAGCAGGATTTCCCGGCTCTCAGACACAGCACAGCCTTTACCTGTCTCACTGTGAGTAGCCAGAACACGCTGAATAGAAAGTCAAGGTCATTCACAATGGTGGCAGCAGAGAGGCACAGCTTTTCTGGTAGGTGTTCATGGAAGCACATCGAAACGTTTGCCTGCATCAAATACTGCTTTGGGGAACAGGGTTCTTTTAAATAAAGGTTATACAAGAGTACTGGTAGCATTAAACTAAATATAACTTAACTCATGACCTCAGCATCTCATAGGAAAATTAAGACATACATACACACATTCTTCAGCTAAGACCTACCTTGTACCTTGACTCTATTTCTTCTTTACATCCAGAAGTAACAGAAAAACATTTAGGCCTGTCCCTAGCACTGCATTTGGCCAAACCCTCTAGTACAAAGAGTAGGGAAATCCACTTCATCTCTGAGAGAGACATACCACTGCCATCGTTAGTACAATACTGTCTCAAATCTTGGCACGCTCGGGGACCCAAGTACGGAAGAAGGTTGCCATTCTCTCCTAGGTGGAAAGAGCGCTCCTTTACATCACATCATATGCCATGCAGAAATTATGTCACGGCAGTATCAGAAACCGTGTCCTGATGAAGCCTACTCTCTTTCACTATTTGGCTTTTTGATGACTATGGCAGTTTCCAGTGCACCAGGAGTTAAAATAATCTAGATTAAAATCAGAGCCTTCCATAGGCAATTTCTAACTGTCTTCCACTGAATAGCTTAATTTAACTTTCAACAACTGCATGAGTTCTGCAGCCACATCTCCCTTCAGCAGATTATTTGCATGCAAAACAGATCACAATACTCTATACAACCTCATAAAAATATGCAGCATAAGACACTAAGCATCACTTTGCAAACTGTTTGCTCTTCTGTTCCTTGTTATGTTTCTGTCCTGTCCATTTGCCTCTCAAAAATTCCAGTCCTCCAAAGAAATTTTGAAAAAACCACACAACCTAAATGCAAAGTTATGTCATGGACTTCTGTCAGGTAAAATATGAGAACCCCTCTGAGTCCCACGCTGAAGGCTCTGGGCAGTCAAGCATTTCCACTGACTTCAGGGAGAAGTCTGCCAGAAAGCTGAGCCTTACTATAAAAAGAAATGTAAAGATCCAAAACAAAAATGCAATTCCAGACGTATTTTTGCTCTATAGAGACGACTTGTACTACCTTAACGGAACAAACCAACTCATTGCTTCCTGGGCTGCCAGATCTTGTTCCAAAACTTGTGATGCAATACAAAAAGCTGGCGCAGAATAGCTGGAAACATTAAAATACGATGTTTCACTCTTCACCTGTAATCTGCCCTCCTTAGTGAACACCATTACAGGCTTTGATGGTGACTTGAATTCTCAGCTATATCAAGTTCCTTTAATTAGCAGGAGTAAATGTGGAGATTAATATAATTCATGGCCAAATATTATTGTATTTCTTACACTGAGCCAGACAATGTAAAAATGCATGTGTAAGTAACAACCTGCAAATGTCTCGCATTCCTAAACACCAACCTTCTCTCAAATTTTCTTATCCTTTTTATCCACTGCTTAAGGAGCATGTAATGTTCAGCTCACTGCAAAGTATGTTTCTGAAAATGCCCACTACTTGCCAGAGGAAAAGGCATAACGCTCAAAATGAAAAAAAAAAAAAAAAAAAAATCCAGACTAAAAGATAATCCACATTTCCCTGTGGGAGTGATCTGAAGAGATATTATATCTCTCCTTCTTATGAGTGTGGTAGCTATATTCATTTATTGTAAACATTCTCATTTTCTTCTGCCTTTTCATTCTCTTTTGACAGAGGTGATAGCTAAGGTCAAGTCATCCATTGCCTAATGAAACTATCCTGTCTCAAAAACAAACCAACCAACCTTTCTCTGGGTAGCAATGGTTATTATTCTTCCTTCACCATCTCCTTTACCTTCCTCTATCCTCTTCATCTATACAGCAGATATTTTCTCCATTTTCTACTTTATTTTTACACTCATTTTACATCCATGTAATTCACTGACTCAGGTAAGGAACAGAAAAGGGATACTAAAAAACCCCACACTGATGACATTTTCTTTCTACTTGATTTTTATAGAGGAAAAAAATGGGCTACTACCTACTGTCATCACATTTCAACACGGCAAAACATTTTTAGGATTGAAATGAAAATTAACTTCTCTCGTGTACATTAGGAGGTATCTGTGACGTGTCGACAATCTGAATGCAGTAAATGGCAGGCTGCGCTGCCAAGGCCGCTCCCTCGCCGATGGACTGGGAGGTTCTTCACTGCGATGCCAGTAGGCATGCATGATCTCACTGCTACATCCTATCTGAAGAGCAGGATGGCTGGTAGCACAATACCGTCTTTCACATTTATCTCCCTTTCACAGATGCCAGTCTAATGTCCGTGAACACAAATGAAGGGATATGATGAAAATAAGTTTGTTTGGCATTGAGAGTCAACTGTGAATGACTAACAATCATTGAATAACCCAGTGGGTGTTTGATTACATGGTCTGCACGTTAGGTTTTTGAAGGCTAACCTCTCAAAGCGTATTTCCATCCCCTTGGCTCCCTACGAGACGATAAACATTTCAAAGTAAGCACTATCTTTCTCAGTATTTGTTTGTACGGTGCCCTAGCACAATGGGGCTCTGTTCTCCAAGCAGCTCTTAACGTGAAGTTCAACATCCTTTTCCTTTTATAATCACACAATAAACAGTTTGTGTTTAGTCTTCTACTCTCCTGGTAGGCAAAAGCCTTATCGATCAGATCCCCTGTTAGTTAGTTGTTCACCTTGGCAGGAATCCTCTCGCTAGGTAAGAGAGAAGGAGGAAATTGTTTTCCTCAGCAGCTGCATTCTTGCTTGCATTCACTTCCACAAATAATTTCAGCCAAAGACTACTTTTTTTTAACTCCAAGAGAGACGTTTATTGAAATTCAGTTTGAGACATGAGTTGAAGGCAAGTGAAATTCTTAAGGAGCACTTCAGCTGTGAATACCAGTCTCTTTGCCTTGCACCTTTGAAGACACAACTTCCTGAGCTACCAGCGATCCAGATTCTAAACTGAACACTTACTGTTTGAAATGAGATATTATTTTGAAGAGTAAGCATGTCTTTGCAGCATTTCATCTTAGCGTCTCTTTAAATGGAGCATTCTTAGGCAGGTTGGCTCTCAGAAGCACCTATGCTGGCTCATGCACTTTGTCTCATCATAAAGTTTTTTGTTGACACAGTAAAAGTAACTTAAGTCCTGCTTGAGCTTCTAGGATTGGAGAACTGTTTTTTGTTTAACTTTTCAGTACCTCCAGGAGCAGACCCCTCCGCAGCAGCTCCACTGCACCAGGTACGTCCGCCAGCAAACACCCAGACAGCCGAGCTCCAGCAGCACCTGCCTTGCCTCCGTCCCGGAGACAAACAGCCGATTCTCTCCAGCCAGGGCAACAGAGCTGGAAGAAGCTCTGCAGCGTTTGCCAGGGCCACCTGCAAATCTGCCCGGCCTTCTGCCTTTTTTGCTCCTCCTTCAACTTTTTACCGCTAATTAGTATGGCCACTTTTATTTCACAGTTCTGCCTCATAATTGTTTGGGACTAATTGCTGTTGGAAGGCAGATTATAATCTTTAGATACTATCTTTATTTTGCATTAGAATATTTGCTTTGATCCTCAAGCACTTTGCAAAATAAACCGACTTACAAACTCTAAATAAATCACATTTTATTTGACACTGAAACACAACACTAAGATACATCTGCCATGGAAACAAAGCACTGAAATGCATCTGCCACTGAAACTGTACCACCCAACTATAAAACTGGGCAGTTATTTATTAATAACACAAATTATTTAAAGCAGTAGAGGAGTCTACAAGAGTAATTTAGTTAGCCAAAATAGTTACTAAGTTTAGGAACGATTCAACATACCAGGGTTAACTTGGAGCTGAGTGTATAATTCCTAGCAAAATAAATTCAGTAAATTTGTCTCCTTTGCCTATTCATTACCTGTTCATAAGTACACTGAGAATCTTAACCTGTTCAGCTTTGAAAGTTATTCAGCAATTTTCCTAAGTTTCACTCACTATAATTTTTTATCAGTAGCTGAAATTCTACATTCAAGTTATATTGCTCAAATGGCAATCTGTATTTCTTGGTTAAAAGACAGCGAGTCCTTCAGAGGGGGTTTTGAAGGGAGTTTTAGTGATTTGCTTGAGTATTACGGCATAATACCTACTTCCAAGAGAAAAAGCGAAGGCAGAGATGACTAGGGAAATGAATACAGACACAGTTCAGGTGTAATCACAGCAAATTCTCATTTAAACTGAAATGAAGTTTTGCTCACAATTACATTAGCCATACCTCAACACTTTGAATTTTGAAATGACTATATCCGTAATTTCATCTCCAAATACCTGTACCTGCAACACCCGCGTTACCGTACCACACTGCTGGAGCACCGGCATTTATACACAGGCCACAGCAGGAGGAACAGCTCTAGTGACTCACGCAGCAGCCAGAGCAGCAAGTGGCCATTGCTTTTGATTTTTAAAAGAAAGGTATTAGCTGATCAAGACACTATCTAAATAGGATGACTGCTTTGACTAAGACTTATACACCTTGGTTTTGTACCCTTTTTTGGACATATTGCTGCTGGAAATCATGAAAAACAGGAAAGAAAACCCCATCATTCACTGAGAAATGCATAAGCTGAGAAGCAAAACTGAGAAAGTTAATTTTACATCATGCAATAACGTTAACTGCCACTAACGTGTGAAGGGTGGGGATGATGGRCTTCCAGAAACATCTGGCCACTATTGCACATTTGAGAGCTTGGAAAGATTAGTAAAAATAACTGGCTTACACTGCTGCGGGTGCTGCTACAAGTGTCAATTGATAATGCAAGGGACAAACTACTTGTTCTAAATGCAACAGAGGCTTTGGAAAAGGAAAAGGGGTCAAACAACATTTAAACAGTAAGGGAGAGGAGGGAGGCAAAAGGGAAAAGAAAAAAAAAAAGGGGGACACACTCTCTATTTTGGTTTTGCTTTACACTGACTGTAATGTTTCTCTTAAACCAAACTGCTCGTCAATCTGTCCCAAGAACAAAATGAACAATGTTTTTGAAACAAAGACAACTCATTGAAGTTGCACCTGCAGAGCACCTTACGGATGAGCATCCAGGAAAGTTCCTCCTGGTGTCCCACCGTTACGCTTCACACCAGACCCTGGAGGATAGCATTGCCCCAGATATGTCACGGTGAATTAGGACATCAGTGGAGACTAATGATTGGTATGAAACCAAGATAAGCGAGGACAGAAATAGTCCTCAGATAAAGGCAACGTTCACTTCTCATATGCCTTAGACTCATTGTCTAGCCGAGACAGCTCACAAAAGTATCAATTTAGAGTCACCTGTACGGGTAGTTTTCATATAATGGGCACCTGGTCTACTCTCAATGAGTCTGAACGCACCAATTTATTTCGTGCAGCAATCAAACATTAATGGGTTTCTGTTTTTACCTGTCCAGACCTGAGATGGTGACTGAAAGAGATAAAATTACATCCCATCACAGGTCTTCAGAGCCAACTAGGTGCTTTCATCTTGCAGTCACTTTTTTTTTCTTGTAAAAGGAAAGTTGGGATCTATAAAAACTTTAAATACTTTGCATTTTCCAAACAGGAACTTCCCTGTCAATCTGTCATAGATTTCAGGCTCTTGATCTTTTCTTTGTGTCTCATGATAAGACTCGATGCCGAGAAAGATTTCTCTTAAAGGGCCATCCTATAAAAATATGCAAGGGGATTTTATTTCATATCTTAAAATTAGAAATGCATTATTGATGGGATCATTAATTATATATTTTGGATTTATAACCAAGATTTGAAGAAAAGTACAATATTTGAACATAATTGCTATCACAGCGTACAATCTCTTTTTCTTATTAAACACAGACCCTATTTCCTCCTTGTATGAATATTTTATTCTGAATATGTGTTCCAGTTATTTGGCAACAACTTCTATTCCATTTCAGTCTTTTTTTGAAATAAGGCAACTAAGACGTGAAGATTTCCCACCAATATAATCCAGTTCTACTTCTAAATCAAAATAAATTTGAAGTGCAATGTCTTAAAAAAAGCCCTCCCAATTCCCTCCTCCCTCAAGGGCTCAGACCCACAGCCTGGGGGAACTGCAGGCACCTCAGTCCTTGCCTGCATCTTCCCAGCCCTCTGCACTCCTCTAAGTCACAGGGAAGGGCCTGCCTTTCCATGGCTTGCAGAACTGCTGCCAGCTCAGATCATACACATTACTGAACGTTTTTGCATGGCAGTGAGTTGAGTTGTAGCCTTTCAGAGGGCTCTCTGTGCGTGTACGTGTGCATGCACACGTACGTGTGCATCCTTTTCTCTCAGACAGGGAGCAGAAAAGGAACCTCTATCAAGTTTTCAGCCACCCTAACGAACTGCATTTTCTAAGTGCATGCTTGATCGGAGACTCCAGGGAGATTTATCGAAATATAAACCAACGTAGAGGTACACGAAGGAAGATTAAAAAGTTTTGTGGACATATGTCCCGCCGTTTTTCCCTTCTGTGCTACCATGTGCCTCAGGAGCTGTTTACAGCTCTGGCCGAAAGCCGTGCAGCAGAGGACGAGCTGGGTGAGCCAGGGCGCACGAGGGGCAGCAGATCTGCAGGGCCAAGGGGCTGTGGGTCAAGGCAGCCATAACTTTCCTCAACCTCATTGAGGTCCTTGTTCTGTGACAAAAGGCAGCTCTTCCTGCCTTGTACGTTAAGTGCATCGGATTTGAAGTGAATGACAGTGTATTCACATGAAATTAGAGTCTTGCATTAAAGGATCTTTGGATTATTTTTTTCCTTACGTGGAATAAAGCAGCTGGTTGATTTCCACAAACACACACACAATTTCCGAACTAAGGCGAGTACAACAGAGATAAGAGATGAGGACCCATGCTCTAATCTTGTCAATCATTCAGCAGTGACAAATATGTGTAAAACCTTAATTTTCAGAACCGGACCTGAGAGTCCAAGCTCAGCTAATAAAGTATCTCAGAGCAGGTGGTAGGATGCTGGCCGCAGGCTTTAAAGACCCACGTTCAGTTCCCGGAGTTACCACACAGGATTTAGGAGTGAAGACCTGGTCTTCAGTCTTCCTGTGTTTCACCTCCCCATTGGTAAAACGGGGAAGCTGCCACACGCTGCGAAGCAGCCCCAGTCTGCTCAAACTGGGGCAGTGGAGCCAAAAGTGACTAAAGAGTACAGTTAACTATAGAAATTGGTTAGTTGTAACCAGCTGCTACAGTAAGAGCAACTGAGAGCAAAGAATCTGATATTCTACTACTACTTTGTATTTAATTTCTCTAGGTTTAACTACATTATTTAACAGAAAAACTTTAAAGTTACTGAGACTGAGAAAACGGGATCTTCGGTGTCTTTTACGCTTACTTCATTCATAGCGTAGATACTAAAAGTCCTGCTTTAGAGACTGAAGACTCTGCTTCATTATTAAATATATGCGCATCATGGCCCTTACAAATCTCTATTAAACTGGGGATTAGGCAAGGGCTGGAACATATAGACAGTATAGTTTCATTCAATCTCCTTTAAAATAATGATGCATGCAACTTCATGTCATTACTCTTTAACGGTCTTAAGCCTATTTAATAGCACAGTAATATTCCAAAAAGGAAAAGGGAATTATTTCCACATTTAATTTTCATCGCAAAAGTGAATGTGGTTCTTTCCATGGCAGATAAGCAGCTAAAGCTGCTTGGTACCTTAACTGGGATATGACTGCATTAGCTCTGCTACATTACAGCCGAGCTAATGAAACAAAGCAAAATGATTAGCTACAGACTCCTTGGAGTATCTGAAAGTAAGGTTTGGCTTGCTTCTAGGGACCTCCGTAGAGGCCATGGGATTGGCAGATGCCGCACTTGAATGAGCATCACGTTTGGCCTGTGTGACTGAGCTGGTTACCTACCCTGTCCCCCGATGGCACAGGTCCTGTACTGCGGGCTCCATGGGGAGCAGCGTGAAGGTTACGGGCTCTGGTCCCCAGCTCCTCTCATCTGCTGTGACAAGAAGGAAGGGATGGCTAAAAGCCAAGGACAGATCTGCCCTAGAACGTGGTCAGCTGTGCCAGTCCCTGAAAAAGCAGTGTATCCAAGGGCTGATCCTACTCCCTTACCTGGAAACAACACGCAGTTTTCCTCCTCGTACTGTGGCAGTGCAGGGACAGCTTCGAAGAAGCAGGAGACACTCTCCAGCCCTGGGCCAGCCCAAGACAGGTGACTCCAGCGTATGAGCTCTGTCCGCATCCTGGCTCTACTGTTGCTCAAGACGAATTGCAGGAGGAACTGTGTTTTAAAACTGCACTTCTTGGTGGTGTAAGACAGGGATGAGCCAACCTAACCATACACTGCTACTTGGACTCCATTCCCTTGTGCTCACTGCAATGCCCATGAACTGGCAACAAGTTTTCAGTCATTTTGCTTGCCGTCAACCTGCCCGACCATTACATGAACAGTGGTGCCAGGATGGGGCGCAGCAGAAGCTCATGGCTGGGGCAAAGCAGAGCGACATGGCTATCCCTTTTACTCCCAGCAGGCAGTTTAAATTGGCCATAGCACAAAGCTCCACCCTGAGCTCCTTCCTCCAGCGGCGCCTCTTGCACCCTCACCTGCCTCCGTCATTCGCTGCCTTAAATCCCTCTGCCCCAGTGGTCACCACCTTTGTTTCCTTCTTGGAGGAGAGTATGGGACTTGCCTCTTGTATGCCTGGAAGTAGTCCAAAATTAATACAGGTTTTAGCACTTAACTGTTACAGCATCTTATCTAAAAATTCTCCACCTTTCCCCACAGGGTCTGCTAGCCTTGCGGTTTGAGCAGCAAGCATCCTAAGGATAAAGTTAGCATCATTATTGCATGGTCAGAGACTCTAAGACATGTTAAATTAAGCCTAGATTTATGAATGAAGAAGAGATGCTGATGCTCATACACAAAGGTAATGACAGGAAAAGAAGATGATAGGGTGTTGCACAGGTTTTCTCTGATAGACCTATGCTTAGAGCTGATGCCCATCACTTAAATCCTTTCTGCTATTAATCCCAAATGTGGTATTACTAATCCCATTGTCCATACCTGGTCTAATCTTTTTTTTTTTTTTTTTTTTTTTTTTTTTTTTTTTTTTTTTTTTTTAATGCAGAAGGAGGGATATTAAGAGATGTAGAGAAGATGCTCATTTGTTTGAGAGTCTTTTGGGCCTTTGGGACATACATATACTAAAGTTTTAAGCTGAGGCAGGATGCTCTAGGAAGTGAATAACAGTAAGTTACTTTTCTTTTACACTTTGGCATTTTCTTGACTATCTCCAAGTTTGTCTGTCTCAGAATACTCCCAACACTCATGCTGAACGGGATTTTGATCACCCTAATTCACCTGTTTCCTAAGTACACTGTTCTCTTCTCAGTTTTGCAGGCTTTCTGCTCATTTTAGGCAAAGCCAGAGATTAGCTGGGCGAGGAATCGTGAAGTACATCTTACTCATTTTCAGTCTCATACAACCTGTTTGTTCCAGATTCCGTAGAAAAACTGAATACAAGCAGGAGCTCCAAAATATCTATATAGTTTCAGATATATTAGAAAGTTTAAAGACTGGCTGGATTTCGTCTTGGTTCAGAGAACTGTAGAGGCAGAGGTAGCTGCAGAACAGAACACAGTCCAAATCTTAAGCATTTGGAAAATTCAGTACCACCCACACTTCAAGAAACTGCACTTTAACTGAGGTTCCCCTGCCGACTCCCCCATCCCAGCGTCAGACACGGCAGCCGCAGAGAGGTGACACAGGGGAGTGCCAGCCGTGGAGAACCGATTCCCCAGGAACCGCACAGACCCTTTACCCCCTGCTTTTGTCAATATAAAAAAGCACTGGAAGGACTGTCAGTCCTGCCATACCCAAGCCCCAACCTAAATGGCTACACAGGCTCATGCTTAGATGTGAATATAAATATGTGTGTCTTCCAGATGATGCCTGGACATTGAGCTGAGCACAAGCTCAAACGCTTTACAGGGCTGAGACTTGACTGCTCAGTAATTTGGAGAAATGAGCATGAAGTCATGGCACCTCTCATGCAAGGAAAGCTGTATATTGCCAAGGGAATATTTACCCTACAAAAGCCTTGTTCTTCCCTTATTTACACTGATGTAAATGTTGTAGATCCACTCCTGCTATACATCTGTGGAAATGAGCTGACACTTGGGCTTCCTGGCTCTTGTGCCGCAAGTGGAAATAACTCGTTATTCCTTCTTCAAAAAAAAATAGTAATAACAATCCCCTGGTTGTTATTCTAGCAGAATCTCCTCCTAGTTAATTTAACTAAAAAAAAAAAAAACCACACTCAGATGGAGGCTGTGCAATTCAGAATACAAAGGGTATCTGAGTTGAGGTTCAGAATCTTTTTCTTTCAATGCAATAATATGATTGTTTGTTTTGTTTTGTTTTTTCTGGAGGGTGTTACTATATTCATATTACAGCTTTAATTGGCTTCTCCAGGATTGTTAGTGCTTCCACAAGATTCTTTCCTCTAAGTTCTAATTCTAGATACTGGATAGATTAGCCAGTGTTTGATGACCTTTTATAGCCAAATTGACTTCAGCTTCACGTGCACAAAAATCCTAGCTAGGGAAGGAAAAGAAGTTATATCAGATGACTAAAAACAAGTGAAGCACAGCAGCTCTGCCCCTGTCCTCCCGTGCTGGTACTCTACATCTTATGAGCTCCACTAGAGAGAAAACCCACATCACCCATGCAGCAGAAAAGAGCCTGCTTATAAGCAGAAACCAAGAGATATTAAACAGATATTTAATATAAAGTTCAACCCTTTAACAGAAAAGTTGACTGTGCTCAAAAAAGAAAAGATACATGGAGCAAAAATCTAGGGTTATTGGCACTGTAATCTGAAATATTTAAAAATTTGCCTTGCCAGGCTGCACGAGTCCTCAAAAACTAAGAGCACATCATTGACCACTGCAGAACTGTTCTTTAAGCACTGCCTCAATCTAGTTTTAGGGATGCTCCTGAAGAGGACAGGGCTCCAGCTGGCCACAGTGTTACCAGAGGGGAAGAAAAAGTGTGGGGGGGGCTACAGAACTTCTAACCTGGAGAAAATGGTTTGACATCCCACAATTTATAGTCTGAGTCTCTCAACTACTCCTAAACAGCCAGCTCCTACTCTTTCTTGGGATCTCCAGGGAACCTGTGGACACAGATGTCTCACACGACCAAATCATCTACTGGAAAGAGCCTTCAGCAGATCACAGTTCCTGCCAGTGGAGAACCTGTGCTACAAACCTCTCCTTCTCTCTCTCTCTCACTCCCTTCCTAGGGATTTGTGATACGGGAAGGACAGTCCCAAAGTTTCTCTCATCACCTACCACAACTAAAGAGTACTGGAACCATGGGGTGATGTTACTACTGCAGACAAGATTTTCCCCAAGGATCTAAGAACACAAATTTCATTCATTTTTTAATGGATATGTAATTTTAAACTATAAAAATGCTGCGGGGAAAAAAAAAAAAACAACCTTTGACGATATTATACAAAGATTGCACATGTGTACAGAAACACATAAAACTAGCCAGGGAACTTCGTTAGGTTATCACTCTGTGACTGGTTTAATAATAAATAACTTTGCTCCTCACTCAGGAATAAAAATCCATTTGTTTGTTTTTTTTTTTTTTTACTTAACCATTAATTAATGAGGCTGCAACAGTATGAATGACTTACAGTGACATGCTCTGACAGTTTATACATGGTGAGTAATGCCATGTCAGACGCTTCAGTATTTATATTGAGATGAATGGCACATAATGTGATGCACATGCTAACAATGAACATAAATATTTAGTACTCTCAGCAAAGCCTACTGGTATGATTAATTTGGCCTTAACTTCGTATCTCTCTGCAGTCTTGCCTATCAGCTATTTATTTAAATGCATATTTTCAGAGAACCCTTATCAAGTGTATTTATACATCCTCACTGCGATAGCAGCTTTTGGCAAGTACTTTTCTCCTCGGAGCAGTGAGCTCCACTCACATCACTTAACAAGATCCTGGAGTCCATAAAGGCCAGCCGGGCTTGCAGCAGCCTGGTAAGAGCCCAGGAACTGTGCTGTTACCGTCACGTTGTCAGTGACCCCTTACAAACCCCTGCCTCCTCCTGCACGCAGAGATGCGCCCTTTCTCCGCTCGTATCCTTTCCCTTGTGGCAGAGGAAGAGGACGAGACTGGTGCTACACCACCCCTCTCAGCAACTCTGAGAAGCATACTTTGAGTTACAAGGGAAGGGAAAAAGGCCTTCTTCTGGCTGCCCACCCCTGCTCTCCTCTGTTCGTGGGAGCAGGGAATAGCTCACTGCCCCCAGCCGGTTCCAGTAAGAGCTTTGCTCTCGCTCAGCAGAGCTGGAGAGGAGACCACGTGCAGCTTCAAACAACTCTATACATTCAGGACCTACAGAATATGTTTGAGAAATAATTATAGCAGCTGTCTCACTCGTTCTTCCCTTACATCATTCACAGTGCACATTATTTTTTGTTAGCAGCTGTTAATGCTGCAATGACCATGTTGTGACTGCTCTGTCTAGTGTTTAAGTCATGGAGAGGGTGGGAAAGATTTTCTATATTATCCCTTATTTCTACCCAAAGAGAGCCTTTGATTGGTCACCAATTAATAGTTGTGATAATTTGCTCMATTTTTAGTATTAAGTCCGTTTATTGAACCAAAGGACAGGCTCTCCAAGTATTGCTCTAAGCAAAATAAGAGTACGTCTTAGTTTTGGAACGGTTTTAAGTGTTACCTTTGAGATTTTGCATCCTCGCTACTTTTTAATATGTAACACGCAACTCCAAGTGCCTAAGTTCCTAAGACAAACAACTGAACAACTGATCATTTTCACCGGTAACAGAAAACACAGACACAGTACCTGCCCTCCGTTCCCCAGCCACCCGCAAGGAACCTGGAAGGCAGGAGAGATTTGATTAAGTCTTGCTATCTAGAACGTCACTCTGCCTGCAAGAAGAGGAAGAAGCACAAGCTCGTTCATTCCTGTTCCTGCCTTTTACCTGGAAGTGTGGTCTCACCGGCTCTGCCTGCACACAGTATTTCATAGCATTCCTACTGAGTCTAAGGAGCCCAAAAACAAGCTTCGGGTGCTGCCTATTATCAAAAATACGCATTATATACTGTAAGTATTATTTTATTTCAAAACCCAAACTAAATACAAATTAACCAAGACATTTTCCTTGTTTAAACATAACCGTAGTTGTGAAACTCCAACTAGGTATCTACTCGAGTAGGGTAGCAATGAGCTAGCAGAGGATAAACCTATATTGCCAGAGGCCTTTTCTCATTTCGAATAGCCTCTTTACAATCCAGTCACACCTATAGGAGAGCGTATTTCTGTATTTATCCACCACTAATCCATAATTCTTTATGAACTGAACTCTCTCTCATTAAATTTTGTCATCCCTGTTGTCATATGAATAAAAGAAAGACTCGTTCCATGCATGTGCATAAATAAAATCAATGTTCACTTACTCACATCACGTACTGAACTACTTAATGTTTGTCAGCTAACAGAAAAGATGTCAACCTGCCATTCAAGTGAATGCTGTGGTGTATCCTACTCTTTCAAAGATTATTTACAAGGCAAGGAATTTGCATGAATGCAAATCATGAGATGTTTGGCCTACATTAATCCAACACAGATGTATTAAACTCCTCCCCTCCCTCCTGGCACTGACATTTTTCAGTGTAAGATTTCCTACTGACACAACTAACTGCCATTACGCATGGCGCTGAGTTACACTGGAAGATTAAGGAGCTTGATCTGTTTCATCTGTCACAAGGAAAACCAGAAGGTTACAGGGCTATGGTGCACCTCTGCAGGGAGAAAATATCAAAAGCTCTTCAATACAGAGGAGATGAGCACACTGGTACGCTCAAACAACTGGTATAAGCACACCGGTACACTCAAACTGGTAACGAAAGCCAAACAGATTCAAATGAGAAATAAGCAGAAATTTATAAACCTGCGAGTGTCATGAATCTTTGGAACTAGCTATGGAAGGAAGGAAGGGATTTTCCATCTTTTAATGTTTTCAGGTCAAAATCAGGTGTCTTTGTGGAATCGAGGGCTTAGGCAAAAGCAGTTCCTGCCAAAAGTCCATGTGAGCATCTTAACTGCCTCTGAGCTCCAACAGCTTGCTTCCACACAGTCATCAGTTGAAATCCAAAACCAAAATATGAGCTTCAGTGCTCTAATAATATTGTGCCAGTGCTCATGGCCACTGCCCTGGTCACCCACAAAGTGTGCTCAAGTATACAACATTTAGAGGTTCACTGCTGCTAGTACTTCAACATGAGGACTGAATTCATTTAGGCTGTAGGAGGTTCCCCCCACCGCCCCCCAACAACTGCCTTACGCGTGACCGAAATCCCCGCCAATCTTCCAGACTGCTCATACCTCATCAGGAAGAGCAAATTCAGGTCAAATTAGCTCCCTGCTCTACCAGAGCACTCCACTACCTTCTGCAAATTTACACAAGTATCACCAATGCTTATTAGACAGTCACCTCAACACATGTGGACGGGCAGAACCCACGTACCTCGCTTTCACCTGCACAAGCCCTACCACCCGCACCGCAGGTCTAAGGCGGAGGGTCAGCAGCACTTACACGCTATACTTGGGAACAGTATATGATAGCCATGTTGAGAAATCTGATTTTCTGTTACTTAAAATCAGCACACGCAATAACCAGCAAGGTTGCCGGGCAGACAGACACCTCTTACATTTATAGAGCTTCCTCTCCTAACAGCCCCCTCCACGGCAGGGCGGCTGGACTAGATGATCTTTAAAGGTCCCTTCCAACCCAAACCATGCTGTGATTTCCCTCTGGAAAGGCAATAAGGGGATAGCAAATGCAGTTCTTATAAAAGCCATGAAGAAGGTACCATAATGCCAAGCACTATCAAGCAAACTAAAAGGTGAAACATAGTCAACAGCTATGTCTCTTTCCATGTTCTTCCCACCGCTTTGAGGTGTTGTTTCCTGCCCCCCAAGTCCCTTTCAACCTGTGATACATCCATGATGGTCCTATTCTTAGTGACTGGGCTCAAAACCTTACCGCTTTGTATGGCCTGAATTGATCCTGTAAAGAATTCTTTGAAAACTACCATAAGGATGATGTATGGCCTAATTTTGGTTGCTATGGCATTTAGAGTCAGACTTATGACTGGGGAAACAATCTCCCACTCACTTGAAATGCAGGGAAAGGCTTCGGTACTGCAGGAGAAGGCGCTCTGGCTGAAAAGTCATATTTTAAAGTTTACAGCTCCTGCTTCTGGCTCGGCGTTGCTACGGCAGCGAGGAGAGACAGCCTGGCAGGGTTTCGCAGATGCTGCAGGGCTCTGAATGCGGCCACTCCAGAACACCGTTTTAGCTGCTTTACGGGAGAATCTAGCAGCAGTTTATTACCATAAGTACCAAGCTGCCATTCGAATTTTTCTATGGTTTTAAAAGCAGCACGTTTTTATTAAGATAGAAACGACTATGAGGAATCAAGTGCATTTTAACACAGGCAGTGAGATGTAATGCAAGAAYGCTGTGTAGGCCTTTATGGCTGGCAATAGACACCATTGCTATCAACCTTTTCCGTTGCCTTCCATCGAGTTTAATGTGCGTAACCTTGGCRGCAGCACCTCATCTCACAGACTCTGGCCTTGGGGCCATATAAACAAATAAATCAAGCTAAAGCCAAATCCCAGAGCAGACAGGAGAACCCCCTTTTCTCTCTTCATTCTACATATATCTGTTCACATGACAGAGGTCCTCAAAGCACTGCTGTATATATGCATCACACTCTGTATGAAAACCAATACTCATTTTACAAATGAAGATAGGATGGTTGAATTTAAAACCTTGCCTCCAGTTCTGAATGCTTCAGCTTATATATTTCAGCAGGATTTTACAAGTGCTAAGCGCCAGTTTCAGAAATGGCTTATACTTGCACCTAGCTTCACCAATGTTCAAACATGCCTTTAGAAGTAATGAACCAAGTTCTCCAGAATTAGGAAATGGCTTTAAAACATGATTTTCGAGGCAGGCAAAATGTCCTATTATTAATAATGTACCTTAGACAAATCCAACCAAGCAAATCATAATAACCTAACCATTGCTTAGATACGCGTCTAATTCTTTTACATGCAATCACGACTCTTCAGAGTGCAGTGAGAATGCACACGCAAGTGTCATTTAGTTCAGCTTCGCCTCCTTTCAGGTACCTTTTTCAGCTGAGGAACAGAATCTCTTTTTAAGAACATACCTATTTATGACGGATACAAAACTAACTAACATATGCTTAGTGCTGCTTCTGCAGATTTTTAACCATCCTGAAGTGTGCGGTACTTGTGGCTTACACTGTGTTCGGTTGATGAATTTTAGTTAAACTAATCTCTGGTACTGTTCTCACTCCAAGCAATTTTAGAGGTGCCCACTCCATTACTACACTGAAAAGTCACTTCCTGACTGCAAAGCAGATGCTTGGATATCACGTAGAGAATAGAAATCTCCTACTCGGTGCAGTACCAGGGCTGCTAATGAACTTTTCATTTCCTACCACTGAGACTGTATCTTGCCACAAAACCTTAAATGGGTGAAACTCTTGAGTTCATACATACAACACAACCTGCTCCCTAAGAGAATTATGCACTTGCTTAGTTGATATTAGAGCCTTTGATCCAGCCAACCATAGCACATACATGATTCTCAAAATGTCACTTCCGTAATTCTTTATTGATCTTACTCTCTCCCCCTGCCCTCTGAACGCCAGCCAGCTCCCTGCTGCAAGCGAGCCATCGCTTCCACCAGTGTTTCACAGGCAGCTGGTGCAACCGCCCGGTGCTCCCGGCTCCAGCAGTGCTGGCAAGGCAGCATCCCCGGTGACAAACATTGCATTTAAAATTCCTGAACTCTGGTGCTAACCCACATTTACACTAAGCACCCAAACACACACAATGAAGAATATGTTCTTTCTTATCCATTGGGAAGATCCACAAAGACAAAATCATTTTCTTGTTAAATTAGCACAAGTTAGCTTGGGGTTTTGGGTGGTTTGGGTTGTGGGTTTGTTTTTTGTTTGGTTTTTTGTTTTGGTTTGGTTTTTGTTTTTGTTTCTTTGTTCGTGTTTTTGGGGGGTTTTGGGGGTTTTTTTTGGTTTTGGTTTTTTGGTTGGTTGGTTGGGTTTTTTTGGGGGGCGGGGTCCTAATTTGTTTTCAAAAAAAAAAAAAAAAAAAAAAAAAGGAAAAAGGTTATTTGGTGAGTTTCAGTGAAATCTTTACGTGTTTCCTTCAGAAAAGCTCTGTAGCAATCCACAACACATTATCCAGAAGAGTCTGTACTGAAGACTGGATTGCTAAAAGACTTCAGCCTTAAAGAGCTTTTCATTTACTTTTTTGTTTCTTTCTTGTTTTACTTCAAAAGTTTTCCCAGCGGCTCTAATCTGTAATAGAATATTAAGCTGCAAAACATCTCCTGTAGCTTTGTTGGTCACAGTTACTGATAAGATTTGATTCCTACTGTTCTTAAAAGGCAAGCGACAGGCTTCGCCAGGGTGTACATGACCTTTCCAAAGCCGCAGCCCGGTAGGAATTGCGTTGATTGCTCTAACCTGTCAATGGACAAGAGCTGCAGAGCCAGCGGGAGAACAAGTCCTGATGCCTGTAGTTAAATAACAGCACCTCAGGAGAGCACATTTATGAAACATCTGAAGGGCTGAAAGGTCACGCTCAATGCATCTCCCCTTTCCTGGGAGCAAGAACAGCCGTTTCCCAGCTGCTCCTCTGGCTGGGGCAGGTTGTAACGCAACAGCCTGGATCTGAAGGGGTCCGGCGCTTTGGAAGAGAAGGTCTTTTTGTAGATATGAGCTTTTCTCCATAATTTATTATACTTAAAGCAACACTAAACTTCTGGCAGGAATTAATAAAACCCAGGCGCTTGAACTTCTTTAAACCAGCAGTGAATAAGGCCCACCCGCCTTTTCACACAGCTTCACGGAGGTCTCACGCACTCCTTTCGAGGGCCAAGGGTCCCCAAACACCACCCACAGCGATCAAAGCTTTTGTCCCCTCAAACATCCCATAACTAGAGTTTGCAAACCTTCCAAAACTTACCACAGCATGCTAGGAATCAAAACATTCTTCCCAAAGGTTTAACCAAGATGGCTCTGTACAATTACAAAGCTCTCTTCACACCACACAGCACCAGCCTGAACTTTGACAGCCCTGAGCTCCTACCTAACTCACTGACTTTGCTGCACACTTCACTGTTAACTCCTGCAAACCCTTAGCAGCTCCAGGATGGATCCATGGGTGGTACATGCGTCAAATAACGCTTTGTTGAGCAAAACCTGACTTTCAGAAAAACGTAAGAGAGTAGAAGTCCCCAGCTGGGGTCACCTATTGTGCCCTGAGCCCACACAGCAGGTAGGCGAGCACAGGCACAAAAACACTGTTGCATGTTCAAGCCTTCCGAGATACCATGCTGAACATCACAACKGTCATCCACTCACACAGGAGCCCTTGTCCTTGAGCAGAGCTTTAGCTTACCTTCCCTGCGTGCTGGCGGGAGAGCCCGCTYGCCACACGCCCCGAGGGCCACAGCGTGAGTCCTCCTGCCTTTGTCTCTTGCTTTATGTTTCCTCCCRTTTTTCATGCTGCTTCCCTGCTGCTTCTAGGTGCCTCCATACCTGTCCAAATGACAGATCAAAATCAAATTGACACCATGCCTCTGTTTACACACATGCTAGTCTTTGGATACTTCAACTGTCCTTAAGAAGAGGCACATTTAGTGCTTCCTATACTTAGTCCAAGTGAAGGGAGCTGGTATGGATATCAGTCTCAGTAAGTCCGGTGTGATGCTTTCTAAACTCTACCCATCCTTCAGCATAACAACAGGCACATCCAAAAGCTAAACAGTATTTTCTAACTCTCTACCACGAGCTGTTTCATTGCCAGCTTAAAGAGCAAGTATCTCAAAAGTAGACCTTTTACTACAAGCAATATGAACTTGAAGTAACTCAAATCACACGTTTTACTTTTTTTTATTTTTTTATTTCCTTGAATCTGCCATCTCTTGACACCTTCCCTCCCTTGTTTAATAGCTTTTCTAATCCAGAATGGCATAAGAAACACAGTGCTGTAAAGTGCATACAGCGAAGTCTAGCTGGGTAATTTGGCAATAGTCTTACAATAACTGTTTTTCCAAACCCATTAGTATACTTTCCTGATGTTCCAGTTAGTATATAAAAAATAAAGTAAAGCTTAAACTGTACAACTTCTATAAAACCCTAGAGCAGGCAATGCACTCCTTGGCACAATCGCACATTTAAAAAATGGGATTTTTATCACAGTATTTCATTTCCACTCAATCGAGGTCTGCATTCATAGATCATTTTTCACATACATTACTCAGCAACTGCTCTTTCTATCTCTAGTCTGGTAAATATTTTTGCCTTGTGCAGAGGATATAAGGGCAACACAGCCAAGATGAATTCTTGCATTAGTCTCACAGCTGAGATGACAGTGACATATAGCAAGATATTAGAGCACTATAGTATCAGAAATGTACAGTAAGCCTGAGTAAAGGATGTAGCCTAGAGTTTTATAGCCTCAGTCCCAGGAAAACAAAGATTAAAGGTACACTTCCACTGTAACATACAGCCAAGTTTAGTCATTCAGAATAATACACCACATCAATTAAATTTAACCTATCGATTCATCATCTTCCTGGAGCCAGCCCAGGTGCCTTTGATGACAGCTTGGCCTATTTCATGCAGTGCAACACAGATCAATAAGGAGGTGGTACAGGGTAGTAGATGGTGCCTATGTGTCTAGCTAAGAAAAACAAAATATAACTTAGAGTTATTAAACTGTTTTACTGCTTCTAAATGGACATCAGTATTATATAATGTAATCCAGGTGACGTAGTAGAGGAGTTTGGCTATTGAAAGTGCTGTGCTTACTTTGCTGCTGAAAGACCGCTGTGTTTTTCTAACAGGCAGCAGGATATTGCTCCCAGCAAGTTCCTGGTTACTGGGAGCAGGCTGGTGTCAGTTTTATGGCCAAACTAGATACAGCTCAAGAGCACTGCATAACCAGTCTCTTATGAGCAAAGAACATCTCGTTTTTCTATATTGATGGTAAATCTTCATTTCTCTTTACAGGCATTAATCCAGACTCTGTGAAATCAGGCATATTTAGAAGACAGAGAACAGGTTAAACCATTCTTTCTTCATCCCAGCAATGTTGCATGTACATCACTTATGCCTACAGCCTTATCAACATTCAAAGCCACATCAGTGTAGCGAACAATACGAAGATTTTTAAACAGCTAATGAATTCTGTGCATGGCCAGAACTACTTTAATTCAAATTTGCCTTATATTGAGTTCCCTCAGCTCAGCGAAGAAGGCAGCTTAATGTGCAATTAAGGCTCTCTACACAAGTTGTTTTACCTGCTACGTAAGCTGTTAGTATTATATCAAAAATCATAAATGAGAAGAACTAATGCAACGGAGAGTCAGTCTAAGGTGATGAAGAGAGAGA
Organism: Phoebastria nigripes; assembly: GCA_035582835.1. Classification (NCBI taxonomy): domain Eukaryota; kingdom Metazoa; phylum Chordata; class Aves; order Procellariiformes; family Diomedeidae; genus Phoebastria; species Phoebastria nigripes. Next base: position 2,162,869 of record JAYKAV010001111.1, on the reverse strand, counting down.
AAGTTTATGCAAAATACAGACTGCATCCAAGTCTCAGAGTCACCCTCAGGACTACGAAAACGCCAAACAGCACATTTAACATCATATTAGTCAATTTGCTAAAATGATAGAAAAGGACTACTTCAAGACGTAGAGCTTTAGCAGAATGAGTATTGAAATCCCTTCATAAGAGACCTGTACTATTCTGTTCTTATTTGTAAATTTATATAAGGTGTCATAACTGTATATATAAATAACAAAGAAACAGTCTTGCGATGGTAAGTAATCCCTACAAATTCTATCACAGTAATAAACTCTCTCAGAATTTTATCCTCAGGGCTCCAGATAACCTCATCCAGTGAGGAATTCAATAACTCCATCAGTCAAGAACCAGAAAGGGGGGTGGTAACTGGGTTTGGAAGTAATGCTAATGAAACTCTACAGATGCAGCTTCTCAAATGGAATTAATTCAACGAGAATGGAACACAGAGAATCATTTCAGGCTCATTTTTTGACGTCTTTCAGAGTTAAAATACTTCCAAATTGATATGCTTGAAACCCTAGTGACTGTCTTAATTTTCTAATGTAATATCATTGTGGGTAGAATCCTGGAAGACAAAAAATTATTGGCACATGGCAGTATTATTTAATCTAACTTGGTCTGCAGGCTCAAAACACTTAATCTAAATTCCCGTGGAATTAACCATACTTAGTATTACTATGACTGAATTTTAATAACCTGAAATTAAAGCTGGGACAGTTGGAGGAGGGAGACATGAAAACTGAGCTACTCATTTTTCTCTTTCAAAAGACTTGCAAGTTATTCTTAGTTTTTAACACAGTGAAGGTCCTCCAGGCATGGCAGATATCACAGTTTGGTGGGTACTCTACAAAACAGGATGAAGTAAAAATGAAGATGTGTCTTTCTTCCAAATAACTTCCAATTAAAACAATAAAAAAAAAAAAAAAAAGGCCAAAAAACCCAACAACAACAAACCAAAAAACAGATTGAGGCATCAAGAAACAACACTGCTTTGTGAAAGCTTAGGGGCTTAGTGCAAAGTTTCTCACATTTTTGTCAGCAGAAATATCCTGAGGCATTTTAATCATGATGGCGTGATGGGCTTGTGTGGAAGAGGCAACATGGAAAATTTTCAAATAGGTGGCTTACACTAACACACAGGGGAGATGGACTGGAGGGAAAGGCTGAACCAAGGCAAGGATCTCTTGGAAGAGAATGGGACATCCTGGTGGAAGGATAGCCTGGGTGGGTATCCAATGTTTGATGGAAGAGAGGAAAGAAAGCCAAGGAAGAGTTGAATCCAAAGCAGTACGAGGCTCAAAGAAACTGTCTAAAAAGTTGTCTTAGCAACTGCACTCAGTACACACATGCACAGCAAGACTCCATTCGTCAAGTCAGAAGCTCCTGTAGTGAAGGTTCAAAATGGCAAGAACCTGGAAGAAATCTGCTGGACTAGTCAAGAAAGGCCAATCATGGAGATACTACTGAGGAAAAATCACTGAGACCAAGACAGCAGCTGAAAAAGAGAAGCAATTTACAGACGATGTGTATATTACAGGCCTGAGCAAAAGGAAAACAGGGAGGAGAAAGAAGTAGTGACAACTGAGAGATAATGGAAAGGGCTAGTGTTTATCAAGCACCAGCTTGGTTTGGAAACCTTAAACCTACCTTCCATCTTCTATAATAAGAAATTAACCAACTGAGAAACACAGAAAGAAGGAAACAGAAAAGGCATCCTTCTTTCTTCGTCATTCTCTTATTGCTGATCAAGTACAATATACAAATCCAGTTTTTATTGATATTTGAATGATATAGACCTTTCTGGTGGTTAATTTAACATTACAGAGGTTTGGGGTCGTCCCCCCCTGCCTTTATCTAGTCTTGTTTTTCTACTATTGCTCCTTGAAGAGTTTGGAGAGAAAAAGGAGTGTTGTGTCCCCATAGCTGAAAGCATTATCTGTCTGAAAGAGATCAATTGACCCAAAACAGGAATGGGGTCTGGGCAGCAATCTTCAACACAGCTTTATTTAGACACCTTAGGACGCCAAGTGAACGTCTTATCAGCACCTTTCCTTTATATAAAGTAAAAAGAGCTGGACAAGTACAAACTATGAATTTGTATCTGTACAGAAAATCAGGATGTTCTGTTTCTAAAATCCATGTGAAATGGACATTTGTTTCTCTCCTTGCTTTACTTTTTGTTTTCTTCCTCTGACACATCACTGAAGAGCTGAACTGAATTTCTCTATTATTCAAGCTAATTTTCGATGGCAACTCATATGAAGCTACTTAAAAAATTTTGGTTACATGAAGAGGTTTTAAGAAAGCATTTTTAAGACTTTGCTGATGAGCCTGTCTTGTAACAAAGAGCAATTTCTGGTTTTATATAAAAACAACCAGAAGACATTCCCATTTAAAAACCTTAGAATGCAATTATCTTTACACTTACGGATACTGATTAACTGGGATTAATAGGTCTTTGTAAATCAGGAACAAGAGGGATACAACCAAGCTGGCTACTGTAATTTCTGCTGCTAAGGCTCTAAACACATCTCGGGAAAAAACGCATCCAGGAAAAAATTATGGTTTTGCCAAATGATACTAACAGTAAAGTCAGAATAAGGTTTCTCATTAGAAAAATGTATAGAATTTCTTGTTCTAGCAAAACGAAGAAAAAATGTGGCATAACTTCTTTTCAGTGATAGTAAAAATTGTAACTTTTTTCCTATTAAATGCTTTATAATAACAGATTTTTCCAGCAATCACCACACTGTGGAAGTTGCCCTGAGTCTTTTGGATCAGTTCCCGACAGGCACCTGGAGCACGTACTTCGGTACAGGGAGATACACACGTTGACTCTCACCGAAACCAAGAATTTTTGCAACGCCATACCAGACTTGGGAATTTAAGACATGACTTTCTTCACATGCTTTAATACATGACCCTGAAATTCTTCCTCTGGAAGTACTTTTTTTTTTTTTTTTCCTTTGTTTGCTTCCTTCCCTTAAACTCTTATGTGCTACAAATGACACAGCAACCATATTTATGAATGTGATGTACTTAAGAAATTACAACTCTACATACAGTGAGTTGCAGAGAGTTGAGAGAGTTGTTGGAGACTCAGCAAAGCGCTACCTGCACCACGCTTTGCAATGAATACAACATTTTTCCAAAAGCAGTCTGTTCTGCAAGTGACAAAGACAGCATCTTTCCAACTGGCAATGAAACATCTCTGAAGGCTGGGGAGAGGGTGAGACCTGAACCAGCAGGACCATAGTATCTTTACCAGCAGATTACTTCTCTAACATCAACAGAAAATAGCTTGGCAAAGGCAAGTCAGGCCTCAAAGTGTGATTTCTAAACTGCGAGCAGGTTTTCAAGGGTGTGTTGCCATGCTAAGATGCAGAAACAAACTAAACATTGTCTTTGTGCAACTTAGAGAAGCTGTATAACTTCACGCATTTATCTTCGATGTGAACGGCCTGTGGGAAGCACATCTCTCACTTCTCTAAACAGAAAACACAGGCTTCTAAACTGAGATGGTCTGAATCTCACCTCACCTAATGCCGTCAAACATAACCACAATAAAAAGCACCATCCTATTTGGATTTCTTATTGATCGGTCTTCTACTCTGAATGGGATTATTTTCTTCCTTGACCTCAGTACAGGGAGCTATTTAGAAGCTTTTCAAAGTCTACTTTTCTATTATTCAGAGACAGATTTGAATTTATTGAACAAGAACTGTTCTTTACAGATGCTTTTTTCTGGATTTTTTTTTTCCTTCCATCTTGCTTTTCTGTTCTTTCCCTCCCCTCCCGAGGTGGATGTGAACCTCAGGCTGCCTGAGTAGCTTTTAAATGTTAAACAAAACACATCAGCTTGCCAGAAAGTCAATATCCACTCCAGGAGCAATCAGGCACCCAAGCATGGAAGCTATAGCAAAAGCCTGTAAAAAATGTAGTAATGAAGCCTGAAACTGGTTTTCTTGTAAACCTGCAGTTGAAACCAACTTTACCTAAGAAATTACAAAGGCTTCGATCAACCTGAACTAAATTTTGGGATTACGAACCCAATGTGTGGCTAAGTAAAATTTTGAACCATGCAACGCACAAGTATCTTCTACGAAGTTTACTGAAATTCTAGTAACAAAGTACTTCTGTAACTTTTGCAATTCTCAATCTTTGATGTGCTCAGAATTTTAGCTAAATCACATCTTAGTATCTTTCCTGCCTCTATAAATGCAAACAGTGAGGAAAATATTTGTTTTCTAGCAGCACAGCTTTGAAAACCCTTACCTAAAAAATAAACTCATGGGTCACTGAACATGCACAGGATGACAAATGCTTTTTATCACTACCAATCTTGAGAAGTGTCTCAATGAAGAAACGTCTAAGTGCAGAACAATACTATACACACTATAAATGGCCTTTTTTTTTTCCCAAATAGACTAAAAATAATGTAGCTAGCCCAGCAAAGATTTTAACCTTCATCCTATGAAGGTAGAAATGCTTTCTTCCTTGTGAAAAATCTACAGAAATAAAGAGACTAAAAACTCCATAGACTTCAAAAATAATTTGTATAATAATAAATAGTCCAGATAAGCACTACATAATTTCACCCTTAAATAAGTAATCCTGAGAAATGTTTCTAAATCTGAGAATCGGGTGGTCACTGTCAATGCTACATGCTGAGAAGCAGAATGGACAGGAAATTGCTTCTGTGCTTACCCACATATATACAATCCTTACCACTGAAGGATACAAGCACATGTGTTCTCAGGCACATGCTGAGGTCCAAGGAATTTATTTAATTTCTATTTAATAGCATTTTGTTTCTTCAAAGAGAATTGCCAAACTAATTCTAATATAATTTATCCAACAATGCAGCCTCCTTAAAACACCTTCCATTCCCAGTCATGCAGTGCTCCTGGCAAAACAGCGCGGAAAAAAAAAAAAAAGAAGGAACTCACAGAACAAAAATCATTATGAAGAACTAGGATTTCCTGTAAGGTCGACAAAAGATTTTGTAAAAGACTAGCACCTAACAAGGTAATAATTTTCCGTACATCTAACTAAAGGGCCAAATCCTACGATGACTTACAAGCATTCTCAGCATTCAGTACAGCCGAAGCTCTACTGAAGTTGGTGCAACCAAGTCACACCATGAAACAAAACATGTGCTTAAGAGCTTGTAGGATTAGGGGCTTAAGAGATCAAATGGAAAGCTATTCAAATGCAAAAATGGTATGAGGCGGGTACCTGATATGGGTAGGTAGGTCAGTGCACACGACTGGGTTTTTAAAAAAAAAATAAGTCTTGACATTACAGTGCAAGATTCAATAAAAGAGACTAAGAGACTAATTTTGAGGGACAGGAGTGGGAGGTGAAAACAGGACTTTTACCTGGAATGCAATCGGAGCTGCAAGCATTCCATTTTTTCACCCAAAATTTAGATAATAATTCAGCCTCAAATCTCTGAAGGTTTATTATGTCATCTAAAAAAGAACTTCCCAACACCTAGTATTACACTTGCTTTCAGAGAGACAGCTGTCTTATTTACAGCCTGTACAGTAACAGACAGATGTAAAGGTTAGGATCTACATTCTTAGAAGATAGACCTTGAAAATCCACCTTTTCTCATTTTTGAGAGATGCCTTTCTTTCCTTTTTCACCATTTATTACATCTCTGTTCTTTGTACAGAAAACCGAGTTGCATATTTTAGTTTGATCAATCGCTYATCCAACCTACGGCATCATCTCTGCTCTACAGATAAGCATGGGGAACCTATCGCACAAGTTTTGAGTGCAGGCAATCTATAAGGGAGGCCAGGCAGAGCAAGGGACACGATTCATCAAGTCGGTTGTGTGGGTGATAAATATGATAGCTATCCTGGTTGGCTGACTGCTACCTCTAATGAAAGTGTGTTACGGAGAGTGACTGATGGGCAAATATGATCATGGCAAGAAGCATAACTCTTCTAATAAACATTTTAAAAGACCAAAGAATGAACTGAAAAATCCTCACCTGCCCATCTCTTTCATCCCCAGTGCCACAAAATACCTTTTTACTTGACAAAATTAATATAAACATTCTCTTGAGGACTTTTGAAGCCCAAGATGATTGTAGAGAGCACTGAAGGCCTCAGAAACACAMATCTCATTAAAATCGCAACCAGTTGTGAAGAAAGCTTCATTAATACGAGTTAGACCATGAGTCAGCAATGCTGGCATTGTTGCTAACGCAACGAGGTGGATTCATCTCAGAAGACTACGTGTGTGAGTGAACGGCACTAGCAGCACACTGAGTCTGAGYGTAAACTTTCATTACCAAGAGAAACTGATACTGCTCCTGACTTTCTCAGCTTTAAATCTGTTTATTATTCGCAGCATTTGGCCAAAAATACTGGGAAAAAAAAAATTTCTAAAATAATGGGTAATGTGTAAACTACAGAGTGGAAACATTTCAGACAAGGAAATTAATCTCAAGGAAACACCAATTCCTCATGCTTTCAGAATATGTAAATATTTTACACTGAGAAAAACATTAAAATGTTCATAATTGCGATGGGTATTTATACCCTGAGTGCTTAGGTGATTCAGGAGCAGATGTGTCAACAGACACGCCTGTTCAAAATTAATTTCAAGGAATTATCAAGAACGGTAGCTATCATGGAAACAACATTATATGAGAACAGCTATCATGGAAACACCTATCAGCCCAAAATGAAGCCACACCAAAAGAACAACTTCAGCATCTTAAATCAGGGCTTACAAGCAGTCACAGGCTCCAAATTATCTATAAATTATAATTATTTGTCCCAGAATTACACAGCTATCTTACACACAAGCATGACCATTCTTGAACTCATGATTTTTTTAAAGCCAAACTTCTGTCTCACCAGCAGAATTTAATCTCTTTTATTTATGGTTCTCCCAATTCCCCAAACAATTAGGTCACAACTGGAAGAGGGAGGCATCAACAGAGGTTGATGTCTCTTCCCACGCAACAGCGTGTTGGTTACTCCTCCTTTCTGGAACACTGCTGTCAGCATGGCATTGCAAGGTCATGTTGATTTGTAGCACCGGAGGATTGCAGAAGCCTCAGGCAATTGTCAGAAGCCTTAGCTTCCCACTAGAAGCTCACTGAATTATTTCCAAATTTACTACTACGGCAAACAGCTGCCAAATAGTCTCACTGCCCACGGCCCAGAAAGGCAGAGAGTAGTGAATCAAGTTTAGAAGAGATGCAAAGTTTCTATCTTGCTAGGTGAGACGTTATCATCACATATGCAGGTTTATTTACTTTCTAGTGACAAAGCTGGCATCCTTGCAGTGCCCCATCATTCTGGAGGACATGAGAAAGATGACACTTTTYCAACAACAGGTTAATTATAAACCTATATAGCAGGTGACAGAATACTGATGTTATAGATCAAGATTCTCTTTAAGACTTACTTAGAAGAAAAGAAASGGTATTTCTGAAGCTTTAGTCAGAAATTGTTAAATGGATGCAAAAGGCAAAGCCTGAGTTAATTAGAGACTGAGGAGCTATATAATGGATCAGTTACAGGACACACACCTGGAACCACGAATACCCAGTTGTTAGTTCACACTTCCCCTTACCTCTGCCTTTGCTTACTCATCTGTAAAATGGAATTGCAATTTCTTACAATCTTAGCTGATGCATGTTGAGAACTTTGGTATTTGAGAGATACTACGTAGTATTGGCGTGAGTCATGGCTGTGATTGTGACTGAAAAATAGTTTGCCAAGACAGGGAGTGAATGTGTCACCAACGTGTAAGTAACGGAAGCCAAAATGACTTACTGTCCTTGCACAGCTCATTTTATTGCTAATGTAAGAAGATGTGAGAAACGTGCTTTACAGCACAGCCGGGCAGCATGGCCCCACCTGGAGCCTTTGGAGAGAGCACCCCAGGGACTCAAGGGCAACCTCCAGGATTTTGGAGTTGGGGACACAGGGGATCCAAGGTCCACAATACCCCCACTGAGAAAGAGATGTTAGCAGTATATGAAGGTGTTGGAGCTGCTTCAGAAGCAGCCAGTAGAGAAGCACAGCTCCTTTTGGCACCACAATGCTGACTTATTTGTTCCCAACACTGGTTTATTTTTTCCCTTACCTGCTCCATAGCATGCTCCCTCTCTTGCTGTATGATGCCATTGCATCAAACTTACTATTATTTTTAAATAATTAGCTGCCAAACTTTTTAAAAGTATTTTAATTAGATTTTTTTTACTGGTTATGAACAACAAAACCAAAAAAATTTAACTTGAGTAAGAATATAACTAATCTGGGAAGCTGTTTTATATCTACAGAAATGAACAAACAAATAGAAAGCTTGCTAAAAGCAATGTGTAACTCTTTAAAAATGTTCATACTACCACCAAAAAAATGCAGAATGAAAAACCTGTAATTTGTTGCTCCTTAAAATTGTGTATTTCTACCAAAAAAATTACTCTGAATGTTCATAATTTTCTCACATTAAATCACTACACTAATAAAATATCAGTTTAGATATATTTATACACAGCTCAAATCACTAACATGTATATTAAAAAAGAAAGTGCTGTTTGGTTTGGTTTTTTTGTTGTTGTTTTTTTAAAAAGAAGACTTTTTTGCATTTGGCAAGCTGAATTAGCAGTCTTACAGAGACTATGAGAGTGGATTTTGATATGTGAAAGAAATTAACTATAGGTTAAATTGGCAATAAAAAAAATGAAATGGATGAAGCAGTAAATAGTCCCCATCCACACAAGTGAGTTTAAAGTTATGAGAAAGAAGGGAGAAATAACCCAAATTATCCAGGTAACCTCTATCACCAACTCTCAATATTTTGACAAATATCTGAAATCTGCGGCTGTTCTCACTACAGTAAAACTGTGAAACTATTGTCTTACTCTGAGCAGGAGGTCAGGCCTGCAAAGGTCTCTTAAAACCTAAATTTTAAGATTTTATACTTCCAGGGAGCGTGACCGGTCAATGCTGCCACTGCAGCAATGCCTTCCCTGCACCACCAGCTGACGCAGCCTTCCCAGCTCTTACCGGCTCCTCACACCACGACTACTTTATTTCCTCTTGCAATCTCCTTTTGCAATAACCTTTTCTACTGTGAGATGGGCCTAATGAAAAAAGCACAAATAAACTCGAGCCCCTTAGGCCAACCGAAGTCCATCCCAGCTAATTCTCTTCCAAACATTCCATATTTACCAAATTCAGCAATGCTGTGTACCGCAGTAATAAAAACTTCATCTTTTGCACCTTGCTTCCGGCATGCCTATTATGTTGCCCCTTTGATATATCATATTCTTCCTGCCTACAATGCATTAAAAGTCTCTCCTACTATTGCTGTATTTTTTTCCTCTTAAATGAGGTGTATGAAACAAAAGACATCAGCGATGGTTATCTGGTATTTTTGCTTTCTCAGTTATAAAAGAAGTTTTCCAATATAACTCAAATCTCTGCTCTCAGTGAGCCCAGCTCCACAAGTTATGAAAGCCAAACTCGGCTGTCATTCACTTGTACTAAGGATTATCCCCAGCTGCCTGGAACCAGCTCTTTCTCATCTTCACTCTCCCTTTCCCCATTCACTCCAGTAGCGTTTGCTTCTTCCCTTTTCCTACTACTTATTTGGAGGAATTCATTCATTTTTGACTCTAATTTCAAAAGCTTTTTCATTTATTATGCTCTGCCCACAACACATTTTGTTCCTCTCTGGGACAGCGGGGACCTGTACAGCTACTTAACACACACTGGTTTACAGGCTTTGCTGTTTTCTCCTTAATCTGAGGCAAAACTACATAAAGCCTTCGCATGCTTCACCATGCCCAGCCTGGGTTGCYCACTCCCACTACAGAAACCAGCCCTGGGAGCCCTCTGCCATCTTCACCGGCTACTCCGACCTCTGCCTTGTTCCTGTAAAAGATATTCCCATTCAGGACACTTCCCTATGCTTCTCCCCTGCCCCTTCAAAGTGGTTTTTCCTCAGTTCCCTTCCCGGTTTGACTTGGGTCACTACAAAGCCACATGCTGCACTGAGTACGTAAAAACCCCGTTCCCCTGACAGGGCCAGAGTCTGATCTGGAGACTTTCGAGCACAGCAGAGCAGCTCGGTGAGGACAGCACCACACAATCCTGGCTTTTTTTAGACAGCACTGACTGACCTCAGTGACACCAAGAAATAAGACACAGAACTCAGTAATTGCACACGATGCTTAGTAAGCACATTGCAAACAGCAGTGGGGCAAAATAAGCTGGTGTAAACGCGCTTTAAAAGGGCATGAGCTTTTCTGAAAACTTTTTGCAGCCGTGTACCGACCTCTAAAGAGGTCTGTAAAACTTAGAAGGGAAAAAACCCATTTTTTCCACAATTTATTCCAATTAGGCAAGTAAATTCCTTAACTACAACTGGACATGAGCATGTCTCTATGAGGCAAAATAATTTGAGGGAGATCTTGGGAGATTTATGAACAAAAGAACTGGAATTTTTTGCAGGCACTAGGGCTGCAAATTGAGGGCTTTGGACACTTCTGCCTTCAGAAAGAAGCACATTTAAATAGAATAAGAGAGTAAAGGTCAAATCCAGCAAAGGAAAGTACCCATAATGATACAATCAATCCAAACAAGGAGACGGCAGAAAGCCTGTGCATAAAAGAGAACAGTTCCAGTTCAAATGACAACGTATCAAAAAAAGTGCTGGCCTCCTAAACATGCTAGAGGGAGATTTATCTTTAAAATTGTTGAACAAAAAAAGAGCCAAGAAGAGGAGAGGCTGCTACGATGGAACGTGCCGGAACAATGTGGTCTTAGGGTACAGGTATTAGACACTCACAGGGAGGAGGAAGCTGGATCTATATGAAGGGATGGCATACGCAGTTTAACAACTACAGCAGAGCCATAGTGACAGGAAAGAAGCCAGGTATGATAAAGAAGATAGATGGAAAACTTCCAAGGTCTAGTGATCATGGTAATATTAGCTTTAAAATTTTCCTGAGGCTATTATTTCAGAAAAAGCAATTCAAATGTATTAGGACTTTTTAAAAAAAAATCAGCACTTGAATACGAATGACAGAAAACTGATTGCAATCAATTATTTTCTACAACAGTTGGGAACGGAGCAATGAAAAAGCATTTAACTCATGGTTAAAGACTGAGAACTACAATCAGCCCACAAACATCACCTGAGTAATTTTACATGAGTTAAATCATGCAAACCTTACTTAGTCACAATTCATGCTGAAATTTCTGGGATTCGAGTTTTGTAGCTGTCTCGGTACACACCTAAAGCATCATAAAACCTGTGAAAATCAGCAGTGAATAAATGAACATATAAATAAATATTTGTCATAAAGGAGCAAAATTCTTTACAAATATTTAGCCCTTAGATGGATGAGGCCAACATCAGACAAAATAGGATTGTGCAGAAGAAAAGCAGAATTAAACATTAAATTGCAGACCACTTCACTTATAGGCGGTACTACCTCTTTCCCTCTAAGAGGTCTTGTAAAACAGAAGCCTGTTCCCATCTTGATTCTCTGGGCCTGATTCTCAACACCACCAACCTCTTTTACAGGGATCTGGCAGGTTTAAGGACCTCAGCGGAAGGCAGCCTTATTAAGGACCTCTCCTCAGTGCAATTTACCCAGCTACGTTCTTGAATTTGAGTCATAATATTTAATACCTCATCCGTACATAGTACCTGTGAAAAGAGATTAAAATAAATATAATAGAAGTGGAAAGTCTTATTTCTATGGCAGCACTGATGTTAATAGAAGCCTCACAAATAATTGTAACATCATTCTCCTCCGCAAGCCCACTCAACGGTTTTTGTGCTGCTATCAAGGACAAACAAATAAGAGAAACCGGGAGGAATCCAGTTCCTAAGCAACGCTGTGTTTCCATACCCCACTCAGGCTATGGCAGGATTTTGCCTTGCTCGAGGCTCTGAAATAGGATACAAAAGGTCTGTGGCACTGTCTGGGAAGCACAGTCCAGCTTCCGATGGCACCTTCTTAAATCACACTCCTCTCAGGATGCTACTACTAGCCTGCATGATGAAAATCATTCTTCTTTCTTTTTTTGAGCCTTTGTGTTTCTCATCTATCTACCCAATAGAGCCATCAGGGCAGCGATCAGACCTTTCTGCTGTTGTACAATGCCAGGCAAAAGGAACCCCTGAATTCGGAGGGAGGGCCTCTGATGCTACTGTAATACAAAACATAACAGCAACAAACAGCCTGGACACAAACTCAAATGATTTTCCTCCTTCCAGTAGCTACATTTGGCATTTGTTTCTCTGAACACTCTTAACCTGCAGCGAACAGAATTTCTCCTGCAAACAGAGTCAGGCTAAATCACAGCATTGCCGCAGACCAAGAGCGTACATGGGGCCACGACGTGAAGAATCACCTTGTGCATAGAAGAATCACCTAATACATCCTAAATTGTCAACGCCATGACGCGCTGATGCACCTCTTGCATGATACTGCAGCAGGACCTACCGAAACAAGAATACCTGTCATCTGTCTAGGAAGGTATGGCATACCTGAAAACATCCAGATGACCAAAAAAAAAAAAAAAAAAAAAAAAAAAAAC
>JAYKAV010001111.1:2035783-2150237 GCA_035582835.1 Phoebastria nigripes | reverse complement strand
AAAAAAAAAAATCACATTTTCATAGTTGTCACTACAGTATTTCTTACACCAGACACAAAGCAGTGGCATATACCACCATAACATCACTGTTACAGGACAATGAACCAAACAAAAAGTTGTTTTTTGCTAACACACACACACACAAAACACATCCTCTAATTGCATAAAGCTCCATGAACAATTTTGCAGAAAGATTTTTTTGTCATCATGCAGTTGTCTAGTGGTAATATTTGTCCATCTGTTATAGAGCGTATTTCCATATCCAAAGGCACAGTACACATTGCCATGTGCTGGAAGGGACGTAGGAGTCTTGCCTTGCAAATCAGCCCATTGATCATAATGAAATATGGCAAAATGCCAATAGTTTGTGTACTGAGACATCTCAAAGACTCACAGCTGAATAGCTATTTAAATAGTAAAAAAAACCTACTTCAAGTCATATTTAGAGCTGAGTATCACCAGAGTAACAACTTTTTCAGCAATACAATGTTCTTTATAAGTAATACGCAATGTAAATTTATGAGGGCTGAAGTATAAAACCGTAACTATACAAATAATAACCATGTATAAAAGTAGACCCTTTGACCTCAGTACAGTTATTTCACTCAGAGGAGTACTTTTCTTTATGAAGGGTTTATTTGTTCTGGCCTCACTTCTTCTAATGACGGCCTGCTATAATTACAAATGGATGTGGGGTTGATTTGAACAATTTCTTTTGCTCCTAAAATGTGGAATTTACTTCTAAGCATCAGTGCACAGAGTCTAAGTTGTTCCACTATATGACTTTTACCGCAAGGGAAGTAGAAAATGCTCTCCAACCAAAATTTCTCCTATATCTTTTATGTTTTTATGGCAAAACCTCCCATTACTAAACGGAAATTATCACCTTAATATTAATCTAACCATTCACCAATTACAGCAATTGAACAGACATCATTAGCGAGCCTGGATTCACTCCGGTGAAAGCACACGCACTCCCCAACACCCAGACAGATGAAATTTCAATTCTCACCCCGGTTTTCAGGAACGCTATGCACTCCTGCCTTTCCAAACTACATCAACGAAACTGTAGCATCCAGCTACAAAGAAACATAGATTTAACATCTATGTAGATGTTTTCAGCACAGGCAAAACACAGCATTTTCAGAGTTCACCAGTAAAGACTTTAACCTCGTCTAGATGAGCCAGTCTTTCAAGTGCTTAAAGGTAATTTAGATTACATGCTAATTTATGTCTGGGGCTCTCCTGTGAGCAGCGTGTGCCAGATTGACTACGGTGCTCTTGTGACATGGGATTACAGTCAAAAGAATTAAGGAGGAACTACCTAATTAATTTCAGTTAATTTTATTTAAGACATAGAGCTGTATGCAAACCAGCCTCCCAGCGGTAGAGGAGTGCAATAGTATTTCATTCACAAAGCTACTGAGTCGCCATAACGCATTCAAATTAATAAACRCGTTACCAGTGCTGCAGATCTGTATTTGCATATCAAAGCAGCATGCACAGGTACCCTGTCCCCCGCTTTGGCACAGGGTGTGAGAGCAGATCCTGCTGTCTGCGCAGAAAGCCGCTGCAAGTGTCGACTTTGGGACGGGCGAGAAATAACAATTGCAATGAAAGTTAAAGGTATTAAAAATGCAGTTTTCAACTTGCTCGATATTTTCCTTACAACAGTTCTGAAGCCCCACTGAACAGTGCGGATCCTTGACACAGTCTCAGGTTGCTTTTCTGTCCCAAGGCACAGCCTTCACAGCTGTCGCTGGTCTTCACACACATTCAATGTGGAGCCAAATAAACCACTATGAACAGCAGTGGTGCTTGCACACATACTCACTGAAGTGACTTTTTTGTATGTTAAAATATCTTTATGCTGCTGCTGCAGAGGGTTATCTGAACCTCTTAAATCCCCGTGGGAATTTTGCTATAATAAGCTTCTCCCTTTTTTTGCATAGAAGACCTACAGTTAATTCAGTGGTGCTACTCAGGGACTGTGGGACATCAAGGATGTGCTGGCAATGCTGGGAACTGACTCTTTAAAGTGGATTAGCTTTGCTAGCAGGTGGCCTGGAGAAAGGGTTACGCAATATTGGAATTTGCCACCAAATAAAATGGGTCTGTTTTAAGTATGCTCAGCCTGGCTTCATTTCTGACCTGTCAATGAAGAAAATGGAGGGCTGGATGCCGACTGCTTTTAAAATAGTATTCTGGGTCAACCACCGAGGCCAGCAACCCAACCTAAATTCTCCTCCAGTCTTTCCCTGACATCCCCATTTGCAAGTCCTAATTGTACCACCTTCTTTCCTGCACAGGAAATTAAATGTACATAAAAATGATTACCTATGCCARAAGTTACACATATTTTTTTAATGCACATTAAAGATACTATAAAAATCTGCAAGGCTTGTAAAGAGTGCAATACTGAAATAGCAAGCAGGATCTCCACTGAAAATTGATAGCAAGAGCTTGCTGAATTACTTTATTTCAACATGGTGCTACCAGTTCTCTTTTTACATAAAAATACGATTGCAGAAAGTCAGGTCCTCCCTATCCCCTCAGAGGTTACAAAATATAACTGTTCAGAGACGTCTGGCTCRTTATTTTAAATGTCACTAAATCCAAACCACAGTATTAAAGGAGTTATTAGTTATATCCTTGTTCTGTACATGCCAAAACATTTGCTCCCTCATCAACAGTTCTTGTTTATTCTGCTCTTAATTTACTAAGTTCTGAACTCACAGATGGTTGCAGTAAATTTAGTTCACAGACTAAGCACTGCAGAAGAAAAACTACAGTAATGAACAATGTCTTTAACAAGTCACACTTAAAGGAGATCAATAACATCTAGTTTTTGTAAAGCATGCAGTAAATCCCTCTTACCTGTCACATTCACGTGCTCACAGATATTCATGGCAATCTCAGTTCATTTGGATAAACTGAAAACATAAAACTGATAATTTAAATTACTTTACTAAAGCAGATTCACTTTTTCTTTTACCAATTTAAAATATGCAATTTTTGCCAATAATTTCTTCTGCAGAGTACAATAAACAAGCAGTAGGTTTCACAAGCCAGTATAAGTTGAAGTTGAATTTAAGCTAGTACAGTAAAACTAGTATAACTGCAATGTAAATCCCTACAATGTTTGTACAAAAGTAGATTATTTCAATAAAGTTTAAATTACTTAATAAGAGGTTATCAAAACAACACAAGCCAAATTTCTATTCTAATCCAAATTAATTATTATTAATTAATAATTAATTAAAATATTAATTCAGCTTTTACCCTAGTAGAACCAGATTGGTTTAAAAAGTAATTTAAGGTTAAAAATTCAGGTCATACTATAGCAATTTTCTCATACAAAAGTGATACAAGAAATGAGACCACCAAATGAAAACTAAGCTCATAAATGAGCACATATGTATGTCTGGAACCATACATTTGCATTGCACAGGACAGACATATCGTGATGAAGAAATAACCATAGGAAACTTGCCTTAGAAATACCTAGAAGTAAATTATTTTCCAACCATAAAATAGTCATAAAATTTCTTTACAGCATATATCAAACAGCATATGCTACAGGGTTAAAAAAAACCTTACCAAGGAAGAAAAACAGCATGGAAATTTCCTGGAATACTGATGTTTCCTCCCATTTTCCAGCCTTAGAAATTTTCCACTTTCATTAAGTTTTAGTTAACCAAGCAGTATATGTTATTCAGTACACTATATGTTACATCAGTAGATATATGATTAGATATATGACTTTTTTTTCCCCCCAGCTCATTTTATAGGACACTAGAATGCTAAATAATAGAGGTCAGTATTACACCTCCCTCCAGACAACAAGATGCCTTCATTTAAGGAGGGATTAAAGAAGGAGCAGAGAATCTGACCTCTTAGAGGAGAAACTAAATTCACCTAATACATTGTCTAATGTGGGGGGGAGAAAAACCACAGGGAAGAACTATGAACAACGAAAATACGTGGCCTTATTTGAAACCTGTCCATCATGCTCATTCCATTAAAAATGCAATACTAATAAAAATGGCAATGATGGTCTCTAATACAACCTGTGATAGCAGATCACGGATCTGCTTGGGTGTCAGATTTTAGCATGGGTGTCAAATACTGGGCTGAGTATCTTTTAGTTTCACAGGATCAAGCAGTTTCTCCCCCTTGCTTTCAGTAAATACAAGGGTAATATTTGTAACAGTCGATTGCCCATACTGTATCCCAGTGGCTTGAAAATATCCTCTTGGGAGGGGTGATAAGGTTATAGTCCTGCATTTCTGCTCTCTTCCTTCAATTAAGATTTTTAATGTCACCAAAATATGCTTTACGTAAATGCAAATCAAGGATTTGTTACTGAGCTGCATTTCGTATTTAAAAACTTCAGACAGAACAGGCAGTAAGGCTCACAGTTTATTGTTGTTCTAAGCCTACTGTAATCTACAAAATATGATCAGTTATTGTGGCGGCTCTAAGCATTTAAAGCAAAATCCATTTTTCTTTGTCAAACGCTTTGTGATACGAGGAGATGTTAGACACACAGACTGAGTCATTTTCTCATTAGCTCAGCCAAGCATATACATCTTTCCCCATCCTCTCCTTGAATTTATGTTATGAAAAGATACATATTTTGAAGCAAATCATTTTCTCTGCATGTTAAAAACAAAAAGAAGTTGGAGAGTGAGAAAAGGAGAAAGGGAACAGCTGAAAGAAATCTGAATCCCAGAATATATTTAAAGGGAAGAACAACGTATATTTCAATTGGGAGATAAGTCATATTGAGCTTATCAAAAAAACAGTCCTTGGATGCCACAGTTTGCATGTGGCTTGAAGATAAAGAAACAATGCTTCTTTCTTCCGTTCTCTAATCCTTCAAATGGGCAGCTTTAAAATATCCCATAAATGAAGTATGGATTTATGATCAAAAATCAGGTACATTTATTCTTTACAGTTAATTACATTCAGAGTATTTAAGAACCTAGTATATTCCAGTGCTTTCTGAAAATAAGTAGGTGTAGTTCTAGTACTAGTTCTGCAGTACTGCTCACTGGGCTCGTAGTGGGGATTACCGTACCCTACACAGCTTTGCAAAACTTTATCCTTGGGTTTTTGCTGCATTTTATTTATTTAAGACGACATGGAATATAGTTTTAATTTAATAAACTGCAAGAAATTGAGAGGATTGAGGGATTAAATCAGGAATGAAATCCGTAACATTCAAAGACAGAGAAACCAGGGCTGTCTCAAAAAACAAAAGACTGAAATTCCAATTAACAGATTACCAGCCTCTCCAACACCCGAGTAACTCTTAAATACATGATTCGTCCCACTGAAGCAACAAGACAGGTGCTCGCTTGGTTAGGACCATACACTTTTAGACAAATGGATTTATGTGAACAGCGCTCACTCCTTCGACCACAGAAGGCTTGGGATGAGCCTGTGAGGTAAGACTTTTTTTGTCCATTCAGTCAATGGCCAGGTGTTCGCTCTGGAAAACGCAGCACAGGTTTCTCAACTTTGGACTTTTGTACCCGCAGTAATACACCCCCACGAGCCCTGCGCAGGCACAGCTCTACCTGGAGAAACTGAAGTGCAAATCCAATCCTTCCCCTCCAAACTGAAACAAGACAGTTTGGCTGTGTCTTGACCAAGCTCGAGCTAAACCAGTGCAATGCAAACCGCTGCAGGGATAGGGGGTGTTTTGCTTCTGCAAGCACGTAATACTTTCTTGCGCTATATTTAGTATTTGTTGTTCCAGAAGATATATCCCCATACAAAAATAATGCAATATTCAATTCAGATGTACTTCAAATTGTGTTTTAGGGGAACAATAGCTCGTTATTTTTGAACATGTCAGAAGCAATACAGAGATTTCAAAGCACAGAGTGTGTAAGCATCAAATACTAATGCCTTCTTGAGCTGCTCTGTAATATTTTATCTGGAGATCTGCCAAATTCTTTGTCTGAAATTCAGCTAAAGTTTGATGATCACAAGTAGAATGGCTATTTTTGTATCCAACATGCTTATTATCAGGAATAAAAAGACAAATTGCCAAGCGAATGGCACTGTTGTTATAAAGGTGGTATTTAAACAATTGAAGAACTTAGAAGCAAATAGAAGGCAACCAGCAAATTCCACATTGCTTCAAAAGACATTTTTATAAAGCTCCATTTTTCAATTATTTCACACGACGTGCTATGCTCTGTGGGTTTGGATCTCCAGTACCAGTCTGCAATGCAACCTCCACAGAGTCCTGGAAAAAGGACTTTTTAGGCTATTTTAAAGAATACTTTTTTTAAAGTAACCAAAGCCATAAGGGCAATTTTCATGCATAAACACGGCTTTCTGGCTGTTTATCACTGATGTCAGGCAAACATTAGCCGTGCCCAGCACGGCACTTCCCCTTAGCTTTATTTTATAATTTCCATTGCATACGGCAAATAAGGCTCTCTGAGCGGAGCATTTCTAAAAGGATTATTGCTGTGGAAGGATAAACTAGTTCATGAAAATGAGGAACAGGCTGTGGATTTCATCCACGTCATTCCACAAGATCAAAAAAATTAAGATCTCACTTTCTATCCCATCTACTTCTCCAAGTTTGCAACAGCATTCTCTCCCACTTTTACACTGCCAATACACACAGCCTCCTATCCCATACAGACCCCATATTTGCTTTTCTATACTGCAGTTAGCCCAGTATTTCATCTCTCTAAATCATATTTTTAGATACCAACTCTCTCCAGATGCCCTATACCCCTTGTCCTGAAGTGCTAATGGCTTCCTTGTCCTTGCTCCCGTCTCCAGGTGGTAGTAAAGTATAATCTCACAAAACAGACGTTTTCTTTAGGATAAACTTCCTCCTTCTTGTTCAACAGGACAGAAGATTAACTGATAGAGAACTTGGCGACGATGACCCCCCAGAATTATTAAGTCCTCTAAAGCCGTTTAAAACAAATAAAAAGACTCCCATTGCATTTTTGATTAAATAGTTCCTATGGCAACTTTAAAACATATCTTTTACTTTTGCCTACAGATGTTCACTATCTGGGCCTGCAAATATTGAGAAGTCTCACTTTTCACCTGTGGGTATTTTCCCCTCTTGGACTGACCTAAAGACTGCTGGAGGGGAGAAAAAGGGAATGACTGAATTTGCAGAAAGATGGTCAAGGAGTGATAACAGAAATCATCTTGTTCTCTCTCTTTGGACCATTAGTCATACTGATACACATTTTACTAATTAAAAAAAAAAAAAAAAATTAAGTTTTGCTTGCTAAAACAGTGCTGCCACTGTCCCTGCAGGCCCCCCCCCCCATCTCTGCAATCAACAGGCACAATGGCATATGGGTTCTGAAGAAATCTTTCAACGAGCAGCTATCGAGAGCATGTGAAAAGATTCACTCCAGAGRTATGAAAAGCAAACGAGCTGTCTTCAGCAGCAGCTGTTCTAGGAGCACAGCCTCACCGAGTGACTGACAACAGCCTTAAGCCATCTTTACCTTATCCACCAAGATTTATATTTTCCCTATGGCTAACTTTTTGAAAGGAGGTATAAGCTGATCATATTTTGTCTTCATCTGCTCACGTCTCAACCTTCTATCTTTTAAAACTTAACCCACTCATCTCTAACATGCACACACTCTTTCATCAGCCACAGACTGCTTAGACATACGCTGTATTACATGTCCAACCTGGGCACTTTATGCAAAAATCCCAAATACTGATGTATTATGGTCAGAGGTTATTCTGTTTTGCATCCCACTGCCTTCAGGCATCCCACCGTCTGTGTCCCGCACCTTAACAGTTTGCAAACTGGATGTGAATTGGAGACATAATCACAACCGTGTTCCCGTCAGCAGCACTGTAAACTGGAYGTGCACTGATGAATACTTATTCTGACTTCAGTGACCTGATCTGCCTGTATATTCCCTGGGAGACTTTCCCCTCCTCCAGCCTGTGCACCATTATCTCTTGCCTGGAGCGCTGCTACTAAGCTCTTGCATTTTCTAGTGCCTCTTTGCTTTATGTCACAAAGACATTAGTTTAACAAACAATATTAATCAGGCTTGTAGTTCCAGACAGGTAAACTTCTAGCAGTATAAAAATGTAACAAATCATTGCATTTACACTACGGTAAGCTATTATGTCATGTACTTGCAGCAAAGAAATTAAATTGACAGATACTAAAATCAGTATTGATASCAACAGCTTGAAAGAGAAAAAAAGATAAAGAACAAGAAAAGAAAATCACCAGGAGATTTAGCTTCAAATGTTCTAAAATCCCTAGATGACTAATAYGACGAAGAACAATTGTCAGGGAAGCAAGTGTTTGGGGAAAAGCATTTAAGTGGCAAAATAAACAGAGCTTCAAACAAATTTAAAGCTCTCTGGAGAAACAAAGCCAGTAACAAGACTGCACATCACCAACTATGTCCCCAGGTAAAGCAGTAATATCAACTGCTATAGATACTATCATGCAATTATAATGCCATTTAGTAAATTGTCATCACAATCAAGTCCTACTATCCATTTTACTAAATAGGAGAATCTTAAGAAAGACAATATTCTGTGAAGAAGTCATTAAAATGTCAAAGTATAATCACATTATGAGAAGTGAAATAGAACATTTCCCTTCTTACCCTACCCCCTATATCTATTTTGCAATATTGAAGTGGAAACAGGAAAAAGCTTCCTTACAGCAAAGCAAACTTTTCTTCCAGAATTAAAGCAAAAATAGTGTAAGCTTATGTTGGTCACCCTAAAAGTGGTCATCGAACAGCTGTTGATTTAACGCATCTCAAAAGGTACCAGCATACAGATGAGAGGCTGTCCTGGCAGTATCAGTCTGAACAGCTCACCAGTGCTGGCGGAGACATCCCACTGCTGCTCTTCTTGCCCCAGCACAGGTCTCCTCTTCCTCCCGCCCCATTGCTCCAGCTCTGGCACTGGTCAGACCCCACGCAGAGATGATTCAACTCATGGAATCAGCAGAATCTGGCCACAAAACTGAACATTTTCTGCCACGTTAGCCAGCTGAATCAGCTCAGCAAAGGGTCCTGCTGTCAAATCCAACCCAAGGGAGAAGGCTGGACAGCAGCAGGATGGTAGATCAACTCATGCTTAATGTGTAATGTTGGCACTAAGGTTGGGAAAACATCCACATAAGTTCATGGTTTAGTGCTCCACATAGGACATGAGCAAAAGGAAAATCAAGCTGTGGCCATGCAAATGCAAGTGTCAAAGTCCATCCTGAGAAGAAGCAGTATAGATTTTATACCTCTTTACAAGAATACTGTTTACACAGGATCGTCTGTTCAATGTGACTGCGTATTTGTTTTATGCACGTGAATTGCTTTTCCAACAAGATGGCTTCTAAACCAGAACTGTAATTGCAACTTTAAACTTACAGTCAAAGGGGAAAAACTTCTGTGTTTACAATTCCCTTTAATACAATGTGACTCCTCAGCAACTCAGCCAAGGTGAACTTAGGGGCAAATACTTACTTCTGCTGATCTCCTGGTCCAGTAATTCTCATTGGTTTTTGGGGAAGAAACCCTTCCTCCACCAATATCCTTCCATCCTGTGTTAAACTCTACACCTCTGCTCCTACCTAAGCAAAGCTGTTTGACTCAGAGTACCTACCCCTTTAAAAATGGCCGGGTAAGCGTCCAGAACTTCGCGAGGTGTTGATGATTTATTAAATACTAATTTAAAATTTGTTGACATTTATTTGAGAGGAATAATGATAAGACCTGCAGCCTTGACAGGTTTTCTCATACAGATATGCAGGCTCACTCTTGTATTCAGTCATAGGCTCGGTCCTGCCTTTGTCCGTTTGTATCTTCCGTCACGATGAAAAGCCATCCGCTTCCTTCTGCTCTTCAGGGTTTTAACCTCAGCATCTTGAAAGACAGATACCTTCAGACACCTGGGTATTTATGATACTGATACTTCAAATATATGATACTTCAAATTTGCTTGAGGAAACACATCTCAGGTGCGAAGCCCTTTCCTGCTGCCTTGGCCTTTTGTTTATTGAATGTGTCTTTCCCTGCTGTTCCCCTGACTCCTTCTTCTGTCTGGGTCAGGTCAAGTTCCTTCCTGCCACCAATGTTTTTTGAACTCTCTTATTATTAATACCACAAATCAATCTGCCCAGTAGTTCACCCACTAGGATATTTCTAGATGACCACCTGGAAAGGCCTAAACTATTCTAGGAACTTCTTGAGGTGGTCCTGCCCCCATCCCCACCCCCAGACAGGCTCTGGCACCTTCCCTTGCTCTCTCGTGGGTGACGGGGGCTCAGCCCTGCACACTAGGCTGTAGAAAAATTTGGGGAGGGTGAAGGAGAGGGAAAGGAGCGGGGTAATTTCCTACCYGCTCAGCTCACTGAAACAGCTCACCGCAAGGCAGAGGTGACCGAAGGGAGAAGGTAGGAAACCAAGTGAGATCTCTCAGCTCTGCTGCRGAGAAACGTTCCACCTCACCTCCCAGCCTGCGAGGGCCCACGCCACCCTCGGGGCAAGCATTGTCCAGGAGGCATAGTGATCTCTCAAGATCTTTTCAAGTGGTCTAAACTTCCACGCTCCTCATTTCCAAAGTTGTTAAGAACGGATTGGGAACAGGTTGTATTGTCACAGACGCTCAGGAAAATTGCATCTTTTTGTTCTGTACAGTAGTACTGCTTCTTAACATTCCCTTTTCTGCATTACATATATCAGTTTTCTTATATATTGACACAATGTCTTTTGGACCCTGGCTATGTAACGGAGCCACTCAGTTCAGAAATTTGCAGACACAACCAACTGCAGCAAATGGGGTGTCCTGGGCGCTCCAGCCCATCACCCTGTGGTTAACCCAATTCAAACCACTGTGTACACTTTACCACAGGTCCCATACTTCAAGCCCTTCCACGTACAGCTGTAAGTGCCCTAAGAATATTCCTTAAATAAGAATATTCATTACAAATGAGCACTATATAGAGTAACAACAGAGCTGCATCACCCAGGAAACCCAAGCTTACTCCAGGCACTGCATGCAGTTGCCATCCACTAACCTCACCGCTCCTTGACTTCATAAGCAGTCCTCAACCCTCAGCACTAAAGGGACAAGTTCATTGTAAATATTTAGTTATTCTTCCAGCCTGATAAAATGCCCATGTGCCATCTCCCTTGCTCATTCGCAGAGAGTAGCATGGTTTGCTGGTTAAGTRTATTTTCATTCTCTGAAGATGATGACTATGGTTGCTGGGAGTGATGATAGCCTCCCAGGACATTATCGCTATTCAAAGCCTGCTACGGCAAAGACATTCATTTAATTATCCAAGGGGCATTTAGGAAAACGCTTTTGTTATATGCATAAACTGTAATGAAAGAGCAGCTACACTGCAAGTACCCTTACATCAATTAAGTATGATGACTGAGGTGATTGCAACATTCTCCCACAATTTCTACCAAATTATAGGTAWGAGAACAAAAATCTGATTTTTCTTTAAATCCTCTTCTTTTCCCTCCATCATGTAGGCAGATGTCATTTTCATTATCCTGTAAATCTCAGGTCTCCACCCTGTCTAATTATTACTGTCAGAAGACCCATTTTAGATCCTATACCTAAATATTTCAGCAGCATCCCCAGGAAGAAAAAATTGCAAAGCACTTTGGATTCATAGAAGGGGAAGGTCTTCAACTGCACAGTAATTACTACACATGTTGCAGAGCATTAAGTGAGAAGAAAGTGTGTTAGACACCTGTGAGAATGTGTATCAACTATTTGGAAATCAAACAACGTAATTTCTTCTTGAATATTCATTTTGAAAATTAGTGAATTAGGCCAAGTAACTTCAAGGAGCTTATTTTCCTTCCCAAGTATGAGACTGCAGATGAATCAGACCATAAAATAATCATTCTAAGTGTACAAAAGTAAAAATATCTAAAGAACTGACTGTATATTTAAAATAATACTTTGTTATAGCCATAAGGTGTATTAAGTGGGATTAGCTCAGATATATATTTAAAATGTTTATTTTTAAAATATGTCTCATTTCTGTGGGACGGAGAAGAAGAACACACACCACAGCCTCCCCTGCTTGAATACAACAAAATTTATGAATGCGAGGATTCTCAGGAGTAAAGGCTTTTTAACAGGATCAGGTTTTCACCTTCAAAAACGAGCAATTCTTGTTTCTATTGCCACTCCTCTATTGTATGAGAGTTGTGCTGAATACTTATTTCATCAGTCCATGCTTTGACTTACCCTTGTACATATATTGAAGAAAGAGCACCTTAAAATGTAATCACTGGAACAGCATGACACACATGGTAATTTAAGAGGTTCAAGCCTTCTACTTGCTATCCTTCATTATAAAAAGGGGTTTGTCTTTGTCAATAGTGTTTAAAAGGGTACAAAAAAAGGACTATGATATTTAACACTGTAAATTAACAACATATTCTTGGCTTTTTTAAGCATGCCTAAGAAAAACAGAAATGGAAATGAAAGTGACCCAAAAAACGATGTCCAGAAACCTCATGCTCAAAACAAACACACTGAGGAAAGTCTAAAGATCACACTGGATTCTGCTCTACGCAAAGAGATCTTATTCTGCTCTGGAAAAGGTTCATTCCCTACTGCTGCAAGTAGGCATGTGCCCTTGCAGCAGGCAAATGGAATCACTTCCACTGAGAGCAAAAATTTTGGTTGATATTGTAATTTGCTACAACTTTCATTTTTAAGCTTAAGTTTTTGCTGTTGAATCCCCACTTCAAAATTAAACACCAAAACCAGCCTTTTAGCTGTTTTTCAACACTGACTTGCTTTGGAGTTGCTAAGTCACTGGGGAAACAAGCATCATTAGATTGCAGTAACGTTCTACCACACCTGCTCGGACTGCACTTGACCCTACTTAGTCCCAGCTGTTCTGCTACTGCTTATAGTTTGGCCTCAATTTTATTTATCTATATCTGTATGTATATACACACACACACATCTACGTACTTATCTACATCTCACAAACATAGTTTATTGTTCCTGATTTCAATTATTTAGTTGAAATTCTTAAGGAGGCTTTAAAGGAATTATTTTTCTGCAGCACAGAAACACTGAAGGAATCCTGATCCTGCAGGCACAGAATATTGCATTTGACTGCTCAGCATTTTCAGCAAGGCTTGAGTGACTCATACAAGGACATGGCTGCAGAAGAAATGTTTTTATTAATTATTTACTACTCTTCAGTGTTTCAGTGCCATACAGAGTTAGCATAACTTTCTGAATAAATTATTCAGATCTTCACAGTTCAACACAAGCACAGCACAGCTCAAAGAGATGACAAACCTGCAACGCATAACGCATACTCACTAAATCCCTTCCCTTCATTGCAGCTCTTGGTATTTTAATCATGTTTCTACCCAGGGATGCACTCCTTAGCATCAGGCAATGTACATCAGCAGAGTCCAGTTATAAATACTATAGAAATTCAGTGATCATCCCAGCCTCTGCCCGGCACAGGAGCACAACACACTGAACGTACCACTGGAACAAGGAGGTCACAGCATCAGAGATGCTCTAGCAGAAATACCCGCTGGCCAGCCAGGCCAGCTCAGGATCCTGCCTCGCACTGACCTGCTCCAGCTGTTTCAAAGGGGCTAGGCAGAGCAGCCAGCTACAGGCACTCACATTTTCCCACCTGTAGGAAAGCCCTCCCTTATGAACCACAGTGCACCGTTGTCTCATGCCCTGAGCCTGCGGCATTCTCGCCGGTTGCCAAACTCATGTTTCCCACGCTTGATATTGTAGCTCTAAAGAGTCTTAGCACACGTATAAAAGGCCAGTTCAAAATCCTGCCAAGCTTATGGCTTAGGCGCTATTGTATAGCTATGAACTCCAGAAGCTAACTGCATATTATGATGCTTAAAAAGAAAAGAGGGAACCATAAAATGTCAATGCCTGAGAAAAAATGATCCATAATGCAAACTAGACGAGAAGATTTTTGACCATTTCCTTCTGCAGACTTATCTTCACTGGAGCAACCACTCCAGTCCAGGGCACGGGGAAGAGCAAAGCGCACCCCACTCGCTCCTGTGGCTCTGAGGATCCTGACCGCTCGCAGCCGCCCCCCCCCCGCGCAGCTCTGTGCAATGCAGGACTAGTGCGAGAGAAATAATTGCATTGCACCCTGTGTTGCTGAATAAGGCACCTTGATCTAGCTCCTACAGAAATCAATCGCTGATTAAATTTATGTAGGCATAGTCCCTAGGCAGAGCTAGGATTTGGTTCATAATACAAATTACTCCCCCATAAAGGAATAAGAACAACCTACTTGAAGTAAACTGTAGACTACAGATTACTGGGAAAAGCTGCTGTCTTGGCCTCCTGAGATCTGAGATACTTAAGAACGTGCCTCCAGGCTGGGATTTCTGGTGTGCCCAAGGAACCTCATGCTTTAGGCACTTAACTCTCCTCAGCTCCTTTTCTGTGCCTCAAGCTACATGATGCAACAGGAAACACAACCACCCAAACCAACCTCTAGCCAATCTCCATTGGCAAAGCCAAAAACATAGATCACGGGTGGAAGAGGCAACCAAAAAAAAACTCCTAATGAATTATAAATTATAGACAGAACATTCTTTGCTATGTAATTAATGGAAATTTACCATTTTTAAGCTTCCTGAGGGAAATTTTCCATGTCAAATCAATTTGTAGGTAGGACCCAGGAGGCAGAAAATCACAACTGTTTCAGTATGCTTCTTCATTAGACTGTTTCTGGGGGTTTAATTTTCAGTCGCGTTCTTTGGTGACTTTGATCTTTGATGACAGTGTTAACTCTATTTGGTTCTCAGCACTGCATTGATTTTAAACAGCCTTTTGAGATACCCTCACTAATTATTTCACTGGAAGTTTAATTAAATCTTGTCACACAGGAATAAGCTGCTTCTTGGAATAGTTGCTAAACATTATACAGCATGTAATTGGAGAAAAAGGATGATGGATAATTATAGCTGGACAGACAAGCACATGAAGAAAAAGCAGAAAGCTATTTCTAAATATGAATTTAAGTGCAAGTGTCTGTGAACCTTCTCAGCTTCCTTTGTGCACAGAAGTAGCAGACTTCTTGCATTTGTTCTGTTTTCTATCTAGGTATTTCTATATCACACATTTCCATTCTCAAATCTCATCCTAATTTCTGTAATATAGGCAACTTTGTAATTTACAAGGTTCTCAGGATTCCTATTAGATTGGAAACGAATTATTAATATTTAGCCAAGAATACATTATGAGTGGCTATCTTCCTTCAGACAACTGCCCTGCTTATGTTTGTTTACACAAAGCAGCAAAGGAAAAGTTGCAAGCATTTCTTTTGTAATGAAGTTCTTGTGCCCACAATTCCTCCCTGTTGATCTGTAACTGCCTTTTATTTTCCAAATGGAGTCCCATAGATAAAGGACATTAGATTATAGCAGAGATTGAATTTATTCCTCAACCAGATATACGTGCTCAAAAATGGGACTTGTCTTTTTTTTGTTAGAGATTTCACTATCTTTCCACTTTCCTTCCAATTCTTAGACTCCCTAGAGCAAATGAGTAAGTCTTTTACCACAAGTAATTCACCCAGCTCTAATGTTGAACGTCACATGTATATATTTCATACTGAGCCAGCAGCTAGTTAATATGTTCCGCTTGGAAAACTGAGCAAAAAAGGAAATACAGCTATATCCCTTAGGTTAAGCACATACTTTTTGCCAGCCAATATATTTTCATATTACTGGTATAAATACGGCATTCATACATAAATACCATACTTCGAAGACGACATCAATATTTCTTTTTTTTGGGGGGGCGGGGGGGGAAGATAATCTGACTTTAAATGAGCTTTAAGAGCAGAAGAAACTGTTTGGAAGAGTATATCAACCATAACAAGACAGCAGAAAGTAAAATTAAAGCTTAATGATAGGTGAAATAAAATAGCAAAATATATTCATTTCCTAATCTGAATTTTAATACATGAACTGCATAAGACATTGCAGGATCAGATTCAAAGTTCCTCAGAGACTGAATAAAAGCCTCAAGAGTTTTGCATGATAAGCCGAAATGGTCAAACTCGACTCAACAGAAGGAAAGCCAAACCAGCTGTTTTGAGGGGGAGAGTAAGAGCAGCACCAGTGGCAGAGACCAGCAATGAGAAGAGCTGAACAGGAAAGCCAGGCCTTGGTCTACATTCTAACAAAGGTGTTAAGGGAAACAAAGGACCCAAACAAGGCGCTACTTCTTAATCTCATTAATACATCTGCAATATGGCTGGAATATTCAAGAACGAGAATTTGTTTTCCAGCCCTTGAACAAATGACCATGGCCATCTGGACAGATTGCTCTTCATGCAAACGGGCTGGAAATTCTCTGAGAACAAACACCCCTGCTTGGAAATTAAGAATAAAACCTCTGTCATTGGCACTTCTTTGATGCCATTCTCAGGTCTAGCAGAAGCACCCCAGGGCAGAAATTTCTTGTTTAAAAAGAAGAGAGAAAATAGTACTTCCTCATGTTACTTTTGAAGCATTCTAATAAATGTGATAGGACTTGTATCCCCTGTACAGCATTTTCAAAGATGTGGGGGCTCTTTAAATCCCCCCACAGCGAGGGTTTAACTATCAAGTTCCACAGAACTGTATCATTCTCTTCCCAATTAAGTTGCACAATATTTTTCTATCTGTATATTAACTTTATTTTACTCCTGTTTAGTTATTTTCTTGCGTTCCTACTATAGGGCGCTCTCAGCCCTAAAATAAATTTAACAAATCCTCTAGAACTCTTCTCCTCTAAAGCAGTATCCATGCTTTTCTGTCACACTCATCATATCTGATAGAGCTTCCAACAGGGTGTCTACTATGGCTAAACACAGTAACAAACCCTTCAAGCCAGTTGACCTTGTGTCTGATCACTCCCACTGGATTTCCATAGCAGAATAACCAATTTCAGTTGGTTTATTTCAAATTAAAGATTCAGACCACACATCTCGCACATTATGGGCTTACTTCTCCCATAGATTGTTTTCAAGTACTTCAAGGCGGTGAGAAGCTGATGCTGCAGATCCCGGCTCCCAGCCCAGTTCCAACATCTACCTGAGGACAAGTCCCACTGGCTGTCACTGCTATATAACACAGATGTTTTAGTGCAGTTATTATTGGAGTTATGGATGTCAAGGAATGACAGATGGATCATCTGCCCTATCATCACTGGGGATCAACAGACACATTGAATTTACTGATTAGGTCAGCACAACAACTACACAGCTTCGGGCTGGGGAATCTATCTCATCCCTTTTATTCTGTGTGGTTTTGGAGCTTCTCACAGATTAATCTCTTCAGGCTGGGGCTGGAACATCTTCCAAACACACGCTGTGGTCGTACGCACAAGAGTTTATTTGAATTGTTTTTTCCCTAGTTCCACTTTCCTTGCAAATAATTTCCTGACTGATACCAACAGATCAGCGTGTCTGTTTAACTAAGGAATAAATGAATCAGTGGATGCTGTAAAATGCCACTCTCCTAAACTGAAATCTGTCATACTGACAGTGTAACTTGAAGCAAGTCATTTAACGTGTCTCTGCCCAATCCCCGTTTTACTGAAAGTGCCATCACTGTCTTTATTTTATTTATACTCTCAACTCTTGAGGCTAGGAGTCCCTTACTGCATGTTCCTGGGATAACACACCTGTACTTTCAATTGTGGGTACTGGAATATACAGATATAGGTAACTATGTAGGGGAAATAGTTAAAATAACTGCAGAGAAGGACAGAACAGACAAGAGAAAATTGTTTTTTCTCTTAACGATGTTCAACCAGAATAACTTTGGGTGTTATCTTGTAAAAGAAAAGCACAATATTTGCAGACAGTGTGATCTTCAAATTGTCTCTCTCCTGTTGCAAAAGCTTAGCAAAGTTGTAGATTATAATATGCTTCAAGGTTTCACATGTTCTTAATGGAGAATTTCTGGAATACTGCCATAAATATTTACTAGCTGAAATTCAGCAAATATATTACAAACAAAAACCTATAGTCCATCCACCGTACAAAAAAAAAAAAAAAAAAAAAAATCACTGCTGCACTCATGCATACGATTAACTTCTGTGAAGCTTTCTAAAAAAATGGCTCATATGGTAATTTAAGATCGTCACTTTGAATCAACACAACTTTGTAATTCCATCTTCTGCGCTTCCAGTACAGAAAGTCCTTCTCCATCAACAATCTAGTCATTACCAGTTTGTTGGTTTTCAGCATCTGTCCACAGCTGCAGAGTATATGTGATATGCAGATAGATTTATATATAAAACATAGCAAATAAGACACACAATCTCTATTTTTCAAATATCTTCACTACAGAAATAACCTTTGCTATTCCAAATTGCCTGTCCACTCATCGTCCATAAGCAATTTCTTTATGGAAGACTAACACAAATTCAAAGAAGGCTCATTTAAAAACAAACAAACAAACCACAAACCCAAAAAACCCAACCTTATAAAATCCTGAGAAATTTAGAAGTTTCCCTGAAAAGCTTCTAAATTACTGCAGCCTGTCAGTGATCTGGTCTAGTTTCCAGGTTATACACTCAGAATGATTTTTTTACAACTAAATTAAAAAGCAACTTGTCACAATGAAATGATTTAATGAAAACTTGGTACTTCAGAAGCAGCAGCCCCATACAGCAAATAAGTTCATCCCCACCTGCTGCCTCCTGCTATTTCAACCATATTTGGGTGGGGGATGACGGCAAAACAATAACAAAGGGTAAGACTCCTTTTCAGCACTTTAAATATTGGTGTGCTGCTATTCCTTAAGACCCAGGTACTGGAATGCACGGCGCATCCCCTCTCCTATCYAACAGGTACACTCCTACACCTCCAAGAGCTGAGGCCAGCACCAGTGAGCCCGCCTGCAGCACCACAACGCTCACTTTCTCTTCCCCCGGCTAACTGAAGGCACAGTCTAGCAAAACTGAAGAAATGAAGACTTTACAGAGAATAGATACTTCTTCGCCTATAGCCCCCATAAGACGACAGCTGCTGCACGAGCGCTGCAGGACAGGAGASGGCCCTCCTTGGGAGCAGCCAGCATCTCCCCTTTCTCAGCTCTGCTCCCCACCTTCTGGCAGGGCAAGACCCCCCATGCAGCCTTGGCCTCGCTCAGTATTCCTGCGCAACAACGGTCTTTCCGAAACTGCTTCTTTTTCTCTCTTAACAGCATTAAAAGCTTTGTAGTTTACACAATGATGAGCATTTGCCTGTCACCACAGCCCTGTGGCACTGCTATTTGCACCTACCAACCACATTTCTCCACAGAGCTGAAAGTCACTTTGAAACTGCTGGAGGTCTGGGTCAACGGGGAGAAATTCAGGATAATTAGCACAGAAGGTACATGGTCCAATCATTCCAAATGAAAAACATAGGTGCAGAAGAGAAGGAAAAGTACCCAATTTATGTGCAAAACTGTGTAACCAGATATCGCTCCTGCGCTGACTCTGAAATAGGGTATCATTTATTTGTTTCTAACCTCTCAAAGACTAGCATTACTTCACTTAAAAAAAAAAAYGGAACAGTAATGGGAAGATAAAAATACCCCAAAGTAAACAGTTCAACCAAATCAGATATGAAAGGAAAAAAAAAAGTCTGCAGACCTCTATTATGGAGACTGATTATTAGCAGATATATATGAGCATTTAGGAAAGTCTTTCATCTTGATTGGAGTAGGAAACACCACAGACCGCTATAGAAATAACGCCAGAAGGGATTTTCCTCCAAGCTTCTGTGGGAACAGCGGGCACTGACCCTTCACAAACTGTTTGTTTGAGTTCACATGTAGTGAAAAACAAAAGTCCTAGCAACATAATTTCCGATTTCTCTGCTAAACAGTTCGAGACATCCGGAAGGACAGTTGGCAATTTGTTCAGCTGAGCAGTATACAACCCCTGCACACAGCAGGAACATGTGCAAAGCAACTACACCTGCATGTTCCTCTCCAAATTGCCAGAGGCTGTTAGAACAACTGCATCTCATTTTGGGGAGGAAGAAACAAAAAAGCACAAGAATATTGCATCATTTTCCAGAACAAGTTGTCAAAGCTCCACATAAAGAGAAAGTACCATCTGATGTACCATCAATAACTAAAATTAAACGCACATGTAATACGACAAGAACAAAGAAGGCAGCCAAGCCTCAGTTTGTTCTTTGCAAACATTTTTAAGGTTTAAGCTTATTCAGGTATTGCAGGCCCTGCTCCTGGCTATGTTATCCCTGCCAGAGGCTGAATGCTCGCCCTGTCTGCTGCAGGTCCATGGTTGGAATTGGAGCCCTCCTACACACCTTTCAACCCCCAAAGCTGCAGCATCAAACCACTGGCTCTTGGAGCCATGGCACCATTTAACAAGGAGAGGCAGACCTCACCGCAGGGCAGGAGAGCACGA
Organism: Phoebastria nigripes; assembly: GCA_035582835.1. Taxonomy (NCBI): domain Eukaryota; kingdom Metazoa; phylum Chordata; class Aves; order Procellariiformes; family Diomedeidae; genus Phoebastria; species Phoebastria nigripes. The sequence continues at coordinate 2,129,783 of JAYKAV010001111.1, read as the reverse complement.
GTGGGGTAGCAGCTCCCCCACTGCTCTGCAACCTCAGCACAGGGATTCCCAGCGGTCCACGTCTCACCACGTTGAAATGCAGGACTAGGGCAGCTCACAGCTGTCAGGGGAGGAGCAGGTTCAGGTGGTGCCACCTCGTCCCTCTCATCACTGCTAAAACGGTAACAAAAGGCTAGCAGAGGCCAGCTCCTGACCAGCGGATCTCACAGCACGGCAAATGACATTCTGCCCTCCCACGCTGCTCCTGCCGCTGCCCAAGATGACAACTAGACACAGGCACGGCGATTCACTCCAGTACCCAGCTCTGCTGATCCACAACTAAGGCAACACCATTCCACATCACAAATAAAATGCTGGCTAAGTGCATTAAAATCTTAAATCTGTTCCCTGGGGATCAGCCCTACCGCTTGCCATCCCCCACCACAGGCACTGCCCCACAGCCTCCTCCAACCCTGCCAACAGCGCCTTGCCTGCTCCCCTCGCCTCGCTCCACAGCATCCCCAGACCCTGCTTGGCTCGCTGCCCACCAGCACCGGCCTGGCTTTTGGGTCACCACCACGCTGCTCTCCCACAGGCAGAGCCCACACACCCCGGGGTAGCAGGAGGAGCTGCTGCCCCTCAGCCACCAGTCCACAGAGTGTCCCCGGCTTCTTACAGCTGAACCGGGCCCCTGCCCAGCAATGGCCACAGCCTTGGCGGAGCCACGGTGGGGCTTTCAACAGGGCAACAAACTCACCGCAGATTCACAAGGAAAGAAATTTTCTCTGATCTCTGTTTCTGCAAAGAAAAATATCAAAAAATTAATCTTGTTATGTGGTATTGACTTCCATTCAGTGCAAGACAAGGAAACAATATAGAAAGCTACAGCACAAAAATGAAAAACAAAACCCCAGTGACCTTGAGTAGACGACACTGGAATTGCTTCAGTAAGCAAAACCGCAGATGCCAAAGGCATAACAATTCAAAATACGTTTTTCAAGTTGCTCAGAATAACTGCTGCATTTCTGGAAGGTATTTATCATAAACTTGGGTCCCTGCACAAGGCTGGGCCAACCTAAGTTTGGCACTCCCTGAGAGACCCCTCGGACAAGCCTCAGCGTCTGCTGTAAGGACAGAGCCTGAAGCTGCGGGCGAGAACTGCAGAGGTCCTTGAGCACGACACCCTCCTCATTTCAAACATCACCCATGCAGCTGCCGCATCCTGGGTACCCACCAGAGCATGCCTGGGTGGCTCTCAAACACTGTGGGTTGCACTCCCCTCAGACAAAAAACTCCCTCTTTCATTCTTGTTTTGGGAACAGCTAACCGTGCGTGCCTGGCAGGGAAGCTCAGCACGCTCCCCAGAAGCAACGCAAGGGAAAAAGCTGAAATGCAAGATCAGGAAATAGTCAGCTGAAGAAGGTTTTATGAGTTACAATACTTTTGAATCAAGTGATTTCTCCAGTTCCTACTAGCCATTTTCAGTCTCATCCTCCCTCCATGCAATTCCTTTGATCTAATACTGTAACTATATGACTATCTTTGTCTTCCACCTAAAGCTTTAAGAGTATCTGGTGGTTTCTTCATTGTCATCTGTCCCTAACACAGACATAGTGGCAGAGATACAGGAGAAGTGAACAAATGCAACCAGCGAAGCAGTGAGAAACAGTATTTCCAAGAGAGGAAAAAGAAAAGAGTAGTCAATGAGTTTGCTGTCCCAGCTAATGCTGAGCATACACCAGGTACGTCCRTGAACAGGGACTGAAGCTCTCAGCAGCATGCAGCTTTGGGATTGTATTCACACAAGCACAAGGCAGCACTGCTTTAACCTGCAATGTGATACCTGGCCATCTGCCCGTGCAGAGACAAAGTCCGCACGAGCTACAGGTCAGTAACTTCCCAGCTGTGCCACGCTGTCGCATGGGCAGGGTGTCACCAGGAGCGTGGGACCCACCAACTCTGCGGGAAGGTGCTGCCGATGGCTCATTTCCCAGCATGTGGGCTGACCCATTGCGGGGACACATTACTGGCTGCTGACCCTTGAGGAAGCCAAATGATGCTGCACCTCATGCAAGAGCTTTTCTCAGGGTTCAGCACAAACCCACCATTCGAAATCCACCTGCCACAATGAACTGCTCATCCCTTGATCCCTAGCTTAAATTAAGTCAATGAGCAGGGTAGGCATGCCTCGAGGTGGTCATCCCATCCCAGCCGACTTCTGAAGAGGAGCTGGATTCAATTTGTAAAGCCAGAATTCTGCAGATTTCTCCAAGGACCCCTGCTGACCTCCAAAAGCATGGCATGAGGTCTTTACCCACAGCCAGCATAAAGGTCACGGAGGAGGCTCCCTCCTCAACCCAAGCCTTTGTTCTGCAGCCTTCCCACAAGGAAGCAATAAATCAAGCTTCACAGCGAAGACCTGAGGGCTCCTAACATCCATATCCATCCATTCATCCATCTACAAAATGCTCAAATCAAGATGGCCACTGACACAAGCAATATTATGCAGCTAAAGAACCTCTCGAGTTCTGATTTGTCACTAATGTATCCTGCCAAGAGCACTCACATTCATGTCTGACTGCAAATGTTTCATCCAAGGCCTGCTGAAGCATTAAGGAAAACTCAAAGTGAGCAATTCACAAAAAAGAAAATTTGCATAGCAAAGTGTTCATTTTGAGGAAGTCYGTGATATTCTGGAATTAAAAGACAAAGAAATAGGTTCCACATTGGTCAGTTTTATTGTTCATAGAATTGCCCAAAGCTCCTCCAGAGCAGTGGGTAATGGTTACTCTCCCTTCAAAAGTAAATTGTTTCCTGATGCTCCAGGTAATTTTTGCAGGGGGTGGCAGAAGAAAAGAGTCTGGAATCACCTCTGCAATCTGTGAAAGTGTGATATTATGATATGGAAAGCAAAAATCGTGATATACCAATCACCTACATCTTGATTTCTGTTAGATAACTGAAGAAACATACTCACATAAATGCAGAAACAAGAAAGCACATTTAAAAGTGTTTTTCAATCATTCATTTTGTTGCTTAAAAACATCTAAGGGAATTTTCAGTCTACAGTCTCCCTTTCAAAGGAATTTTTTTGGCAAAAATCTCCTAATTATTGCATGATCACAAATTACTTCATAATATTAACAAGGGAACATATAGACAAGCGCAATTTTTATTATTTATTTATATGACTCTGTCAAATATATGTTTTACAGAAGAGAAAAGAGACCCCTAGCCTCTGTAATCTGGGAATTTTACTGAATTTCACAGAAGCTTATGAAGAGACATCTTTATGTGTGACTAATGACAAAGTGAAATGAGAAAATATTTTCTGATGGAGGATTTTTAAAAGTTTTGAAGGCCAGTTGTTGGCCTGCAGCAATAGCAGAGATGATTATCGTAATTATAAAGAATTCCTAGCCATTTCAAAACAATTTAATTGTTGTTCTTCCATTTAAAAGTATTTTATTGCCGTTCTTTCTATATATGTGTGTCCTTCATAACCAATGCACAGCATGATACCACTCAGGCAAAAGCAAAAACTGCAAATCTTKGTTATTGAGATGTTCTGTGGGAAACCAAAGATGCTTTGAAAGAAAAATATCTAAGGAGAATTCTCTGCCAGAATTCTTCCCAGGACCATTCCCCTCCCAGGACATTGTAGCTGAGTTGCATCTAGCCTCATCTGTGATTAATGAATTAGAAATGCCTGAAACACACACATTTACTGCTAATTAGTGAGGTGGGGTTTTGGTGTTTTGTTTTTTTTTTTCCAGAAACTGTTTAGCCGTAACTTCCATATTAACTGATACACGAATTTTATGTGAAAAAAATTATAGCAGCACCTCACACAGTAAATTTCACAGGACAGTCAGATAGCTATCTGGCCAAACAGAATTAAGGAGGAAAATACACCTATTTTATAGAAACGGAAAACATTAAAGAACCTGTTTTATAGCCATATTCATTGTGTCTCAATTTTAACCTCAGGCTATGTTGAACTGAGGGACACTTTATGTGAAATCAATGCCTGTTGTGTACACACAGGCTTTTTCAAGTATTAGTGTGCAGACTAGCATGTGTTTTAATGGAAGTGTCATTTACTGTAAGTAGCCAGTCCTAATACCATTGAAAGATGTGATTATATTTGCACTAACAGCGTAATGATGCTGCAGGTATCCTGATGTGCTTGTAAACCTAAAGCTGTAATGGCTTAAGAGAACTAGCCTCATACAAGTTGAATTATTAGGGACTGATAACTCAGTCAATACCCTTCTGCAAATTAGGAATGAGAGACTTGACACCTCTGTTCTGCTGCAACCCTTGGAGTATAAATCCTCCAAGCATAGAGGTTGTCGCACTGCAGGAACACCAAATACTATGTAGAGATAATTAAGGAGTTCCCTGTATCATATTTCTTATTACTTACCTATATTCAGTAGATTGTTGGCCAGACTGGAACAATCTAAAGCCACTGAAGACACCTTGTCTGGTAACACTTTAGAGAAAAGTAGTCATCACCAGGCTAAATGCCAAACACCAAAACTGTTAAAAACCTGTTTAAACCCAACCTATGCTCACAGCTCCACAACCTGCTGCCACATGCAAGATGCCTATGAGAGGAAACCCCTACCAATGGAAGCAAGAACTGGGTGCTCAACAGCCTTTAGGAAGGGCTTAATAATCTGCAGGATAAGCTAATTAAACCCAATTAAGTACTGAAGTGCAATCTTAAATCAGACAAAAGTTGAATGAGGTTAAGCACAAATTAAAAGGTCAACACTCGGGCATATGCTTACAGAGCTAGATGTTCAATAGGAACATTAACAAATTCAACATTTTTATTTTCTCATGCAACCGTACAAGCAAAACACGTATTTGTTTACAAGGAGCGAGGGGCTGGTCATGGGTGGTGCTGAAAGCTCTCAGATGCCCTGAAAAGGATGGTGTTAAAAGGAGATCGGCAGTATACTGAGAAAAGCCTATCTTGCAAAGCCTGAATTGCCCACAATGCTCCTTTTAATTTGTACAAACCTCCACATGTTCCAGTTAAATAACACAGAGTATCAGTGCAGAACACAGACATGCTTGTGCTGCTATTTCTCTGTCTCATTTACTTATTTGGGGCATGCTTAGTCATAATTAAACTATATTGAGGGGATGTTTAAACAATTTCTGTATGGATTTGCCCACAGGGCTGCCAGCAAACTCTCTCTTCCTATTCAAACGAACAAAAAAATTCAAGAGTTTTCATCAGACACATTTTAGCTCTCTTTTAATGACAGAATAATGAATATTTTATAGTTGCAGTTTCTCTTTTAAATGAGATGGTTTTATTGATGTTGGGATTGTCCTGTAGTGGTTTCAATTCAAAGCTGGTAGGAATGTAATTTGGTATTTTTCTAAACACTTGGTACTTTTTCTGATAGGTACTCATTCTGATAGGTACAATTTTCTCATAGTTTTAATATCCTCAAAGCTGAATACGCCAATCATTAAAATGACTCAGTGGTAAAGAAAATACATCTGTCTGATCAAAAATACAATGTAACAATTTGTGAACCTTTTAAAAATTGCTTATCAAATGTGTATTTGCATCTTTGAACATACTTTTAAAATACATGTTACAATAGAATCAGCAAACTCACACTTTGAATAACATGTTCAATTTTTGTTAGTTATACTCATGAAAATTTAGTTTCATGCCACAAAGAAAAATAAGAGACTTTTATAATGTTAATATACAGAAAAGATTGCGTATTAAACAACAGCAGAGCTAACCATCTGGAAAGAAACATACGTTCTCTATAAATCTATTTAATTTGGGAAATGGGTGAGTTCTAGACAATGATTTTTTCTCTTAAGAATATCATGTTCTAACAAATTTGCAAGAAGTACACATAGACATACGTTTGTCAGGAGTTAACAAGTAGATTGCTGAATACTGTTGCACTGAGACCATTGGTCAACTCCCCAGTTTTACTGAAAATCCATGTATACCACATAGCATATAACAGAATTTCTACTTATAGTCTTAAGGTTTTATGAAAGCATTATTTGTTCAGAAAAGCAATGTGCATGTGAATAGTCCATAAATTTCTGAGCTATGGTATGTTTACTCAGGTAGAGGTTCCCATTGCCATAATCATACACATGGGAAAACAGTTAAGCCTCGTGTTCCCTTTCCACTTCTCTCAATGTCCCACTGTATGTGTGATATCTCACTACATCCTATCTCCCATCAAGACACATAACCAGACTCTTTTGAAATGAAAAAGCCAGAATTATTTAGAGGCATAAAAAAAGGTAATAGAGTTTCCTGAATGAGGGTTTTATTATAGCGAAAGCCAACAGAAAACCTGTGTGGCATACAAATCCTCAGAAAGAAAGCTACTTCTTGGCCCTAATATTCAGCATGTCCAGTTTCATTAGTCTGGATATCTTTATCCTAGGGAATACCTTGGGGCCATACTTTTCATCTTATTTGGGCAACAAATAACACAGGCCACCAGTGAGACTTTCAAAACGTCCGGCCACATACCTTAGAGGTGCTCCAGAACTGATCTGTATGTGCAAATAGTGACTCGGGAATTTGAGAGTTTAACTGTTCATCTTAAACACTCTTTACACAAGCAGCTTAAACTAATTAAGTGGTCCAAACTGCAAACACCCAACACCCAGCATCTAAATTACCTGTTAGTTGAATACCACTTGGGGAAAAAAAAAAAAAAAAAAATTGGCCTGTGGCCTAAGGTCTTAATTTAAAAAGAGCTCTTTGTTATTTTATCTGTGTCTATCCAGGACAGAATTCCACATAATAATAATCCTTCTTCAGTAACTGCTTAAACATAGAGCCTACAGAGCACTGAATGGAGGCACCTTTGCAGACCTCAATGCGTCCTCAACCCCTAGTCGTTCCTACAGCACTACGATAGCATGTATGTCACTACTGCTCACAACAGAATCAGTGCTGATTCTCTTCTGTGCCACACTTTGCATCCTTAAGTTAAAACAATAAAAATAATTTTTAATTGGAATGGGAGTGCACAAMACACTTCACAAAAAGCAGTTCCCTACTCTGGGTAAAGAGCAGCAATGTAAAAGCTTTACAATCCCCAGCTTTGATCAAACATACAGTAATTACAGGCAAACAGGATGAAGACTAGTTAAGTCTCAGTACAAATATAACGTGCACAGACGATTCAAGAACGAACCCCAATACAAATATTATGAGAGCTGTTTTTCTCCAGGACTACATTTCTCTGCTTCGTACCAAAGTACTGACCTATAGCGTCACGTAAATCACCACCATGCTCATCACTATGGCTGTAAATCATACTGTGCTCCTGAAGGCAGCATTTTCACTGCCTTTCTGATGTCAGCATCAGAACCAATGGCCAAGTCCTGCCCTGTGCTTTAGGAAGAGGTTGAAATAAAGGGTTAAGATGGACAAACACAGCTAAAACCAGGGCTTGAGCAACAGCACAGCACCCTCCTCACTCAGAGCAATGGAAACCGCTGGGCTTGGTTCATTCTCATTTCCCAAAAGCTATTATTGCTTTTGACACCAAAGCAAAGCTCTCAAACTGCCCTAAGCAGGCCATACAGATGTGACTAACTCTTTGGGACTGTGCTACGGGCACTAAGGAGGCATCGGTAATCCTCAGGACACTGATGCTCTTACGTTTGACRTGGTATGATTCCAGCTGCTATCTTAGAGATCCAAGAGAGAATGAACAGTTTATGCTATACTTGAAGTCCAAAGGATCTTGTGAGAAAAGGATGCGGCACACAGAAGTGGTACTACGAGGTGAATTGTTATTACCTGGTGCCCAAAATGGGATGTGGGAAAGGGTCACTGAGCGGTTTGACCTCAGCACACAAATGTGGTTACTAAATACCACTTGCAGTAGCACTCATTTCCTGGACAACAGAAGAACGATGTGGCCCATATTAAACCTACCCACATTAGTACCATCAATTGGAAATCACTACTACGGTGATTATGAGAAGATAATTAAAATAAAACAAGTTACTAAAAGATCCCATCAAGTTTGACCTTGAATAATTAAGTTTCTAATGCATAGGAAGGCCACTAATAACAAGCTACCGTGAAGGCAGAAATTCAGATGTTTTCACATGTTCAATTCTGTCAGGCAGAATTGAAAGGAAACATTGCTTTTCCAGTGTCTTTAATTTTCAGTACGGAGTCTGCAATGAGCTGCTAATAATCATACACTATGCCATCAGGGTTTTGCACCTATTTACATATAAATAGTTCTGACCTGACTTGGCTACCAACAACGGTTAATTTAATGTATTGTCCTTTGGCAAGTGAATAGTCATTGGTTTTCTAGCACTTTTAACCTTGGCAAACCCTTGGGAAATAAAAATTAGATTGAAAGAAAATTACTAGTGGTGGAGAACAGTAAGAAAGTGACAGTAGTATATATAAACCTCAGGCAGCAGTAGAATAAAGTGTCATATTATTGTATGCTGTCTTCTAAAGTTCAATATTACTTTCTTGATTTACACTTCTCTTAATTTTTTCCCAGTAATTCTTCTTGCTTTGGGGACTTTTGCACCTAACTTCATGTTTTTCAGCTGGGAAGAGGGATTAACCTATTTAGCATTAAAAAAATCTATCAGAATTCATAAGAATAAACCAGTGATGTGCAACCAACAATAGCTAAATAAGGTGACAGTTATTGACCACTAATGACTGAATATTAGGGTAAGATTATTTGATCATCGGTCCTATACCACTTGTATGGTAATACATTTGAGGCGCTGCATTTCGGCCCCTGGAGTCTAGTGAGAAAATACAAAGCCCAGAAGCATTCCTTTCCTTTTGCAACACACACAGCTGTCTCCTGGCTTTCACTTCAAATGCAAAGTGCTCAAACTGAGTGCACACATGATGACTCACTATTGACATTGTTATTGTAATGAAGTCTAGATAATGAAGATCAGGAGTGCAGTAATAGGAATCGACACTTCTGGATTTTGCTGGGAGTGCTAATCTTTTCAAAAACTTCTGAGTGTAAGGTTTTGTAGACTGAAAGAGTGACCATTTGTAAAAAAAAAACATAAGAGAACTGAACACTGGAAAATGCCCCATGAGTTAAACGCAAGCAGCGCTGGCCTCAGGAAGCGCGTGTGCCTTCCCACCCCTGTTCCTCACCTGGAACTGAGGTGCAGCTTTGTGGGATCTCAGAGAAGGATGCGAGCCACCTCCTCCCCTTACAACACTGGCTCCGGGCAGAACCACAGGAGCAGAGATGTGGGGTAGAGATAGTTGCAGAAGAGATTTCCATGGATTTTTTAATTGCTCCTGGATTCCTAGAAATTCTAGATATGCAGAGTTCTCTTCTGCCCTCGTGCGTGTCCCAGACTCCCATTTCAGCATATTATAACACACACTAGCTTGGAAAATAGTAAAATCAGTCACATACATGGAGTATCGACACAGTGAATATTTCTTTTCTGTTTTATGCTGGTGAAATTTGGCTTTTTTATATTTGAGGCTATGTCACACTGTACAGAAACAAAACATTCAAGAGAACGATTCACACACACAYAACTGTAACCTTCATACCAAATGATCAGTGTAGACACAAAATACGATCTGAAATAAGGAAAACAGAAGTCCTCAAGAGACCCAAGTGGTTGTAAATGCTTTCTCAGCAGTCTTCTTTAAAAAGGGAAAGTTATGTGCAGTTCATCCCTTGTATAATCTATCTACATACCTACCTACGTAGCAAAAACCCAGTAGAACCTATTTCTGCAATTAAAATATTGCACAGTGTCAGTTATCTGAGAGATTTGTGCTTGCTTTTTATCTGGGGTCACTTATAGGTGCAAATTAATAATCAACACTGCATATGATGACAGATAATGCTAAGAAAAATTTTACATCTCAATAAAACTATGTTGTAATGGCTGCACTGGGCATTAAAAACAAGCCAAAAGACATCTATTATGCCATGGTTGAAACAGATATACTGATGTTTGCAGCACTATCAATGCTGCGCATTTAAAAGTATATTTTTCAAAGAGAAAGTAGGAAAAAACCATTTCTAGATAAAGGCTAGCTATGAACTTTTTCATAGACTTGTGTACTGCTACTGCACAATCTACAAGGCAGAAAAAATGGTTTAATAAGATGCCGGAATTACATTACTTGTCAACTTTTTGTGTTAAAACCATCTTCTGAGTACGTGTTGTTTTCAAAGGGGTCCTTTTAGGATCCTTTGTGCTTTCCGGTTGTGTGCTATTTTGATGCACTTTGCATTAATCTCATTGTGTCAYAGTGTGCTGGGAGTTCTCAGCTTCTCTATGATTCCCCTATGAAGAAACAAAACTAAAAGAAAACGTATTTAGCCATGTAGATTCCAGTGTGATTGATTTGAGAAGCCCCTAAGGGGCTTGCTTTTCCACCAGGCACCAAACCCCCATCCTGCTGAATCCAGCCCCAAATGACATCTCAAGTGGGCAATCCAGCACAAGGCGCCTTTGAAAACAGAGGCCTATATAGAAGCGTAGAAATAGAAATAACCACTAACACTGTGGGTTTGGTTGTTGCTTTAGAAGAGTTTTAATAACATTTACTGCGCTACTGCTACAACAAATACTTTAGGTAAAAACTAAGTTTTGGGGATTGCTGACAGCTTGTATGTACATGAAACTGCAGCACAACTCGTTTGCCAGAATTAAAAAAGCGTGAATGATTTCAGATAGGAAGGAAGTTAGAGGTATCGTCTGGCACTTTATGAAGTTCTGTTGCCAGAGCCAAACTTTCTAAGATGGACAATATGCCACAGACATGTAATTTAACTGTGGCCCTAACGTGCAGACACACTGGCATATTTTTGGGGGGGACCAAGTGCTTGACTTGGTTGACCCTGGCCACAGCTGCTGATGAAGCAAAGACAGCTTTTTCTAGTACTGTGACTGGGGGAAGTTTTGCAGTTCTTACTTGTGGTGGTGGTTGTTCAAGTTCCCTGCCATGGAATTTCTCTGCCATCTCTGCCATCCGTTTCTCATAAAATGGATGTGGTTCTGCCCAAGGTATTTAATCTTGTCCTGTACTTACAAATCACACTCAGAGACACTGCAAGGCAAACGTCCTGCTCAGATGACAGGACATGACTAACTTCTTGAGGTGGTTTTTTCCCCCTCTTCAGAGATTCCTCTTGCCTTTCTTGAGCATTTGACAAACACATGCCTCAAGTACATACATACGTCTTTAACTATATAGTAGCTAAAATTTATGGCACACATCAACAGGTCCCACTGGACTTACGCCACAGCGAGTACGACGTTACCCATCAGATTACCCATATACCTGGGATCGTTCAACATGAAAATTGACAAAAACTATAAATCCTCATGCTACATCTAAAGTGAAAATCTTACAGGGCCAATCTGAATTATATTTTGGTCATTAATATCAATTAAATGGTTAACGTACAAAATTATGACCATCATAACTAGTATTCCTAGTTGTATCCAGGTTTTCAAAATTATTTCAAAATGGCTCCTAAGCCACCAGCCCTCTTACAGTCCTGAGTGTTCTGAGACTCTTTTTCCTATATCTTTGCCTCCATTTTTTATCTTCTCTTTTTAAATTTTGATTTGTGACTGCACATTCTCCAGCATCCACTGATGAGTCCCTGTTAGTTATTTCCAAACCCCTCAATCTCTGTACATTTAAAAAATGTTTTACATGTAACATCCCATTATAATCTGCTCAGTAAAGTTCCAGCTAATTCCCAAATTACTTTTTCTGGATTGCTTAAATGTGTGTTGTGGAGTACTTACACCTGAAAGGAGAGAAGAATGTGCTGACGGCAGCTCTTATCCAAAATCCCAGGGATGTCAGTTGTCTTTTCATTGCTAATTATAAGGATTAGAAAAACACCATTCTCCATAGCATCTTGATCTGGAGAATATGTGAACTCCACAAACATGGCAGCAGGCTCAGGAAATGGGAAGTCCTGAAATGTTGAAAAAATTTAATAAAATTTTTATGCCAATACATTTTAACTGAAGTATTTTTATGCCAGAAGTGTGTTACCAGCAATGCTTTTTTTTCATCCCACAGGAGATTTTTGTTTAAAAAAAGAAGATCAATAACCATTGTGCAAGAAAATAAAATCCATTTTCAGCTTGGAAACAATTTCCTTTTCTGCACTTCTCTAAAACCATATTTTGCTTCCCAGTCACCTTCGGAGAATCATTTCCAAAAATAAACTTCTACGTTCCTGGTGTTAAAAGCACAAACATATTGTAAGTACTTGTTCAAACGAACCAGTATTACCTGCCTTAACATGATCCTTACTGGTTTGTCTCAGGTATTGTCAGCTATTTTAGCAGAGGTTGAGTCACTGTGTGAAATGCAAATACCGTTTCATTTCACATCAGTCATGATTCACCCTGAAATTTGTAAGATTTTAGCAAGCTGCTATTTTATGCATTAGGTACTTATGCTATTTGCTTCAATAATATAGCATTGCTTTATCACTTAACTTCAAAGTGATTAGAACCCTCTATGAAGTAAGAGAATATTAACAGTTCCCATTTCACTGATGGGAGCTGTGTCAGAGAGATCTCACTCCAAGAGATATTTAGGAGCGTCACAAGTATTTCACCAGAAGGAAATGTGGAGCAACGGGGCACGTGACTTCCAATGAAATCACATGCAAAGCATTGAGACTTTTGAAAGCCTACCTGATGCAGCGCGGGGTCTTTAGGTAATTTGGCACATTTTCAAATATAGCCTAAAAAGACGGACTATGCCTACACTGCTGAGTCACATCTCAGCATGGAGTAATTTGCTCTGCTTCTCAGCAGGCCAGATCAGACTCCGATATTGTGCTGCTGCAAGCTTACTATTCCCAGCATCCAAACAGCTTTACTTTAAAGCCAGCTTGGCAAAACCTACACTGTACTCAAAGCATTGCTTTGACTATGGCACAGGCATATCTGAACAGTAGAATTGGTCCAGTTCTTGTGTTAGCACTGAATGAGCATTTGCCATTCGAATGATTTTTGACTAAAAACTTAATTTCCACTGAATCAACAGTTCTTCAGAAAATAATCAATTTCAGCATAAAGAAAATCTTCTTTTGGAAAACCAAATTACATTATTTCACTTGAAGCTATACAGTAGTGACCTGTTGTTGAACTGAACCGATATGCTTAATTCAAGATCAGCAAGTGCAACAAACATAAACCTACACGAACAACATGTAATGTGCTACTTTGGACAACTGAATTTGCGTACTAAACTAACTTAAAAGACTAACTTCAATTTAATTTAAAAAAAATGAAATTTTGCTTGAATGATAAATAGTGCCATTTCCAAATCTATTTTTAAAAGTTTGTGTTCTATAAGGAAAAAAAAAAAATCATTAATTTTCAATCTTTTCAAACTATTTGGGCTGAAAATAAACATTAAATGTTGACATTTCTCCCAGAAAAGAAATTGTAAATTCTGGCAAACTCTGGCAGATTTAGACCGGTCCCTTTTTGAAACAGAATTTAGGAGACCAATCTTACTGAAAGTAGCTGAGATAACCTCCTGGAGGCCTGTGTCACTTTTGAAAATGGGAAAAAAGCTCCTATCCAACCTAGTCATTTTCTAAATGTTTACTGTTATTGTGCCCAACGTGTTACACATTAAAACCAGGGCAAAGCCAACCAATAAAACCAGGTTTCTTGTCATACGTCTGTTCTGAAATCGCTAAGTATACCTCTTTGCTCAGGACCATCCTCTCTTTAGGACTACATGCAGCTGAGCTTCTAGTCATGATTTCAGTCGGGTTTTTTTATTGGAAGAAGCCGTTACATATAGTTTGACAACAGGGAAAGTGAATATATATTAATTTTCCATTTCAAAACCAGCATAATAGTTGGTTTTGATTACACCAATTCCTTAGAAGATAGTAGTCCTGTTACCAATTTGGCCTTGATACAAATGGTATGAGCCACAGTAGCTTCCAAATAGAAGATTTACCACAAATTAGGATCTGAATGGAAAGAATCAAATGGCAGACAGAGAGGATTATGAGTCTGTGGCTGAATTCTGACATATATTGGATTATTAAGATTTGCATTAATTAGGAAAGTTAGACTGGCATTTGCATGAGTGTGATATATTGTGCAGTTCATGAATGTCCTATAGTTAATATGAGAGGGGTAATTATAAGCTGACTTTTTCTGATGAACAGCTGTAGGTTTTGCACACTTTGACATTGCTTGTAGTTTGTTATGCAAAGCATGGCTCTGATCCTCCACAGAGCCCCTGCGCCCATATGAAACTGGTGGGTTTTAACCGATGTAGGAGACTGCCTGCACTGTACTTTGTAGAAAACTAGCCCCTGTGGTAACTAAAAGTTTTCATAAAATATATTGAGGGTTAAATCTGAGTTTCAGCTAAAATTCTGTGTAAAGTACAATTCATACTGAGGTGTGTGGATTGCACTGCAGTAATGACAGGCAAGGTTGTAAGCTGGAGATGCGATCTGCAGTCTGTTACAATTAGTTAAGTCAGTGACTCAATAAATCAGAATCTGTAAGAGAAAAGAAGTGTCCTACTCTTTATCTATTAATTTGTTTTCTAAATATTTGGATAGACCATGGAAGCTACTTAAACGGCCCCTAAAGTCCTTGGTTATAGGCATCTTTAAGCTTGACGTGCACACAACTTAACAGAATTCAACATTGTCTTAGGAACTCAAATACGTTAGTCTTCAAATTAAGCTCTGATGACGATGATTTATAGCCTTGAAAATCCTCTCACCCCCGCTGTGAGTCGCATGGCAGGCAGGCAGACTTAGAGCTCCTCAAAGAAACTTGAACCGCTTCCTCAGGAATAGCTCTGCTGTGCATCCTGCCACAATGCTGGAGCTGGACCACCTGTGACGGCGTTGAAACAACTGACACGTAATAGCACAACGCAGGGGGGAAAGCAAGCAAGGGGAAAGCTGAAGCCAAGTTCTGGGGAAGGCTGAACACAGAAGATTATACTGCTAAATGCATTTTCATGACAGGTGAATAATGAGCTCTTATTGGTGAGATGCTGCTCGTTAGACTTCAATATTTAAAAGGATTTATGAAGGCTCAATAGAGTCTACATGGGTCTGCACTCCATCAGCCCATCTCCTGGTGTTGACACTTTCCTTCTTTTCTTTCAAAATAAGTAAAAAAATAAAGTAATAGAACTCCCTATTTGCTTTCCAGAGCTGAAGGAGTAATTAACTGTGGGAGCAAGAGGCAAGAAGAAAGAGACCTCAGGCTTAAGCTATTTGATTGCAGAGAGAAGCAAAACTACTATCAGCATTAATACAGAGAGATCAGAAGCCTCAATATGAAGGTATTAAAAATGCACACAATATTGATCGACAGGTTTACCCTAATTATGTAGTAGAAGCTGATTCAGCCAACTGTGCTTTCAGACTTTCTGGGTGATGTATCTCCCAGCTCATGAAATATAGTCTGATGCTATGAATACTGACTGACAGCTTCATTTTAGTAATTCGCCACGGCAGACTGACATTTTATTAGAGCTCAGTAGAAGACACATTGAAATTAATGGGGGAGACTCTCTTGCTTTCAGCAGGCTTTGGATAAACTAATAGGTTTTATTTCTGATAAGATGGTGGGAGACCCTCTTAAAACCACAGTAGCTTCAAAATTTTCAGAAAATGAAAATGAGTGGGAGTTGTGCACCTGAGTCCCGTTTGTGCTTTTGAACACTCCTTTATAATTACACAAAACACTTGTCAGGATGGAAAGTCAAGAGAGAAGCATGCAAGATGCTTCACCTCTGCTCTGATACGTCTCCCCTCAGAGTAGTTTGCTCTCTTGTTCCATTCACTTTCCTTTTCTAGTCTCCTTTCTCAACCAACCATTTTCTCCAGTCCCTCCTCCCATTTTAATCTGTCAAGCTATTTGCTACTGTTTCCATCAGTGGATCCAGGAGCTATTGCCCTGCTAAGCAAGATAACGTTTATCTCTAAGTATCATTCCCAGCTCCTAGACTCTTCTTCCCAGTCTGTTCAGCTCTTCTGATGTGGCATTGTCTAATCTGATTTTGAGTCAGCATCAGAAAATGAATCACCAAAAGCAAAGGAGAGACAGGCTTTTAGCCAATGTATTGTCCATCCATACGTCAGCCTAGAGCACCTCAAAAAAGCTATTACAGGGAAGAGACTTAGGGTCCCCATAGTCCTGGGCAGTAATTTGCAGGGATGGTGCATCTTTACTCTGTTAACCTGTAAGAGCCGTGAAGGGCTGGAGCAGACTGTCAGGGACCTGAGCAAGCCACAGGGGCTCTCCAACCTCTCCCCCTTCCCTGGGGTTTGGCTGCTTGTGCTCCAAGCCAGCTTGGATGCGGTGCAGCTGTATAACCTGGGGTCTGACTGCTGTGTGAAAGGCTGTGCGGGAAAGCTGTGACAAGCTTTCATGTCAGAGGGCTCTCTGGCTTTGCTTGGGAACTGCATTTAAGCCACGTACCTTGCCAGTCGCAGCCCTGGCTTGCTGACTGAACATCCCGGCCTGACCTTGGCCCTGCCACATCACTTCTGGACTGTGCCAGACGCCGGTTGCCATCACCAGACCTGCTCTGCTTGTCCTGCTTGGGTACCATGGGACGGCACCCTTGTGGGACACCCAGGCGAGCCTGCCCTAGCAGAGCAGCCTGCCCACAGTCTGAGCAATGCTGGCTCTGGAGGAAAGGAGCAGCTCAACATATAGATCAATTTTGGGAAATTTAGCAGCTGAACACTCTATACCTAGATTGTACAAGCATCATTTATCAAAGGCTTATGACTGAATCCAATTAGATGCTCAGCAAAAGGAACATCCCTAATAGCCCTTCAGCCATTCAAGCCCATGTCCCAGAGAGTAAGGCAGCCAGAGAGCTCGAAGGTATGTCAACAGAACTTTTCAAGAATGCCAAATAATACATTTCTCTCTCCAGTTGCATTCTTGTGTCTTAACAGCAATGACTAAATTTAAAATAAAATAAAAATCAGCCTGTAGGGTTGAGGTTTGCACAGTTTAACCACCAGGAGGGGAGAACTTGACAAGAGGAAGCACAGGGCAACACAAAGTATGKGCTGTATACAAACCCAAGAATCCATGTTAGTTTTCCACTCCTAATTGGTTCACATCCCCGTCTACAGGTATTGCAATTTATAGTGCTCTTTCTTTATAGAGTCATTGGCCAGACTCACCTTGTGTTCCCTTTTATAATGCAGATATGTGGTCCTGAAGGTGACAGCTTCTGATCTGCACATTCATCAGCTCTTTGTGGCTAACAGTGATGTTGAAGTGCCACGGTTCCTTCCATTTCAAGGAATTTCAAGGCAAAACTTGGTCCCTGAACCAGACCCAAAGGCCATCGAAATCAAAAGAAATACTCTGATTAGCCCCAGTGAGATCTGAATCAGTCTAGTAAAGAAAACTTTCCACAGAAGCTAGCGCAGGATTGACTCCCTTATCAAAAAGGCACTCCAAAGCACATTTGTTATTAATCCTCCTTAATCCCACCCTAAATAGTTCCAGTTTCACTTCACTTCACTCTCCCCTTGTAAAGTTAAAACTTCCAGAGGTTTTAAAGACATTCTTTGTCAAAGGATCACTGGAGGGACCAGYGGAAGTTTAGGGATCATTAATTAGACCAGGAGAGGATGAAGTTCTGTTAAAAATTGCCCATCTGTGAGTGTTAATTTAGCAGCTACTAGTTATTTTTCTCTGCTGGGATGGTAGATGGAAAACAAGCTGAGAAAATAAAAGGCAGAAGAAAATAAGAGGGGAAAAACAGTATGAAGCTTATCAGGAGAAAATGTTAATTACATTTTAAAGCCCTTAGTCACCTAAGCTTCTATTTACAATAGAAATAGAAACAGTCCAAATTATCTCTGCATTTTTTTAAAACTGTGATTACAGTTCTATTTGCTACTTTTCTCTCATTATCTTTACTCTAACTGGAGAAATATCAAGCACTTCTAATTTCTGGATATTGTTTTAACACTTTTTATTGAATTTCTTGTGTGTGTGTTCTAATGAACACACATCCAGAGATGCGTGCAGCCATGTGAAATGTGGAGCCAGCTGACTGCAAGAGTCATTGCTGGCTCTTTAGTGCTAATCAAATGTGCTCCCACCAAAGTCTCAGGCTACAGGATATTGGAAATGAATCCTACGATCACACCTTCCCCAAGACATCATTGCAGACTCCTTCATAGTAGTGGCTGTTAAGGTGCAATAGCAGCAAAAAAAAAGGACTTTGCAAAAATGGCACAAAACAGTATCACCTCTATATCTTGGACCACTAAAATAAAAGGTTATGTACAATTAATATCTATTTGTGCAATACATTTGTGCAAATACATCAGGATTTTGCTACTGAATTCAGAGAGAGCAAGACTATGCCCATAGCCTACAAAGTTGGCAACAGCTGTAAACAAGTGTAATCTGTTCTCTAGGGCTGCATTTTTATATACCAGAAATAACAAGAGGTAGTCTTTCTTTTAAAAATACTGTGTTTATTAACAAGGAATACTTAGTCTAAAGAAACGACTGACCCTTTCTAAGACGCACTGAATTTCAATTCCTAAGCAAGGAAAGGTCTTTGTCTTTAAAAGTGGTCATTTGCTTTCTGTGTTTCTAGTCTGAATGTTCTGTGTAAGTCACCACGGGTTGCAAAGTTCCTGATTTCACAACTATGTGTAGTTGAAATATTTTGATTCTTCACTTTGAAATAATTACATTGTTAAATAATAGGCAAAGGTAACTGTAAAATTATTTTACAAGCCTGTTGTGGTTTAACTGGCAGGCAGCTAAACACCACACAGCCGTTTGCTCACTCCCCACCCCGCAGTGCGACATGGGAGAGAATCGGGGGCGGGGGGAAAAGTAAAATTCATGGATTGAGATAAAGACAGTTTAATAGGACAGGAAAGGAAAGGAAAATAATAATAATGATAAAAGAATATACAAAACTAGTGATCCACAATGCAATTGCTCACCACCCGCCAACCGATGCCCAGCCAGTCCCCGAGCAGCGATTGCTGCCTCCCAGCCAACTCCCCCCAGCTTATATACTGAGCATGATGTCATATGTAACATATAGAACACCCCGTTAGCCAGTTTGGGTCAGCTGACCTGGCTGTGCTCCCTCCCAGCTTCTTGTGCACCTGGCAGGGCATGGGAAGCTGAAAAGTCCTTGACTAGCATAAGCACTACTTAGCAACAACTAAAACATCAGTGTGTTACCAACATTATTCTCATCCTAAATCCAAAACACAGCACTATACCAGCTACTAGGAAGAAAATTAACTCTATCCCAGCTGAAAACAGGACAAAACCATAAAAAAMCCAAATCGTAGCACATTTCCATTCAAAAGAAAGTTTCAGAGATTAAATGATGTATTTACTTATTTTTTAAATAGGTGAGGAAAGTCA
The DNA here is from genome assembly GCA_035582835.1 of Phoebastria nigripes. Taxonomy (NCBI): domain Eukaryota; kingdom Metazoa; phylum Chordata; class Aves; order Procellariiformes; family Diomedeidae; genus Phoebastria; species Phoebastria nigripes. The sequence continues at coordinate 2,110,328 of JAYKAV010001111.1, read as the reverse complement.
AAGATATTTTATTGTAGGTTTACTGCTCAAATTTTTTCGTGTTTGCAGGCATTCCTAACAAAAATACTAAAACTAAAAGACATTAAATACTAAAGCGAACAGTATGATTCTGTCATCTCTACCCATGGTACAAGTCTTTGGGTGTGCTTTCAGCATGTCAAAGTTTAAGAACAGCAAGGATTAAACAATCGATTAAAAATACCGTATGACATGGCAAGGAGCTTCAGTTTGAGATGGCTAGCTGTATAAACCAAATGGTCAGGCATGCTGAGAGTTCACTTGCAGATGGTCAGACTTCATTAGTACACTCACACTGGACTAGAGACAGACCTGTGCGAAGCCCTAAAATCTCAAGACACCGCAGGTCTGACTTATTCAATGTCTTGATCTCAGTTTTGCAATGCTAGATGCAAACTCATTGTTAGATTTTTCTTTCAATAGTCATAGGCAAAGCAAGATGAAATCTCTCTCTAGCTATGAATGCATTCTAATTGCTTTACTAAAACTCCTCACTAGAGGAAATGACTTCTGGCTTTGCAGACTATCAAATTTCTTGAGAACATTGATTCGTAAGCAGAACTTCAAGCTGAAATGAATGGCACAAACCTTGGTGTGAACCCTTATTTTTAATATTCAACTTGCTTTCCACCCATTCTCCTTACAGTCCTTCCTCCTCCTCTCAGCCATGCTTCTCCTATTAAGTATCCCATCATTGCAACAGCCCTTTTTAAGTGCAAAAAGTAATTCATACATATATGTCGTGGTTTAACCCTGGCAGCACCTAAACACCACGCAGCCGCTCGCTCACCCCCCCGCTCCGGTGGGATGGGGGAGAGAATTGGGAGGGCATGAGTAGGAAAACTCACGGGTTGAGATAAAAACAGTTTAATAATTGAAATAAAACAAAGTAGAACAGTAGTAATAACAGTGGTAACGACAACAATAATAGAATATACAAAACAGGCGATGCACAATGCAACTGCTCACCACCCGCCGAACCGACGTGTTGCTGAGCCGACGCGTGCCCGAAAAACACGCGAGCCTGTCCCGGGACCCAGAGGCCCCCCCCCCCACTTAGTTTTTATACTGAGCATGACGTCGCATGGTATGGAATACCCCATYGGCCAGCTGGGTCAACCACCCCGGCTATGCTCCCCCCGCCAGCTTCCCATGCACCTGGCAGGGCATGGGAGGCCGAAAAGTGCCCCATGCAAGCACCACCCAGCAACACCCAAAACATCAATGGGCCATCAACGCTCCTATTATACCAAACCCAAAACACAGCACGCTCCCCAGCTACTGGGAAGAAAGTTAACTCTGTCCCAGCCGGAACCAGGACAATATAAAATGAATAAATGCTGAAGTATGTCTGTGTAAGAGCAGATCATCACAGGACCTAAATAAACACTACTAGCAAAGCTGCATTTCCACTGGAAACCGCTCAGCTTCCATGTTCACCAGATCAGCCAGGTGAGTCCACCTAAATCCAGGGCTCCAGCAAAATCAGTCACCTCCGCATGAGCAGAGAGGAGCTGCAGAATAGGGTGTACGCCCACGTGGAGGTGGGAGATTGCAGCTGTTTGGAATGGTTCTCCAGAGAGCACTTTACAGAGAAGAAGGGGGAAACCCGTCACAGGTCCTAAGCAGGGTGCAGAGGGGAGAGGAAACAATGTCTCCCTGATGCTTCAGGTGATTACCTGAGCGCTCCCTGCACAGAGAGGACAGTTCCTGGCACCGCAGCCCTGCAGCAGTGTCACACCAGCCGTACGCTTGGCAGCACCATGAAAGCACTGTGCTAACGGCACAAGGAGAGCACTCCCACCACCCACCCACACGGAGGTCTGAGCCAAAACATACGCCTTCACAGTACAGTGGACTTGACTTCGGTATTATTGTGGGTTTCATTAACCGCCCCAGACACAAACGCTCTGTTTTGTTTCTGGCAATACTGCCACTGAACCTCCCCGAGGGAATAAAGGGAGGTCTCAGCATCATATCTCTATCTGGCTCAAACACCTAGTCTGGGAAGAGTTGCTGGACCTCAAAAAGCTAATACACATTTGATGATTCTGTATGATAGCCTCGGAAATGGATATTTCTGTGGCAATGAATAGAAGACACTGCACGTGTGCACTGAGTGAAACCAAAGCCCCTTCTGCTGTAAGCTGCTAGAAGGATTTTGCATGAAATATTAAAGAGAAGCCTTCATGCCTGGTGTCCTTACTGGGTCACCTCAGCCTTCAGCTATCCTGCCAGCTCAGTCCTCTCCTTGGGGTGTAATTAAATAAGGGCAAAATGGTCTGAACCTGCTAATGGCTTCACATTGCCCAGAAGGAAATCACTGAATTACCCTGGGATGCCTGCTCTGATTAGGAATAGCACTTGCTTGATTGAGGTACTTCATTTGGCAGTGAGACTAACAGTATATAAGCAGTGGAACTGAACAGCGTTAAAGGGAAACCACCTCAGAATATGCTCTTGCAAAGAAGATTAGTGACGGTTAAAAGGATCACAGACTATACACCCACATCCTTTCTGAAACACCTACAGAGAGAGTCTGACCTCAAGCCGGCTGGTGTTTTTAGCTGAGCTGAGTGCAGTTACCTGGAGGCACATCAACATAGCTGAGATCAGAGGCCCAGTTCTCAGGGACAGAAATTAACAGTTTGTTCCATCAACATAGTTTGACGTATGATGTGAAGCTACTTTCTGAGTCAAACTCTAAATATTTAAAAGTTAGTAGAAAAATCTCTCCTTGGGCAAGATTATTCCACCTCTGCCTATTGTAGGATTTCCCGTATTGTCTTCTGAGGAGCCTGGTGCTGGGCCCCGCTGGGCAGAGGACGAGATGAGCATAGTCCAATTTATGTTCTGAGTTTGTAGTCTGGTACAAGCAAAGCCAGAACTCATATCTGCTGAGAAGAGACAATTTTTTAAAAATCCCATGAAAAATAAGTGAAAAGGTTTTGACAGCCCTTTTCTTCAACTGTAATTATCTTCAAAATAATTCTCTCTGGAGGAATATAGCTCTGCTCTTCCATTGCATTAAACCAACTTTGTTTTTCCTCTCCAGAAGCAGCCTAAGTAAGACTAAATCTTGATTGTAAAGAGCATATTGTGAAAGTGAGGGGAAAAAATGTGTAATTACAAAAAAGCTGCTTAAATTTTTGCTAAAAGACAGAAAAAAGGAAAGACTGAGGAACAGAAATAGCTGTGGGGTTTTTTTTAACTGAAGAGTTTGTTTGGATGAAGTTAGAGGCCCTGAAATGGAAAGAATGAACAGTATGGCAGGATGCCACCCCAGCATGAAGAACATCACAGACACGCTAATGTGGAACTACACAGGGAAGAGACCAGGGTTTATTTTTCAGCAGCTACATCCACACCGTGCTGTGCCCTGTCTACACACACAGGGCAGAGCACAGCTCAGAAGGCAGGTTTAGATCACATTTCTGGGCTAAAGAGCACCAACCTTTCAATAAGAAAGATAAACTTTTCCAGATACCATAGTCCATAAGCCCTACTGTGACTTGCCCGAGTTGAATGGACCAACTGCTGCTCCACAATGAGGACATGAAAGACAAATTAAAGCTCAGGTCCTACTCTGTTGGTTTACATACTCCAGGTCAATCTTTTCTCTCCCCTCTCCTGCTTTAAATTACAAGCAACTCAGCTAGTTGGTTCAGCGAGTTCACTTAACCAGGAAAAAGTCTGGCTGCTTCCACCTATACACTTACCTCCTAAAATTAAAGGCGGGGGTTGGGGGGAGTGGGAAGGAACAAACCTAGAAAGCTCAGGCACATGAAATTCTTCTGCATTATCAAAATACTTAAAGCCCCATATGCCCAGAAACTGGACAACACCCTTGCTGCAATGTGTCTACACCATTTATCACCTGTGCCTCTGGCCAAATACCAGCCCTCCCTTAAGACTCTTTAGTGTGTAAAGGCTCACGAGAAAGTTTTTCTATCACCAGCCAGCGTATATCAGCTGGAGACATCATGAGAGGCCTGTTTAGAAAGTGCGAACACCCCACCATCAGATGGAAATATATGAAAGAAATCCTTTCTATTGAACCCAGTGTAAATGATGGAATGGTTTGGGTCCACTGGGCTTTGGTTTTAAAATCTTCAACCTACATGTTCATGCCGGTTGGTCACTATTTCATACATCCAGTCTGAATGCGTCTGCATACAGTGACACCCAAACCGGGTAACCAACTTCCAGCAACAGATACCTATCACTTGAACTACAGCACTACCACCAAAGATGGCCATAACAGCGGGTCAGTATTGCCTATATGTTAGTGTATAACACTGACAGCTTGCCAGAAATAATTTCAATGACTGGCAGCTCCATCGAGGAACTAAGACCACCTATGGCTGAGGTATCGTGAGGGATGCTGAAAAACAATGGTCCATCAAGACACGCTGCTGGAATGCATTCCGGGGGACGGACAATGTTTTCTTCACAGGAAATCTGTTCCTATCAAGAACTCGGAGACTCTAGTATTTTTCTGAACCACATAAAAGCAAAGTTTTTCATCAACATCGAGCCACAAAAAACACTAGGGCTAGATATACAGCAGGAAAAGGTTCTGCTTTGTGTGCAGATAAAAGATGACCTGTATCTTTAGTTTACATCACGAAAGCCAGTGATCATATCAAGTCTAATCTCTGCAGCTTAGTCGCACACGGGATCTCCATCCTGCTCACACCAAGCTTTGCTGCTTTCTTTCTGTTCCAAATCTCTGTGGAAATCACTATCAGGTACTGACCCCATAAAGTTGCTGTTTATCGTTAACCTGCACGTGACTTCTGCTTTTAGGCATTCCAGCATAATGACCTTATGTGTTTCTTTAGCACGAGCACCTGCTCTCCAGAGCCCTGCACTCCTGCAGTGCTGCTATACGAGAACCGCTACTTGTACCCGATCCCCAGCCAGCCAGTTCCCTCCTTACATTCGACAATTCAGCGGTCCCTTCTCTTGTCAGCCACAAGTGGTTTTCTGGGCTGTTAATGGTGGAATTTGGTAATAAAGTGGATGTTATTTGATTCTGAACAGGCAATTAGACTTCCTCATTTAGTTTTTAGGGCTTTAACTGCCTGACTTGACACTAATGTGAATTAACCAGCATCCCACCCTGCTATGCCACCACCATTAATGCCAGTGCAATGTGCACAATAATTATGATATATTATATCGCTGGCAGCTCAGGTCCATATCATTCACCTTTTTTTTTTTTCCTCAAATTGGTCTGGTGGTAGGATCACACATTCCCTAATTAACACCTTCCTTCTGTGGTTACTAATGAGTCTGTTGATACCACTTCTTCCGGCTGCCTCTATTATAATAGAGTCTTGTGGGTATATCCAACTCCAACTGTCCGCTTTAATTAAGAGACAGATGTCATTGACTCTCTTTCATTTAACACTTAACAGACACATAGTCCCCTGGATGGTAAGTGAGGAAGGGAAATGCTTCACCTTCTGTTTCTTTATTCATTGTACATGGCAGGACTCTGGGAAATGGCTCGGGTAAGGGACTGGGAAGTGAGATTGATACCTGAATTAGCAGCATCTGGGAGAAGGTCAGCCTTAGACTTTTTTGAAGAAAAATGGGGCTAAGGCAGAACACAGTGAATTTATGGAGGGAACAGAGGCAAAAATGATTTATGGAGAAGATTTAAACAAATCACAGGAGAAAACGACTCTCCCATTTAACAAGTCTTGTCAGGTTCACCTATGGCTCTTTCTGCAGCTTCACCAGGAATTAAGAACAGCCAGTTGTGTTCATTTCATGTTTTGAGGACAATTGATCTGATCCAAAACCTAACAAAGAAGGGGATCTCCTTTAGCTTTGTCAGGCTTTCACTGACACTGGATCATGGAAGTGAAGATTTTCTATATAGGATAGTCCATGCTGGTTGTAAAACGGCATGAGAAAAGGCAGAACACAAAATGGATATACAATGCCTGCTACAGAGATCTTTTCAGTAAATTACCATAGTGTCTTCTCTCTTGAAAGCAACGTTTAAGCTAATCCTTCAGGAGGCTAAAAAGATGGAAATCAATAGGATTTGACTGTTATGTTTTAACATTGAAAAAGCTATTCAGGACATAGCATTCATACAAAGCACCTGTCCTATTCCTTTTAAAGGTCCTGTATCTTTTGATTGTGTTTGTTTACAAAAGGGGAACATGTATACAACAATAAAATATACACTTCAGAAGAGCAGATGAATGAATCTGAGTTAGCATATTTCTTTTGGTATTATACAACATTATTATAGGCATAAAGTTTTATTATTTCATAAATGTAAAATAATACYTTCAAATTCCAAATTCTATTTTAAATATTAAAGCTGAAAAATAGAAAAACAATTTAAATAACAAATGCTCATTTTATATTTTGTTTGCTTTTTGAAATGGAAAAACTCAACCTTTGAACACAGAGTGACAGTTTAAAATTATGACTGGTTTTGAGCCCAGTTCTAAGTTACTATAAGGGATTAACAGAAGGGTTAAAAGCCAGACATGTTGCTACTTTGAAATTCAACAGCTAAGCCTTCAACAACATTTGCTGCTCAGGTTTGGGCTGCTTTCTTGTATTTCCTCTGTGGCTCTTACAATCATTTTCAGCATCTCGCCTGCCACAGTGTCTTGCTCAAACTCATAGGGACTCACAGTTGCATTTCTCATGGCCACGCATCTCCTGTTATCAGACGTATTTTTGCAAAGCAGAGTAATCTGTAAGAGCATACAGATACTTTGATGTAAATAACCATTTCATGTAAGATGCAAGCGAAAAGAAACCCATGCTGATCACGTGTCCAATTCATCAAAGATGTAAATGATACCTATGTATCTTTTAATGCTTATGATTTGATTTCAAATGGCTTGGAACCGAAGCCGTGAAAAAGACTTTCAAAGAAGGGGCCCAGTGGAAGGTTAAGGGAACACATTTACAAATCTGGTGCCCTGTGGTTTTTCCTCTCCCCAGCATAATAGGCTTTTTTGGCTGTGCATAATAAAAGCCTTCAAGCTGGAGAAAATGGTTTAGGAGGGAAGACGTGATAGTATTGGGAAAATCATTAACAACAGGAAGTATCGAGAACATGAAAAACTGCTTACTCAAGCAAAGCAAATGAGAAGAGTGGGAAATCAGTGCTCTAGAAAACCCAGAAGAAAGTGTGATACCCTATAAACTGCACTATTATTCATTCCTGTTGCAAACCTGTCCTGGTTTCACCTGGGATAGAGTTAATTTTCTTCCTAGTAGCTGGTATGGTGCTGTGTTTTGGACTTAGTATGAGAATAATGTTGGTAATACACTGATGTTTTAGTTGTTGCTAAGTAGTGTTTATACCAGTCAAGGACTTTTCAGCTTCCCATGCTCTGCCAGGTGCACAAGAAGCTGGGAGGGAGCATAGCCAGGACAGCTGACCCAAACTGGCCAACGGGGTGTTCCATACCATGTGATGTCATGCTCAGTATATAAGCTGGGGGGAGTTGGCCGGGGGGCAGCGATCGCTGCTCAGGGACTGGCTGGGCATTGGTCAGCAGGTGGTGAGTGGTTGCATCACTTGTTTTTTTTTTTCCCTGGGTTTTGTTCCTCTCTCTCTCTTGTTGTTTTACTTTTCATTACAATTTATTATTATTATTATTGTTATTTTACTTCAAATACTAAACTGTTCTTATCTCAACCCATGAGTTTTCTAACTTTTGCTCTTCCGATTCTCTCCCTCATCCCACTGCAGGGGGTAGGGTGAGCGACAGCTGTGTGGTGCTTGGTTGCTGACTGGGGTTAAACCACGACAAAACCACAAAGCTTTTTCTTTCATAAGATCTTTTCTAATGGATAAGCTCCTACAATGCAGGAATGCAACTTACTAGTCTTCTATAGAGAGACAGACAATCCAGCTTTCAGAGTTTACCCCATCTCCAGGTTTAATACAGGGCTATTGTACTGTTGCATGTCAAAGGTTGATGTCTTCAGCAAGAGAAACATTGGCAAGGGTAAAAACAAGTTTCCAGTGTTGCTGCTTTGAAATAATAGTTCATTTTAATAATGACAAGTGAAAGGCTTTCACATTTGGACTTCAGATACTGACACATTTTTCTTGAAGTGGTCATGTTAATATCTTGTTTATTTAGTTTTCTTTAAACACTGTGATGTATTTCTCCATTCCAGGTTCTCCGTATGAGTTGTGCTTATTAAGCCACCACCCTATTAGAAGAACACAGCAGCTAAATATCATTTCTGGAAACACACACCTTAACTGTCCTCCATTATTCACCTCAGGTAGCCAGCACAATAAAACACCTACTGCCCTGGTCTTGTATCCAGTAAAGCATGTTCCTCCTTCTGTGATTTTTTTTTTTTTTTTTTTTTTTTTAACTTGATTATTTATCTAAATTAATTGGGGCTATTCATCCACAGCAGTTTGAAAAGTCATGCTTTATAGTCAACATTTGGCCAGATTAGAGCTTTACCAGGGAAATGCATGGTTAGCTGTTCCCTTACCAGATGAACATACAGTAGTACTTACTGTATACCTACAATCCATCAATTAAATACAGCCAACTATGCTATTGGTTGAAGAGTTCATGAATAGTGCTGTAGCCTCCTCCTCCAGAGATCCAAAATGGGACAGCATATTGTCCCACTATGGTATTTCATGATGGTTATCAACCAAAACACTGGTCAGCTGAGTGGGTATCTCCACATCATGATCACATCTTCATTTGCAATGGCTGCACAACCTAAGCCACACTACGGCTGTGGTACAATCACATTTCAGAATAAAGATATTTTTGTTTGCAAAAGTGTTCAAGAGTCAAATTGCTCTTTTAGTGATAGTGTAGTAAGTGGCAAATATATTTATTAAATCAAGAAGTCTTGATCCTCTCCACCCTGCCCTGGCAACAGAACTATTTTATAAGTACGCGAGATGGCTGCAATTTGCATGACGAATAGAGAACACGGATGAAAGATCACGGGCAGCTTTTAAAGAATACACACTGAAAGCATCTCTAAGAGGTAAAAATCTACAACAAAAGATTGTTTGTGGATGTTCTGGATACAAATCAGGGCTACAAGGAGCCATTCAGAAAGGTGCTGACTTACAGGACAGCTAAACACCTAATCTCTGCCCAAACTGCGTCCTGTTAGACAGTATTAACTGTCTGCAAATAGGCCAAAGAATTCAGAGGGACACATAAAATACAGGTTAATGGGGACACCTCACTGTTGGCAAAAGCCGGTTGGACTCAAGTTGCTACAGAAATTTTGGGAAATGAGAAGATTCTAAATCTCATAAAATTTATTTGTCAAAAAAATATGGAGGTCTGAGCAACCACCAAGCTGTCCCCAGAGGAGGCAAAAATGGCCTTCTCCCCAGACAAGTCCACATCCTTGGCTGTAGACCTGTTCTAGCCACAAATCTGCTCAGACCCATCGTATACAAATTCACCAGAGGAAAAGGATTGTTTATAGCTGCCATTTAAGGACAATCTTTGTTGGAGCTGAGCATGCACAGTACTTCCTTTAGTCACCTTTAGACAGGGAAGGGTGATTTGAAAAAGGAAGTGTCCCCTTCAAAGCTCCAGGTGAAATCTGATGCTATAAAACGGGTCAGCGTTGCCACCTACTACAAGCAACGGCCTCTCTCTCACAAAAGCACTAGAAGAAAGTGGGTGAAGAAACAGCAAAGGTGACAGCTGAGTGGCTGGAGGGGTCTGTTCTCTCCTCTCATGCTCCGAAAGGAATGGGCACAGATAGAACAGGGTGGGTTATAGGAGTATCCATCCTCCATTGCAGCTCTCACTGTATCTCTGCTGTCATACAGTTAAAAACCCCATAGTAAGCTTATAATTTTCTATTACACTTCGGAGATCATTACATCAACTTCTATGGACCCCCGCTAATTACACAGGCTTTCCCATAAAGGAAAGAACTAGTTCCTTTGGGGGGAAAAAAATAAAATCAATCAGACCATTAAAAAAAAATTAATAGACTTTTCTGTGTATATTAATCTGAAACAATAGGAGCCAACTATGTTTACTGATACAATTATATTTCCTCCTCAGGAATATGACTAATGAGCCCAAATGACACAAGCCTATGTGGCCCATAAAAAGACTCCAGAGAGCAAACTTTCCTCTGACAATAAAACAAACTTTAGGTAAACTGAGACATAGCCTCTTGGATGTCAGGGAAAAAAAAAAAAGAAAAAAAAAGTAGAGTTCAGGATTTAGTCCAAGTTAGAAAGAGATTCTGCAGACTCAGTTCTGCCTCTCTGAATGCTAGTTCATGTGGGGAGATACGCTGCCTAGACCAGGGCTCCCCAGGGCACCAGGTCCAGTCCTCTGGGCTGTTGCGTGGCAAGCATGCTACGTGAATACACCTATCATTTTCCCCTTGGAAATCCTGGCAGCTCTTCTCACTTTATTTGAAAACTTAGGGCATACTGGGGGCTGCCACCTACATCAGCTTCCTTACCTYATCACCAGTGGTCTTGCCAAAGAAGCTGAAGCATGTTGCCCAGCACGCCTGTGGTCTCTGCACCTTCATCTCCCAAAGACCAGTTCTTTGGAAAAGTGTTTTCAGGCACTTGTGCTGGCTCGCATCAGAGCACGTGCAGGGGCTGAGGAACAAGGTTTAGATTCCTGGGTTCTTTGCTGATAAAAGCAAACAGGCTCCAGTCAATCCCAGATGAGTGAGCCCAGATGCTGTCTTCCGAAAGCATTTCCCAGGCAGCAGTTGAAAGAATGCAGCTTTCTCCTGCCCCTGAGCTGAGAGGGGCTGTCCTCACCCCTGGGAAAGTTTGCTGCCTTCTCTGGAGAGTGCTAAGCCTTCCAGGCATGACTTTTATCCCTATCTCAAAGCTGCTTCTGAAGAGCAATGTTTTTGCTGTCAGACTATACCAAATGGCAGAGATTTTTAATTTTTTTTTTTTTTCAATTCTCCAAAGGATAAGCCATCCTGAATTCCCCATTGGCTTTATTTCCTCTCTTCCCTTGCCCCTGCCAGAAAAAAAAAAAAAAAAAGAAAAGAAAAAGAAAAGAAAAAAACCAAAAACATCCTCCACGTTAGCACAGCCCTTCGTGTCCATGCTAGAGTCACTTCAGCAGACCAGCCAGTCCTTTGGTTACACGCTTGGAGGAAGTGACTCCGGGCGAAGGGAAGAAAAAGCTTCACTTTCATAAAGAATCTAATTTTAAGGGGCAGATCATCACATCGGGACTTAAGACAGTAAGTGACAGAGGCTATAAACTGGAAGAGAAAAGATTTTGTGGCCTGAGGTCCTGTAGGCAGGATAAATCCTTCAAATTACACAAGATCCTGGTTAAACTCATTACTTGCTGTTCAGAAGTCTTCCAGCATTTTTCATTCTTTGCTAAATTTATCACACTAAATCCCTTCCCTAAGATCAAAGTCTTTTGGGATACAGAAGCTGAAAGACTTAAAAGTGCTATGATCCAGGAGGACTCTATGATGAAAACAGGCTTCAGTAATACAACCTCTTAATTGTTACCGTAACTCAGCATGATACGCTATCTCAATGTCATCAACAACAAAAGACTTCTCAACAGGAAATACGGATTTAGGGGATCCACCCATTGTCTCAAATGCATTCGTAGGTGTTGCTGAGAGAGGCAGCCTTGTTCAGAGGTTTCTCGGAATAAGTATTTTTCAAAATACCGTGATTTTTTGAATAGATATTCTAATAGTACATCTTACCTCCATAACCAGAGAGCAAAACCCACATTTCTCCATATATATATTTACCTTCATGGCAATACTTCACATTTTAAGTAGTAAGGCCTGCTTTCCAGTGGAGGTCCAGTTCAAAAATCAATTAAATCAATTGGAAACGATGGAGGAGTTAATGTATTTTTTATTTTCCCCAGTTGTTCTAGAAACATTCAGGGAATACAATATCAGCTGAAGGGAGAGAGCAGCAACCAACAAAATAAAAATCAGCCTGTCAGTCTAAGATACTTCTCCATCGATCACTTCCATAGTACCCAGACAATATGTTCAATACCAAACTCAAAATACTAATTCAGTTAGGCATTCCCTAGCTGTGCTATTGCTTTCCATTGGGGTGATCATCACTGGCATTTTTAACAGATATTTTAATTATCTAAATTTTGCAGGACTTTCTACATTTCTGTGTGTATTTCAAACAGGAGAGACAGAACTATACAAAACAAAGGTTTTGACTTCATTACGAAAAGGGGCAAATTTCAAGATGGCTCATTTATTTCTCTAGGGAAAATTAAGTTTGTTTGGTACAGGCCTACCAAATACTTGCTTCCAAATCATTCTGCAAAGCTGCTCCCTACAAGTCCTCCTCCCTTTCCACACCACCTCAAACAGCTCCCCAGGCATCTGCACACATGTGCTGATCTGACACTACCTGTCAACAGCGTTGCATAGAGTTCATAAAAAGTGGCACTGAGGTATAAAATTCTTCATTCCCTGGAATGTAAAGCTGGGCCTATCTTGACACGTCTTACTCTCTGAGGACCTTGACAACCCAGAGCGCCAACCCCAGGTGTTATCTTACTCATACACACTGAAGTTTGCTGGAAAGAACAGGCCAAAACCATTTCAGCAAAGTCCGTAGAGTCAGCCTCGGACTTGCTTTCCTTCAGCCATTAACCTCCTGCCTAATCCAACAGAAGCTTCCTGGAAACCTCCCTGCCATTTTCACTTGCACCAGCAATTCTTCTGTGCTCACGTTGCACAGGCAAAATACCTTCATTCTCACCAGGATTACTCCTGAATTGCACCAGTAAGATGGTCCAAAAGAACTGCTGCCTATGTTGTACAAGTCAACTCTTCATCAAAATGCAATAAATATTTCATATTAAAAGCTAAAAACCCATGAGCAATGACAAAATACTATTAGAAAATTCCATTTTCCATAAGCATGAATGAGAACCAGCTTGCACAGACCAGCACCTCTGTATAAATACTGAAGACAAACTCCCGAGTGAGAGTCTAATGACTATGACGCAAGGACTAATTCTCCCTGGCCAAGCTGTGTTTAATGTAGGATAAAGGACTGGGAAACAAAGGAAGTTCTCCATGACCTTGATTTTATGGCTGATCAGCTTAGACCCTCTGTGTTGTTCTCAGCTGCTTTTGACCAAAAGGAGCCTGCATGGGGCAAAGAGGTCAAGAAGCTCATGACAAATCGGCACAGGGAAAGTCTGTCCACTTGCTGATGAAGTAGTTACGAACTGCATAGACAAATTCAGTCCCATGTTCTGCCACAGATTTCTTGAGACCAGGGGTGCAGAAAAGTCAAGATTTTAGTTTGTATAAAACTAAGTCTAATTTGGTGATATTTTCCATTCCTAAGGTCTCTAATGCTRTTGCATTTAGTTGGCCAGGCAGAAAATTACTTTTCATAAATAAGGTCTTTGTTTTTTGGAAGAGGTTTATCACTGCTAGCTTTACAGCTATTCAGTTTATCCACACAAGTGTTTGACTTTACTTCCTTTACTAAGATGATTATCTTTGTTAATAATCCCACACAGCTGATTCTGTGCTGGCAGGACACTCCACATAATCCACACATAGGATGAAACTCGTGTTATGGTTAAACTCATGAGACACATGCATCCACAACATGAATTAAAAATGCTGTCTTCAGCTACATTCTGATCCTGCTCTTGCTAAAAACAACGGCACTTATGCCAAGATGTTGAAGACAATGCTGTAGCATAGAACAGTGGGGTCTGAGGGACTTGAAGTCTCCCAAAACATCTTTCTGCCCTTACACAGGATCAACTATAGCTATGCAATTGCTGATCTGCTCTAAAAGACTGACTGAAACTGTAGATATATTGGGGCACATTTTCAGCTAATGTGAAGAAGTTGTTAGGCAACAATTGACATCAGCCAAAGAATTAGCTCTGATAGTTCTTCTAGATGCCAGGCTTGCTAATCTGGAAACTCGTAGAGGTGAAGTTACAGTTTACAGTAACCTCCTGTGTCAGAGTAATGGGAATCAGGATGGACTACGTTTGCCGGCTTTCAGAAAGATGCATTGAAGGTGTATTGGATGGATGCAAGGAGTGTTTGAACTTTCCATTTTACTATCTATTCAATATCCACAACACTGCATTCTTTGCTTTTCTGTTGAAATGCAGTGAAAATCACCATTGTCTCAAGGGCTGGAAGGAAAGAAGTCTAACTGTTGGCTTTCTCTCTCTCTCTTTTTTTTTTTTAAAAAACGGTATCCTTTTCTGACAGGAATACTAGTAGATGATATTCCCCATGCCTGTGACTTATTCAGGTGCATATACAGAAATATCTTTGTGTCAAACTAGGCTAATTATGCCACTATTCCCTAGCTATGGATTATAGCAAAAATTCAATTAAAACTCAGCCCTTCTTCATGATACTTTCAGCATAATTTCTGAACAACTGCGTTAGCCCAATAAGTGCCAGGTTTGATGAGACACAGGTGGGAATTACAAAGTGAATTCTCCCCACATTGCAGTGGGAGGAGGAAGCCTAACCTCCCTGTGCTTTTGAAAAATCTACTCCTCCATTTCTAAAATGTGATCTCTAGAAATAATAGCCACATAGCAGTTTCTTGGTGCCAGAAGGAAAACAGTTAAGCATTTTATGAACAAAATTAAGGACACAAATAATGCAGCACTGTTAGATCTTAAGCTAGCTATCAGGGCTTGCACTTTCAGTGAGCTGCACGCCCTTTCAGAAGGGAGCTTCCACCCAGGAGACCCAGGATGGTGTTTTACAGCACTGTGTATTGGAGATACAGTACCGAGGTTCTTGGGTTTGAACCCATTTTCCTCTCACCGATACTTGTTAAATTCTACAACAGAGGTGAAATTTTTGTTGTTTCTATCAAACTGAAGAAGTTTATCATGAACCACTTCAGTCCAATAAGATCTGATTCCAAAGACAGTATGGAGAGRGAACATAGCTGAGATTTGGTAGCTGACTCTTGGTAATGATGTACCAGTTACAAAAGCATTTTGGGCACACAAACACTCATGATGCTTTGGTAACAAACAATACTCACTTATGACAGCACTTTTCTCTCACAGCTCTGAAAGCACTGTCAAAGGAATTATTATCGCAACTTTSATTTTTGGGAAGCAAGGCACTGAGTACTAAGGACCAACATTTCCAAACTGGCTATTGATTTTTGTAGTGCTCCTGTGTTTCCTGTGTTCAAGAGTCCAGCTGGAGCTAACAGTCCTCATCTTACRGAAGCACCAAGTACACACAAGTCCCGTTGAATCATTGGGAGCTGCAGGTTATCAGCATTTCTMAAAAATTAATTAAGGAGAACAAAATGAATTTGTTGCAATAATTTGGACACGCAAAAATAAGGGATTGCTTTGGAAAAACCACGGCCCACCTCTCATCCAAGGTCACACAGTACATCTATTGCACAGGAGGGAACTGAGTCCAAGTCTCCTAACAGTGTAGAAAGTATATAGCAGAAACTATATAGTAGAACTATATGGAAACTGGGCTAATGATTCAGCTGTGGGCTTTGCAGTATCGTGTCTCTAGTGCATGATTTGAATGACACTGATGAAGCATCATCATCATTTCATAATCATCCATACCACTGTGGACTCTGGAGTATACCAGAGATATTTATGAGGCCAGTTAGGAAATACACATGGGCTCCTTGTCTGCGTTATGAAAAATCAAAGTAACCACGTACTGGCTTTTTTTTTTAATGGTTTCTTTGAAGCATGAAAAACATAAGAAGAGGAGGGACAAATTCTTAAACTAGGCTGAAAAGAGAGACAACAACATAATTTACATATACAGGTATGATTTTCTGGTCACTAGTAAAAAATCTCAGATCCAAACATCCAGTAACTACATATCTTCCCCTTACTGATATTTAAAATATACATATTATTTCCTGATGAGTCTACTCCAAGTATAATTGTTCCTACATAAGCAATGCTTCTGTGAAATAAGCTTTGCCAATCAGACCACTGATGAAAATCAAAGCAAACACTTACTATTTTTTTAAGTTCCTGAACCTGGCATTTTCAGACAAATATCATGGAAATTCTGAATGAACAAAAATTGATACTAAAGGTCAGACGCAATAAAGAAACACTGAGAAAATCCTTCTGGAATACGCACACTTGCATTTGTCAGAGTAGCCCTTCAACAAAATTGTCCACTTTACAAAGGAGGAAAGCAGATAAATTATTCTAAAGATACACATTAATGAAGGGTAAAAAGAATTGCAGTTATGTGTTATGTAGTCTAAGAAATCCTCCCGGTTTTGTTCTTGCTAATAATTGATCATAAGGTATCACTTTGATAATTCCRAATAACAAACCTGGAGAGCAGGAAGCTTTTAATGAGGAAATTCTCAACCACTGAGAACCTTCTCCCTCTCTGTTCCTCTCCCTCTCTACTCACTCACTCATTAAAATGTGGCGGATCTCCAACAGATTACATGGAAATGTAATGTAAAAAAAACAAAACAAAACAAAAACCAAAAACCAAACACCAAACAAAAAAACCCAACCAAACAAAACACAGCATGGTAACAAAATATATTTTAATATATGTGCAAAGAGTAGAAATTAAAAATGCTTCCTTCTCACCAGCAAATCCTTTTAGAAACCACTGCTCCTTTATCCAGTTTAAAAACTTCTGCAACAGTTACAAAGCATGGACTAATAGTATAAACCATATGCATATGCCTGAAGTTCTGAACATCGGTATTTAGAACCCAAATTACCTTCCTCCAACTGACGTTCAATATTCTGTAAATAGATTTAAAGAGACTTCCTCATTTAGAAACATTGAAATATGAGTAAAAAGGAAAGGAATGGGTTAATTTTCTTTTTATTTGCTCTTTTCTATTACTCATAGTTCCTTTGCATAATGCTGTTTAGGTGTAATCCTTTATAGGTTTTATATTGTCCACCATTAGTATTAAAATTGAAATTTATTACAGGTCACGTGCTCATCTAATATAAATTAGAGTAGCTATTGAAATAAAAGTTACAGACTGAAAGTAATGCTGAATACTAGACCAATAAGGCGCTCTATCTTTTTCTGCTTGACCAAAAGCGTGTTGGAAATTTTCTTTAAAAGAGAGACAGAGAATATCTGTTGACAAAATATGCTTCTCTTTTCCTAGTAAAAAGCATCGATTCCCTTCACCAAAATATATCCACTGAGACAATCCCCACACAGCAAGAAAACAAATGCCACATAAAACCCCATCTTAAACATTTGGTATATTCACAAAAACAAAACYAGACCAGCTAAGAATGGAAAGTCGAAAACAAAGCAGGTATATAACAAAAGTCATTGGATATTATTCTTTCAGAACGCTTGAGAAGGCTACCCAGAAATTCAAAGAATATCAGATTGTCTGTAACTGATATAGGCAAATCCCATTTTCTGTATAACAMACACACTAATCCCAGCTTTAATGACTGTGCTTGGACTTAAAACAACACAGAAATGAATGGCGAGTCCTCCATGCCAGACCTTCATCTTCGCAGTATACAGGAACCAAGTTCTGCAACACCTGGTTTTCCTGACCCCAACCTGAAACCTAATTTTGTTTGAATTAGCATTCTGCGTGGTGACAGAATCCATAAATGAGAGTATATACCCACACGCTGTTTGGGATAGCGCTTAATTTTAAATTGGGTAACACTGCAATATTCAGGAATTCAACTAGTTTTGCAGCTCCTGCTTTCCTTAAACTTAGCCTTATCCTGAATTGACTTGGCACAACAAATAACAACCTCCAAACATATGGTAATCCTCAACCTAAACAGAGCTTTGGCCTCCTGTTTGTATGAGACGCTATGCAATCTGCGGCAGTTTGTATGGCCCCGCTTTTTTATTTCCCCCGCCCTTAACGCAGGTCCCTATGCCTATCCTGAATTACTTGTAAGCATCTGGATTTATACAGGAAGAGTCCGAGTATGGACACACAATGATATCTCCATCTAAAACCAAAATTTGCGTAAACCGTTTTCAGTTTTCAAGTATGACTGACATTTCATCAAGTTTCAGGTCACTTTGTCTGCTATGAAGCAGCATATCCACGCTTTAACGGGAGACAGGCTCAGGTTTGTACAGTACTCATCAATAGCTTATGTTTTCACTGAATTCAGCTTTTCACCRCCTTGTTTCATGCTTATTGTTCTCCTCTCTTTACCAAGTGCAGCAAACCTCGTCTAATAAAAAATGTCATCTAATAAAGAACATACCTTTTTATTTTTTAGTCATTTGCGTGGGTCAAATTTCTGTTGCCAAGTAAAACTTGATTTCTAAGTATCAAATTCTGTTCACAATTATACTCCTAGACTTCTGCAGAGCCCTGGAGGCCGCAAGCCTATAGYGCTAGGGATGGATCCTTTATTCTTCTGAAATCTTACGTGATGTCCCAGCTGTATCAAAGAGCCACAGGACAGGTGAAATAGGCTCCTGGAATAAACACATAATGAATGAAAATGTGCTCTGCTGAGCACAGAGACATTGCAGTGGATCTAGGTCAGCCAGTATCACTTGCAGTTTTGATGCTTCTCCACGAGTACATAAGCTGGGCACATGCTGGAGTCACAGATCTGCAAGCCCAGCGGTCCCAGCTGCAGGACTGTGGACAGTCAGGACTCTGAGCAGAAAGGGGAGATTTAAAACTCCCAGGGAGTCACTGCATCAGAAGGGGCACTTGCCTGTACTACACAGCATCTCCCTCTTCCCTTTGCAGCTCTCAGCCACCAACATGACTGTGTGCCTGGATGGAGGGGAGGGCAAGCAGTGGGGGAGGCAGAAGACTTAGATGAGGTAACCTTGGCTGAAACACATTATTCTCCATCTATTCTCAAGAGCTTTGAGCTATAATACATTAGACAGCAGCTTTAGCAAAGCCTGGGGTACCTCTCAGACTCCTCCAACTCACTCCAGGCATGGGTTACTGTAAAAAAAGGCTCGCAGCATATCTATACCAGGGAGAGAAAGGCAGCAATGGAGGTTTGCTGCTAGTCCACTAAGCAGGACCTGGCCCCAGCCCTAGGACTCAAGAATACTGGCCCTACCCCATGGGGCTAAGCACAACTTTCCACCGATGCAGCTGTAAATGCAGTACAATTCACTGGCTACGGTGGACTTCCAGCCCTGTATGTTAACAGCAGTCTGCCTCTCTAGGTTGTTACTCACTTTTATGTTGCTGTAGCAAGAGCACAATCTGGAGTAATAGTTTATCCTATGCTTGTGTTCTGTGTTTGGGGAATGGGTAATTGGTTTTATAGCTTTTTATGAAGTCTCATTTATAATGGCAGCCAGCTGCTTTATCAGCCACTATATCCTCTTGTTCCCCCCTCTATACACTGATAAATTTTACTCTTGACCCCGACTCGGTCAGCGCTCATGAGACACATTCTCTTGTGTCAGATCTCCCCCGAGTGCTTTTTTCACAAAATCCAGCACAGCGTGTGATGGTCTAAAAGAAGAAAGATCCAAGCCTCAGTAACAATCCACTATTTGTGTTTTCACATAATCACATCTGGGTTACTGTAACTCATTCTTCATGGCTGCAGAACTGCAGCCTCTGAACTTTGTTATTTATAAACAGTGATTTAAGCATGACCCAGAATTTGAACTTCCCCTTTGCAATCTGTCTCCATGAACCACCACTGCGCACACAGGTGCTCTGCGCAGACCACCTACATATAAACCAGCCTGTCCACCTCTCTCCCGTCTCGCATTGCCCCTTGCTTAGATCTACATTGCAGAGCAGACCTGAGAGTTGCATAAAACCATGGGGTGGCCTTAGGTGCTTGAAATCAGAGCAGTCAATTCAGACTGCCAAACTCATGTCACTTGCGGACTAACTGAGCTTATAACATTTACCTCCAGGTTGCCTCTGCTCCCTCTAGGTGCCTGCCTTGCTTTTTGAAGACGAGACATTCTTCTTCCCAAGCAGCTTCATGCAAACATTGAGATAAGGGTGGTGGCTGGGTTTTTTTTTTCCTGGAGGAGAATGTTAGGAAAAGCTCCAGCTATTAACTTGATGAAAGAGGTGCTAGAAATTACAGCAAATGGCAACATCAATCCATAGAAAAGCTCTGCAGTGTTTTTATTCCAAACTCATGCAATCAGGCAATGCAGAGCATGTGTGTTTTTCATAGCCACTCCCTTAGCCCCTCAGTTGTCTTCTGTCAGGTGTTAGTGGCACCTGTTTCCCCTGTTCTTATTTCGGATGTTTCTCACATTTTATATTACTCTCCAGAGGACAGGCAGTCACCCCAAGTCTTAATAATATGTCTATTTGTCTAAGTGATGAGTACCAAATATCTGTTTGTAAAAATAGACCTGACAAATAAAACCCAACTGTATACGAGTTTGAAAATAAGCCGTTATTATCCTAATAATAAACAGAATCTCTAAAAGGGAAGAACTCTTTTTCTGCTGTGAAACAAACAAAACTTTGAAAGCAATCTATAATTCTCCTTGGTTTCTGTTTGGGAAGGATAAATTTCTTTTGACCAATTTCGTTCTTACAAGGCCAGAAGTCTCATTCCAAAGAAAAGCATCATGATTGTTCCAAGCTCAGGATATTCTGTACAAGTAATGGAAATAGAAATAGTTTTTAAATGGCTTAAAACAGAAAAAAAGAAACCCAGAGAGACAAAAGGGAGCGAAAAATGGAAGGCAAAAGAGGGTGATCCTTATTAATGGAGCCACGGATGCAGTGCAAGTAAAGAACGCTGAAATGAAGAGTTACTGTGGTAACACCACACTGGTTTGGCTGGTTAAAGTATTAACCAAATACCAAGTCTTGATATGCCTCCACACAGGTACTAGGGTCACATACAAAACCCAAAAATTCCATGTGGATTTCTGTGGAATTAAGACCTTGCACACACTTCTTATCTCCTGGTTAAATACTAAACTTTTGCTGAAATCCTTGCATATTTGTGGTAGGTCCAAAGAGTTAACTCCTTGGTAGGTTTCTGGCATTGGCGTTGCTACAGGCAACAACTCTATAGAAACGTCATGTAAGGATAAACAGTCTGGTCAGGGAAATGTTTCGCTGATAGATCTGACACCAAAGAAACTCATCATTAAGGGAGCACGTAAACTGCTTATTCACAGTAAAAGGTCTCTTGAGCAATTCAGCTTTACAGCAACAAGATGCATGTGCATGGTAAGTCAGCACAGCCAACTCAGACCCAATTCTGCACCATCAAAGCAACAGACACACTGCAACTGAGGTTAGCTGGGCACAGGACTGACCTCAAAGCAATCACATGTCAAACTGACCACTCTCCCTCCAAGTCTGTAGAAGCAGCTGTGACTGAAACAGGTGCATAAGAAGGTGATAATGGGAACGTCCTACCTCAAGACTCTGCTGTATCCCTTCCCAGCTGGGATGTTCACACAGCATTTCTACGCAGTTTTAAACACTGTTTTTTAACCCCAAGAGGGGTGATTTTAACCCTACAGGAGAAGAGCCAAGACTCCTCCAGATGCACTTTGTAAGACTCCAATGCATGTTGGTATTTCCTGAGCCTAAGCAGACCCTGCAGGCATCATCTTCAACATCTCTCAAAACCCAAACAGCAGCTTCAGAAAATTCTACAAACTTGCAAGAAAATACATTTTCCAGCTGCTGCCAAGAAGCCTGAATAAAGTACAGAAACCACCTGTTTTCTCTAACTTCCACAATCATTGTACCTGAAGATCTCTGCTCCCAAAGACATTCTTGTCAAACAATTTCCACCCAGCTAAACTTCGTTTGCTAGTGTAAGAGGTACTGTCTGGATACTGAAGATGGATGAGGATTAAAGAATTTTTTGATCATCAATAAGAAAAGGCAAGGCTAACAACCAGAGACACAAAAATCCCAAGACTCTTGCCAGGATGAGTGCCAGCTTGGGAGGGTCCTAGGCAACAAAATACAATAGCACTGCATGGAGGTTGCAGAGAAACTGCTTTTTGGGAGATCATGTCACAGCAAGTTACAGATCACGGGCCACATATGATTCCACAGGTCATAGCAGCCTCTGACAGAACCCCTTCCCAGGCAAGTTATCAATAACGCTCACAGGCAAATCTACCCATGAGGACATTTCCCAGCTCAACCACATTATGGAACATAATTTTCAACCCCTTCACAACAAAATAAATTTGTCCTTTGACAACTGACTCTACAAGAAAGAATTGCAGGCAGAAAGCCAGGCTGTAACCACAATGGTGGTGCATACATGCATGTTACTCTCAGTATACAGTGTTCAATGCTTGTTCCCACATTCATCCTGCCTTCCCTTGGCTGACCATTAATGTCTCAGCCTTGCACAGGCCTGTTTATTTCAAGTCCTTCTATTTCCTGTATAAAGCTTTTTATTAAAAAAGCAATTAAAGTTTCATAAAAGCAAAACTTCCCAAACATGAACTGCTTCCCATGCATACAATGCCTTATTCTTTTAATAAAAGCATGGCCCTTTGCATCAATAAAACAGAGTGAATTCTCTGCCTGTTTAATGAAAGGGTGTCCTGGTTTCAGCTGGGATAGAGTTAATTTTCTTCCTAGCAGCTGGTATAGTACTGTGTTTTGGATTTAGGATGAGAATAATGTTGATAACACACTGATGTTTTAGTTGTTGCTAAGTAGTGTTTACACCAGTCAAGGACTTTTCAGCTTCCCGTGCTCTGCCAGGTGCACAAGAAGCTGGGAGGGAGCATGGCCAGGACAGCTGACCCAAACTGGCCAACGGGGTGTTCCATACCATATGATGTCATGCTCAGTATATAAAGCTGGGGGAAGAAGAAGGAAAGGGAGGGAATGTTTGGAGTGATGGCGTTTGTCTTCCCAAGTAACCATTACACGTGATGGAGCCCTGCTTTCCTGGAGATGGCTGAACACCTGCCTGCCGATGGGAAGGAGTGAATGAATTCCTTGTTTTGCTTTGCTTGCGTGCGCGGCTTTTGCTTTCCCTATTAAACTGTCTTTATCTCAACCCACGAGTTTTCTCACTTTTACTCTTCTGATTCTCTCCCCATCCCACCGGGGGGGAGTGAGCGAGCAGTTGTGTGGGGCTTAGTTGCTGGCTGGGGTTAAACCACGACAAAGGGCAACGTATTAAAAGTATCCTCCAATGTTAAAACGCTTTTCCTTTTTGTCAGAAGAGCTCCCTTCCCACTTGCTGTTTTAATAAAATATGGCAAGAAGCACTAAGAACAGTGGAGCTGCACGCCGTAATGCTGGGCTGTGTACAGAAATGAGTATTCCATCAACCCCTACTCCCAAATGCAGGCAGACAAAGATCTGAGATCAAAACCCCTTCCCTGGCTGCGTCTGGCACACCAGAAGTCTCCACGTCCCTCCCTCCCACCACCCTTGGGTCTCTGCTTTGCAGGCAGCCGGCAAACAGCTCAGCAGCCCCTGCCCATGGCGTTACGCCCTCCCATCTCCCCATCAGACCCCACCAGACACGCGCTGAACCGCAGGTGAGGTCGGACAGGGGACCGGACCCTCTTGCAGGCACCGCATGAGACAGGTGAGTATGTTGCGTTCACAAGACATTTTGCCTCCCGCCAGGTATTTGGGAGCCCCAGTTGTCCTGCAAGCACCGCATTCCCCCAAGCCTCCTGAAACCCCACCACGGCCCCACAGAAGACTGAACGTTCACAGGAGATTTTCCTGCTTACTGAAGAAATTGAGACAAATAAAAGGAGCTCCCAAAATTTTCCTCTCCTGATAAGCAACTCTTTTCTAAGACTGCTGCTTGCAAAAAGGATTAAAATTTGGGAGCAGAGTTTTGAAACCTGGTTTCCAAGTTGACATCATAAAAAAAAAAAATGAAGCTTGAAATGCAAGAACAGCTTTATCATATAAAATGACAGTTTACTTATTATGCTGTCAGTGATATTTTCCAGTATTTGGTGGTACAGGTGATATCTTTGTAAGAATTCTTCCTATGCACAGAGAAAGAGGGCAGTATCTGCTGTCAGAACTGATTAACTGCAGTTAAAACTTCACATTTGCTTAAAGACTTCAACTTTCTTTCCTTTTGATTGTGCTTTGACCTAAAATAAACATTGTTTGGTGCTTGGAAATGCATTTGCCTATGTTGAGGCTAATACAATTCCAAGTAGGCCATCTTTCTGTATTATGCCATATTTATTTCTGTCATTGCAATTCATTTACCAGAACATGTCATCTCAGTTGCATAAGTTTTATCCAAAGTTCTATGATTTTTGGGGCAGTTGTTGAAGCTTTGGTACCCAGACTGATGTAATTACTTGAGAAATTCAGTTCCTTCCTTCCCAGTTTTTAGCCCTCAAGGATGCTGAGAAAAGGTTACAAATAAAACTCGCATGCAAACTAAAAGTTCAGAAGCAGAAAGGCTTATCACGACCAGGTGAGCATTAATCACTGTCCGTAATGGCCCACACTCACAGATTGCTGTTCACTTTCAAAATATAAATTTGCACCAAGCAGAGCTGCAGACACCAGAGGTTCCTGAGCATCAGAGAGGACAAGGAGTGCCAATGTCTATTTAGCGCAGAAGCTGATTGTAAATGAGTCTCAGAACTTGCTGGGCTGAAGACTCGACTGCCCCTTCGCTGTCTTTTTGCCTTTAAAACTAACTCAGGGCTTTTTTTGATGCTTTGACAAAGGTTAGCCCCTCTAGAAATCAACTGCTCTGCTGAAGCTGTCTGAACAATTGCTATGGTCCTGTTAAGGACTGTTGGAAACTGCTGTTACTGAGACTGCCTCCAAGATGTTCGCTGTGGTTTCCATCCCAAGCGACAGCTTCGTTCCCTTTCACGTGTTCTGAGTGTTTGCTCCCTTGCCATTTATACTCCCTTTTCTTTACCTGGCAAAGTTGGTTTGCTCCCACCCCCATTCTTCCGTCTGCTACAGCCATTTGCATGTGTCTGTCGCTAGGACAGTTCTTCCAGCTGCCCCAAAGGAGATGCCCTTTCTAAATACTAGTCTATATGACGACTCTGAACTCACTTATGTAAGTCCGGTTACCTATGATGAAAGATCAACATCTATTGCTCTTAGAGTGAATTTTTCTGGCAAAGAAATCTCAGAGGCTTTCAAAAGTTCTTTCATTCTTCTGACCACCCAATCTTTTAGATTGCATTACACTGTTTTTCACCTCTCAACCAGAGACATCACTTTTCAGTTAATTCTTTGCAATGCTCTAAAAACAGTAACAAAATACTGTAAGTGATCCTTAAAATTACCACCATGCTAAGGAATCATTTTACCCATTTCTTCAAAAGTCACTAGGTGATCTTGGGAACCACAGACAAACAGCCGTATTTCTTTATTATTCAGTATAAGTTGAGATAGCAATATTGTCTCAAATTTCCTTACCAAAAAAAAAAAAAAAAAAAAAAAAAAAAATCTACTTGCAGTTTCCTACCCTCTATCCAACAATCCTAATAATCAAAACATGTTCAACCGTATTTTAGCTAAGTTCTCAGACCACTGATCACCAATAAATATGTAGGTTTTCACTGTACAACACATCCTAAATAAGCCAAACATAACAAGGGCTGGAAGCATCACTGCTGCCATCCAGGCTGTACCCGCTACCAGAATGGGTATTATTTCAGGAATGTGCTGTATGCTCAATGAGCTGACATGTATTTGAAAAAATGCTCTAGAAAGATGACCTTCAAAGTACTCAGGTGAATGATCTCACAAGTGCCAGGTTTTCAGATCCCAACAGCATCTTCCTTCTGATTGTGTTGAGGCCCACTTCTCTGCCCCAAAACCCAGAGGCCTGCGACTGTGTAATAACCCGATGGCAGCAGATGCTGCTATATCTTGCTGGGTAATTTTTTCCCTTTTACATTAAAAATAGGATATGAATTTTTCTTACACCTTCTAGTACTATTTCATCCAAATAATTGTTACCATTTGGAATGCAGCCTCCTGTGACAGGCTCATTAGTCTGACAGCAAAGCCAGCAAGTTCAGAATAACACAGCAGAGCACGTGTTGCTTTTCTCTGCAGATGCTTCAAAAATAAGCAACAAGAGCCCAACTCCTGACCCCAGCATGCATCCCAAATAAGCTAAAGAAATCTTTCAAGACCAAAAGCTTTTGTATAGCCTCTGTTCTAGCATTGGGTCATAGAAGCAGATCAGTAATTTCCTCACTTTTTGTGGTTCTTTAAGGAGGAGCCCAAGAAAGAGCCCAGGGAAGGCTCAGAACAAGCCGCTGCTCTCAGGCTTGCCCTGCTCAGCACCCACCTGCGGGGGTGGCTCCTGTGCTGTCTCCCTCCCGCTGTCACACGGCTCCGCAGCAGAAGAGCATTTTTGCATTTAAATTGTGGAACACTTTGCCACTGAACTAGTGCTATTTTTTACCTCCTAAAAAAATTACAATGTGAATGGCTCCAGCTGTCTGATGATTCGGCTTGGCTAGCATGGGAAGTGGGATAAAGATACGAGCTGGCTTGAAGATTATCAGAAAAGCATATGCAAAGGAAGAATATTATGGTAAAAAGGGATTAGATAGCATCCTTATCAATTACAATAAAATTAATTCAAGGAATCACTGACTAGGCAGAAGCAGCATTTCAAAAGATCAGATATATAGTTGATCCTTGAGAATTACAAATAACCATTAAATCTTTAGGCAGAGGAGTTTTTTATGCCTTAACTACAAAAATGAGATATAATTGCATGTTACCTGGACTGGTGGAGACACAGAACTGTTATAAGTAATTACCACCATGATAACTATTGTTTCCATCAGTGAGATGAGGCTGAGGTTACATCCCTCATTCTAGCCAAACTATGTTTGACTCCAGAAATAACCTACAAACAACATTTCTCTGAATGTCCATCTAAACTTGCAATTAAATTGGAGATGGAGGTAAAGAGGTTTAAGAGAAAAGAAAAGCAAACAGGCAAACCAACAGTCTAAGCTTCTAATAGGCAAACAGGCCAGATAGTAAATCAGAGTTGTTTTGCCAGAACATCTCTACTCTTCCTCCCTGGTCTGAGCAGAGTTAAAAATGCCTGGCATGGATTCAGGATTTCAAACTCCCCAGGTTTTCCTAGCTTCTCCCCAGAACCACAGAGAGAGGGTTCACTAACCAGGTGTCATGACTACAAAATTCTTATACAGACAAACAAAACAGTTTTTTCTGCATCCCTCAGTGGGGGGGGGGGGAGAGAAAAAAAAAGAAAAAAAGAAAAGAACCCAAACTGGTAAACTAGACCTGTCAGGAGAAAACAAGCACAACCCTTTTACTTCTCTGAATTTATTAATGAGCAAAGAACTTCTGAGGAACTACTTTATTTGCTGAGTTATACCTGCAAAAATGCACAGGTTTCAAGATGCCTGAGGTCAAAGGAAGGACTCTGGATGTTGGTGGCTTTTGGCTGAGGTTTTGAGGATATACTGGTCTAAAGTGACACCAGCGTGAAAGCAATAGACAGAAATAAAATAATTAAAAAAAAAAAAAAAATTAAAAAAAAACCACCACCCAGATTCCAAAGCTCAGAAGTAATGTATTTTCTGCAAGACACTCTCTTCAAAGAAGTAATCCAGACTTCTTCAGAACTTCAGTTTCTGAGCTGATAAAAGCACAGCCCTTGGATACTGCAGGTACCAGAGATGTACAGGACAAATACTTGCACTGTTTAATTCACAGGGTCATTGCATACTAACACACGTTGCCGTTTTGCAGCTGGCTAGTAATATGCTCTATCTGGAGTATTAGTAACATAAAACTATCAAAATTCTCACCTTTTGGTAGAAGTAAGGTGCTCTGAAACAAGGACTCTGCATAATACCATGTGGTGCACATTAAAATACCTAATCTGCACATACTGGGCTTCTGATCTAAGGTACAATGGAGAAATACTCAGGTAAGAACAGAGGAAGGATTGTCTTGTTAAAGCATCAGTTCCAGTTGAAGAAAGGTAGATTCAGATGCCAGATTTCACACACGACCTTGAGCAGGGCCTGAATCTTGGGATTCTGCATTCTGTCCCAGTAACTGGAATTACAGGGAGCATGGGCAACTAACAGATTATTTGGAAGTTACTCCAATAGGCAGGAGCAGTTTTCTAATATGATTTACTGTGGCAATGAAAACAATGAGCTTGCCATCAAGGAGAGGCCTCACAGGTGCAGCTTATATTCAATACAAAAATAATCAGTGTGATTTAGCTTCTGTGCTCACTAACCAGAGAGATCTATGGCTTCTTATACATTATCTTTAATATAAAACATAAATTTTTTTCATTCTTACTGGCTTCCTCCAGAAGGTATTCTATTTATAAGGGATTTTTAGACTTATAATTTAATCATATGAACAGTTTTTGCCAACTAATGTTCAAGTCCCATAATGATATACTTTTAGATTGGAGCTTTAAACAGCTCCAAGAAATGTTTATCCTGCCAATGAAAAGTTTAGGCAATGCACAATTTATTTTTATCTTACTGGTGTAACGAGGGCAGGTGAAGGGGATGCTAACCGTTTTCACATTAATTATAAATACTGCATCACAAACACAGGCTGCATCTTCAGCTTTTCAGGGTCCTTAGATCTCCCTATGTGCCTGTAACCCAGAAATTTTAGCCTGCTTAAGGTTGCTTCAAGCCAACCTTATGAAACTAATCTTTCCTGCCTTCTTTTCTTATATAAGCTCCAATCACTCAAGCAAAATTGTTTTCTTTTAGTTTCTTCTTCATCACTTACCGTATTCTGATAAAGCCTATTCAGCTCTGGTTCTATAACTAGGACCTATTATCTAACCTTACAAGGCCAATTTTCTCAAAGTCTTTATCCTATTGGAAAGAAAAATTATATTTTAAACACTCATTTCAGGAAGCTTAAATACGGGTATATTACATAACAATAATAAAATATATCTTAACAGTTTTATGTTGAACAAATACTCTGACAGCTTTTATTCACTTTTGTGATAAGTCTAGCATTTAGTATTTCTGATTGCACTGGTTTCTTCCAAACAGCCAAGACTGAAATGCAATCAGCATGACTAAGGAGAATTTAAGTTAGGGACTTGCAAGATACCATTTTTTAAAAACACAAATTGTAGTTTCTTTCTACAGTAATTTCTTTCAATGACACGCATTAAGTAACTGGAAAAAGACAGCCTAAATTGTAGCAGTTTCATTTAAAAAAAAAAAAAAAATCTAAACAAACAAGCGCGAGCACTGATTATAGAAACTACATGATCTATGTTGTGAAAAAGTATTCAGTGGTCTTAATGCTAATTCTGATCATCTTTGAGAAAAAGCAGAATGGACTTAACATCTGGCACAATCCTCTGCAAATGCATTTGTACAGGACAAAGGCTGGTATTTTTTCATCCACTGGAAAAATACCTACTCTGTTTCTGAAAGGTTAGGTTGAACAAGTGAACCTTACCAGGACATCCTGCAGCAGATATTCGTAAGATACCCTGTACGCCCTGGTGCTCCTGCAGGATCTGAACTTCAATTTTATCTTGTTAGTTTCAGGATTTATTGCATAAAAATGTAACATGCATTTTATTTCATATTTAAAGTTACTTTGATGTCGTTAAGATTCCACTTAAAAATTTAGAACTGGGTATTATTCTTCTGAAAACTGTTTCCTTATGCATTACCTGGCCCACACACCAGGTTTTAGTTCAACTCACAGGTGGAATCATGATGCAGATTTATTGGAAGACAGGCTGAGTAGGGCTGGGAGTAGGGAGAGATTTATCTGTTTGAACATTCTTTGACCAAATGGAATAATAGGGAGAGATTTATCTGTTTGAACATTCTTTGACCAAATGGAATAATCTGATGGTGCTTTACGCTCACAAGAATTAGCCCCGGGCAGCTCTCAGCCGCAGTGCAAAGATCCCCGGTGACTGTAAGCCTGAAGGCAGCAGGGAGGGGACTGCGCGTTAGGGGCCCACAGTGCCCAGCAGAGTCGACTGTACTGATCCCTCCAGTTCATGGGTGACTCCGCTCCTTCCGCTCACAGGGTAACCTGCCTGGGCACAGGACATTTGTCCTCCAAGAGTGGACCTCTAATTCACTCCATTAGGTACAGGGAGGCATGTAAAGCAGAGATCAGACATGAGGAGCTAGCAGCTAAATAAACAAGAGTGTGGCGATGACATACTTTTTTATTATCCATGTACAATACCTAGACAAAAGAGCAACATTTCCAACGACAGATCAACTAGATTAAGTATCTGAAACAAGAAAATATATACAGGTGCTAACAAAATTAGAAAGGAGATTTGGACAAAACCTAATTAATAGAAAACAAATGACTACCTAATTTAATTGTAGGCCCTTTTCTTGCACCTGAGCAAGTATTTGCAGGATACAAAAGCATCTAAAACTGGCTACAGTACAACACTAATTACTTATATTCCTGAGGAATGCAGGATATTCACAGATTTAAAAAAAAAATAAAATAAATAAAAAAAAACCCACCAAAAAACATCACACCCAACCAGAAAACAACAACAACAAGACCCCACACCAAAAAAACCCAGGCTTTTATGGAAAACAATTGGAGGTAACTGCTGTTAGAAAAATAGAAAACCTTTTTATATGTAATACTGTGTATTTTTTGTGGATGGGATTAAAAAACTACTGCAAGTCAAAGGATCCACCAAAAATAATTGAACACAGGGAAGAGGGACAAAGAATCTTTTTATAATAAGAATCCTATAAAGACAGGACAGCTATACATTTAGCACGCCAAGTAGATCCAATCAGCTTAAGCATGGTAAAACTATATATGCCTGAACTCTATTAGGATGTTAATGTGTACATTACAGATCGAAAATTAACACACTTTTGGGGGGTGGTTTTGTTTGTTTTGTGGGGTTTTTTTTACTAGTGAAAAGGTCTTCAATAGTTCTGAATATCTATCTCTAATATTTTGTTTTCAGAAGAAATACTATTTCAGTTTAAACAGAGCAAAAGGATTGACTAGCAAATTATTGCAGAGAAGACACAAGACAGTCATGCCTAAATTTCAATGACCTAAGGTACAAGCACAGCACAAAAGAACTTCTCAGGTGAGCCAAATGATTGAATTTCACTTGTAAAGGACAATAAAGCATGTAAGGATTGATTTTTTTTTTCCCCTAAGAAACTCACAATCCTGCTTGTGAATGTGTAATCAGCAGTTTAAATTCCAGTTAATTCTATCCATCTAAAGAAACACTCCATATAGATGAGAGCAAAACTTAGTTTCATAGTGTTGGAAGAGATGAGAAAAGGTTTTTGTTCGTACCGTTCATTCTCTCTCTGAATTGCAAAAAAAAAAAAAAAAAAAAAAAAAAAGGAAGAAAGAAAGAGCTGTGCTTTTTTTATCCTGGCTGTGTATATAGCTGAGACTGTTCCCAAATGAACGCACACGGAGGTGTTCCACTCCCAGACAGGAATTTTGTTCTTGCTTCAACAGTTCCACAACGGACTTGGAAGATCCCCGGGGCTGACTAAAGGCAGCACTCGAGGACTGTTTAAAAATACCGCTCTGGAGTCAGAAACACCATACTTTCTTAGCAGACTTCAGTGAAACAGAAGCCCCTTTAAGCTGGCTGAGGGCCACCCAGCACTACGGGAGCACGCTCTCGGGATCCTCGGTGGGACGAAGTTCTTGTCGCAGACCAGACGTTTTAACCTGGGGTTTAACACCTTCACCGTAACGTGAGCTCACAGCTCGCATACAAAACTCACTCAGCCCTCGGAGGCGGCGCCCCGGCCCCCGCAGGCGGGCGACAGTCCGGCCCCGGCAGCTCCGGCCCAGGCCCCGCACTCGCTGCTGCCATTTTTCGGGCTGCGCGCCGTGTGCGCCTACGCGTGCCGGCCCCAACGTCCGCCACCCTGATTGGCCCGGGCGCCCCGGACCCCGTTAAAGGAGAAGGCGTACGTGACCACCCCGCCCAGGAGCAATGGCTGCCTGCTCCACAGGATGGCGCAGCCGGGGCTGGGAGTGGGGCACCGGCTGAGGCACACGGGAACCGAGAAACCGTTTACGTTTGCTTCTTCCCCCCCGCCCCCCGCTTTAGATTACTAGTAGAAATGGGCCTGATTCCTTTTCCGTTAGGAACTCTTACTGCTGTTTTTTTGCTTTTGGTGGCTATGGACAAACGCAGAGCAAACCTGAGAATGCGCTCGCTGCTTAAAAACAGAAGCCTCCAGCTATGAAAAAAACCACAGCAGCAGCTGCTTCTGCTCCAGGCCCAGCTGTATATGGCAGCAGATTTTTAAACTCCCCAGTAAGTATCAACTCATTCACAGAAGTTAGGGAGGTCTGAAGGAAGCCTTAATTCAAAATATGTTACACCATAAGAAAAAATATTTTTAAGACTCAAAAAAACCCCAAAAACAAAAAAAACCCCAAAACAAACTAGCGTGAGGCAGAAATGGTTATTCCCCCTTTCCTCCTTCCATACATCATCCCTCTATCCCTCCCCACCAGGCCGATGCTTCCAGTCACTGCTGAGTCAGATCTCCCCAAGTGACGAGCATGCACCTGAGCAAGGGCCTCAGTTTAATTCCAAGAGCACAAAAAGGGATATTAGCTGTTAAAACTGCTGGCATCTGCAGCTGAACAAGAGCACCAGAGGTGGGCTCAGCCCACCCAGGACAGCTGGGCTGCTGCCAGGGTGGAGTTAGGTTAGATTTTAAGAATCAAAGGCAGTTTTACAGTCTCTGCGGGGCACCTGAGAAAGGTACAGCAACCAAAGCCACCGAGCAGGCCAACGGGAGGGGCAGGATCGGAGCAAGACGTCTCTCTCTGTGTGTTTGCATTGTATTGAGCCATCCCCACCCRTTAAACCAAACGCTACACAATTGGCCCATCTGCAAACTGGAAAACACTCTTACAGAGGCTAATGTAATGTATGCAAAGATCTCTGCTCATGGGTCCCTTTTTGCTCCAGGACACGAAAGAGGTCCCATAAAAAGGGCTCACAGCCTGGTCCCAGAACTGGGACCAAAGGATGGCTTTTTGGAAACACTGTTCTGCAAAACTTTCTGTCTCCCAGGCTAGGTTCAAAGCAAGAAAAGCTGGAGTCTGCCTTGTCCTGTCTGAAAGCAGATTAGCCTTGACATCTATACTCTGAGACCAAAGGAGGTGCGGGGGGGTGCAGGGGGAGGCTGTGGCCCCCCAAGGCCAGCCTGGGCAGTACAGCTGGTTACAAGCACTTCTGGGCCTTGCAGGGCTCTAATCGTGTCCTCTCCCTTCCCTGTTTCCACAGGAGTAATGCCACCCTCCATCCTCCACAGACACAATGACATCCCTCATAGGGAGCCCATCACTGCCAGGGGTCAGAGAGAAACTGGCGGTGGGGGCAAGTCCTTCTGCTCTGGGAAGGCATGGAGCACATCACACCCAGGGCACACAGCACGCGAACACACTCGTCTGCGTTTAACTTCCCCAGAAAGGTCTGCTACAGGTGACTGCATTTCCATCGGGAGTTTGTGATTTACCTGACTTCAGTGAAACCAACCTGAATTCCCCCCTGACTGCAGCAGCTGCTGCTGTAGAGACCCGTTACAGACCTCCCAGCTCATCACATTTCAGATGCAGACACAAAGTTTCTAGCTCATTCAAAACTTTCCTAATCATCTTCCTCTCCCATCACTTTCCCTTCTGCCTCCCTGAGTCCCCTTGCAAGATGCATACACTTCAGCAACTGGCAAGAGAGAAATGAAAAATGAACAAGAATCAGCAAAAACGCTTAGGTCCTTATAATCCCCAAAGTTGTTTATGTCTGTATCGGCTCATGAAGTTTCCATTCACATTACTTGGGAAGACAGGTCTGGCTGTAGCATAGTAAGTCAGGACACATTGGAAAATAAATAAATCCTAGGCTTAGTGCTGATACAAGAAGCAAATTTGATAGTTGTGTTATTATGTTTCTAGTTCTCCTAAGGTTTAGCTTGGGCATATGGTTCTTATGCTTTTCACCCTTATATATATATGTAGTTGAAGTGTTGGCTTTGTAATTATGTTCCACATCTTTCCATAGACCATTACATAGTTAACAAATGACTGTGGCAGAAGAGATAAGTATTTCTTCTTGGGTTGTTTCAAAACCTTAAGCAGAATGATTATTTTCATTGTTTCTCAAATTCCCAGTCTATAAAAAGGAGACAGTGTTTGCCTGCTCCCCATGTAAGCAATATAGAGCTTCATGTATTAACTCATCTAAGGCAGTTTCAGGTTTCTTTAGTATCTTCTGGCAGAGAACCTAAAAATACTTTTTTTTTTTTTCTTCTCTTATTCTGATGTCCCCTTTGATTCATGAACAGGCTCATATCACTCATGGATCAATAGTGGTATTGGTGTATAACCTTGCTAGATGCCATGATGATATTGTTCAGCATAAAATCCATTAACATATTTGTTGAATTCCCATCTCCAATTCCAACATTCTCAACCTATTTATCAATTATCTTCTACACAATCTGCTCACCTCTCCGAAAGAGCTGCATCAAGCCATGGACCCTGCTTAAAGATCCTGATCCAGAAAGCCATTAGTACATACCAAATATAAATGTATGCTTTAATGCTTTGCCAGATGAAGGCTAAATTTTTGTGATGCTGGGAAAAAATGGCAGGTTTCTAAACAGCTGTTCTTGCTGGTCTGTCCCTGGTTCTACTTACAACAGTGTAAATCAAGAACCCCACAAATCTCACATGTAACGTAACATGAGTAAGAGCAAGTGAGGCCGGAATCAGGCTGAGTGTCATGAGCCAACATCAGTCACAAGTTTACATTTTCTTCCTCACCTCACCAAAAAAACTCCACAGCAGGAGCATGGGATACAGGCTCCTTTATCAACTGAAAAATTAGAGCTGCAAGCCAAAACTGATGTCACCCCTAATTGCCCAGTCCCAGCCATATTGAACATATCTGAGCAGTCAGACCCTAAGGTGAGTCTCTGCAGCTCACAGAGGAAGAAAACCTTCAGATTTTCAATGTACATTGACCTGTGGGCTATTACTATTGCTCTCATTATTTATTAATTTATAAGCAGTTAATTACTGCTACTTTTCATGCTAAGGATTAATGCAAGGTGCTGTTAATACTAAGAGCTGTTTTAGAGATTTCCATGTTGAAAGCACTTGACGAATGCCATCTAAGCCTCACACGAACAGTGTACTACCAAGACAATGGGAAATACTTTTATCTTCTTCTGCCCCCTGCTGCGAATCACATCAGTGATTCCCACATGCTGCGAAGACCCCGACTATTCTCTCTTTTCCTCTTATTCATCTAGTCAGCTGTCTAGATATCCGTTGTCTCGGGTCCAACTCACCACACTGTCAACACCCTGTGTTATCAAGTACAAGCATTCCTGAAACTACTGCCGTCATACATGCCAGAGGACTTTTTGTTGCATTCACTTTATGTTCTTGTCATTCACTTGTCCAAACACACTGGCTGACACACAGCTCCTCCTCTGGAGTTGATACTACATTCAGCCCCATGCCCCTGTTACTTTAGCAGAAACATTCAACTCTGCTGCTTTCAGTGCTCCCCTTGACGAGAAAACACCCCAGTTTCAAGACTCTATTTTCCAAATGCTGTCCATGAAAGACCTCCATATCTGGGGTTCTGCATTTAAAAAGACCCCTGCATCACACAGCCTCTGAAGCCCATGAGCTGCATCACAGATGACACTTTGGGGTCAAATCCTACCATCCTCTGAATTAAATTCTTTGCTGAAACAAAGGGGAAAATGTGTCTAAATCTTTCAGCAACTGTGTTGACTGAAGCTGGTCAAAAAAGAATTTTTTTGTGAAGTTTCCCCTTCTTTTAGACCAAAGGAATCCATCTTCCAGTGGCCAGCTTTAACCACTATGAGCTCCTTCTCTTCAAAAGCACTAGAAAACATACATCACACGCATTACATGTTGACCACACTGCACCCCCATCCACATCAGCTGCTTCATTGGCTCTGGCACTGGGAATGTGCAGTAATGGCTTTAGAGGTAAAAACCCAAGGCTCTTCGACAGGTCATTCTCACTTACACCTCATCCAGCATATTGGGAAACTCATCAGTGCACGTTCATACCTGTGACTGCTATACACTGGAAAGGTTTGGCTTTTAGGCAATTTCTCTTGACATTAATACAACTACTTTTCTAAATCAAACCCTCTGTAATTTAGTGTCCAAACTTTATCATCAGCTGATTGCTTTCACAGAGTTCTTGATGAAACTCTAAATGGTTCATGGCACAGTAATTTTTCCTTGTTAATATTCTATTCTCTTCTAGAAACCAGACAATGTTTTAAAAAGAAATTGGTAGACAATTTATAAATTCATGAGTTAAAGCAAATCTTATTCTTTGGCATATGGGGAATAAAAACAGCTTGCTAAAATCAAAGCCTTAATTTCATATGATTCCTCACTATGCAACTTCTGTCTGACGTTTGTAATTAATGTTTGTTTTTCAACTACTCTAGCTGGCATGTCAAAGTCCTGTACAGCATCCATACAGTCTCCTCCAGGGTTTAGGATATTTCCCCTCCTGTAAAACTGCAGCTTGCTGCAGAAGCATCCCAGACGCTGATTGAGACAGCTGCCTTTTTTTAGTCAATCTGTCCATGTTTCCATGCCAGATGCGAGCGCTGGCAAAAAACCTAATGAACCATTCAGTAAGTGGGCACCAAGTGGGATCCACCACTCCAACTGCTTCTCAATGTGGGAAATAGGGCAGACTGGCGAGTGGAAGAAAAGGATCACAAAAGAAACACACACATGAAACTAGTGAGGAAAGGTGGAAGCCAACTTCTTCCCTCACCTCTGCTTCCCATGTGAATCATCTTTAACTAGATCCAACTATAAATCTGCAATAAAATAGGATTTAAGAACAATTATATGGCAAGATTTAGACATAAAATGACTAAATCATTTTAAATGACTAAATCATAAAATGATTGATGTTCTGCATGAATCGGTTGCTTCCTGCAAACACTTCTGAGGGCTTTCCTCGCTCTCTGTGCTTGAGTGGCAAATAGACTCCTCTGTACAGGCAGGTAGCACAAAGACAATATTCAAGTGCTAGGAAAAGAGAAAGACCACTGCCCCACAAACACAAGGTGGTGAGGAAGCCATTCTAAACACGTGATGTAGGAGGTAACACACCAGTCTGCATCTATTATGCCTAATCCAGTGGTCTCACGTAAGAGGGAAGCATGCTCTGCTAACCTGCCTCCAAGGAGTTTTAGAGAGAGAGCCTACGGCACAGCGCCCACCAGGAAAGCGTAAATGTGCCCACTTTTGAAGAGGTTGTGTTAATGTAGCCTCTGGCAAGCAAAGGGAAAAAACAGTTGCTACAAGTACGCTACAGCCTATAAAGGAAGGATACATCCTGTAAAGCTGGATTCAAAAGCCCATCTATGAACTGGGATTGCCAATAGCAACAGAAGGCTTGGGTGTGCAGTTTCTGTAGTTATGCTTTATCGGTTGAATCAGAGGCCTCAACAGCAGCAGTTCACATGAAGAGGTGCCCTTCAACAGCAAACAGATCTCCAAACGAAAGCAAAATAACCTAACAGCCTGGCACTGCAAAAACACCACGTGTCCAGCATCAAGAGGTCACTGGCTTCCCAGAGTGCAGCATGGAGAAACACACAGCAGCGCTTCCTTTGCAGTGATGAGTACCTGTGTGGTGTATTTGTGTAATGTTGTTTTGAATGTCTTTCTGCCTTAAAAGTGAGCTTTGCCTGGAAAGCGCATTTGCCCGTGCTGGTAACAGATTTTTCCAAACAGCATTTACTGAGCTATACTAGTGGAAGTAAATGCAAAAGTGATTGTATCCATACAGACACTAAAATCCTGAATAAGTGGCTTAGAAGACAGACTTATTGTTATGGTGACAATCTAGATTAAACTGAGATTTGAGTTTTCTGAATAAAATAAATACAAGTTAAGAAGACGTGAGCAGTAATTACCTACTGCTGCTGCTGAAGTCTGCTACCAGTAGTACCACTCCTTTGCCCTCTGATTTGACTGGAAACAGAAATTATCCAAAAAGTTATTAGAGATGACTGCAGACAAACAATCCAACCCATCAACTCCTGTTTCCATTGTAAACCAGACTAAAACAAAATAAAATAAATAAAAACTGGTCACAAGTTCAAGGGAACTGTAAAGCTATCTGACAACTAAATGTTTTGCCTGATTCATGGCCTTCCCTCAGTTCTAGCATTGAAAAGCATATCTTTCAATTTCCTTGGAAACAGGAAAAGCAGAGCAAATAATTATTTAATTGGAGTTTAAATGGTCTCCTGTAGTAAAAAGACATTTTAGGTAAGAAACACATTTCCTGTAATGTACACGGCTTTTTGGCCTTACCAAGGCCATGCTGTCTTGTTATAGACCCACGTCAGAATAAGCTTGAAATAGAGATGGGATCACCTGCATGTAGCAGGATAGCAGCTGTCACCTCAGCAGAAGTCCCCTTGCTGATGACACAGCACTTGAGTAGCTATGGAAACTCCAGTGTAACTGTCAGCCAACCATTAGTGATTGGTAATTACTGGATTCTGACATCAATTATATGGATATGTGATAATGTACTAATATATGTTAGAGTCCACGTAAAAACTAAGATCAAAAGTCAATGGATTCTGATATTATTTCATCAGCAAATCGTTATGACAATGATACCAGAAAAAAAAACCAACAGGTTTGCATACAGGGTAAGCAAGCTGTATTTTCTGAAATTACTGTTTCGGTGAAAAAATAAATACAGGCAGTAAAGGGGATCTGACCTAAAGCTGGTGTAACATCCAGCTTCACGAACAAAGCCTTTGTTTCCCTTACTTGGCAGCACTGCATATAATTTCAGCTCCATTCTCCTTTTAAGATGGAGACTGATACATAATCAAAGTGAGCAAACAACAAATATATTCAGAGGCATTTCAGCCACTTAAAAAACAGAATTTTGCCCCAGCTGTTTGCTTTCAGCAAATATTTATGAGCACTATGTTTTGTTCAGACAACTGCTTGCTGAAAGCAAAGCCTAGGACTGTATCTGAGACTCATTTAAACAGCAAACTAAATTTGTTTTGGGAAATTTTGGCAGAAGTAGTTTACAAAATATATATTGCAAACAGGGCTGCAAAACAGTGGCATTAGTTAGCACATGCCCAGAGGCATGAGGAGCTTAAGGCCATCTAAAATTGAAAGTGATCCTCTGCAATAGGCGACTGTCATCTCTTTTCTGAGACAGAGCAATGAGTTCCACAGCTCTAATTTACTAGAGCCAGCTCAAGAATTTGGAGAAGCATGTGCTTTCTCCTTCTCCAGATGAGGGATTTACCAGGACTATCGTGCCAAGGAATTGCTCCCACCCTTGGGGCATAGCAGGGTGGGGACACCTGCCATTAGCTGCTCCCCTGCACTCCTCAGCAGCAGCAAAGAGAGCAATGGGTTCCCAGGAGAAGAGAGGCGTTGGGGTCCTGTCTGCCTGTCTGCAGGAAGTTTGCTACTTTAGGAACCAGCCTACTGTGTTTATAGCTAAATATCACCCTGTAGGTAACAACACACATTGCAGAATGAAGATGGGGTTAAATACCAGGTCAGCTATTCGCCACATCTGCAATCAACACCCAGGATGCATACCTGAGTCACTGTACCCAAAAAATCTTAAAATCAGGCTTCTTCTCCCAGACATTTGTAAATTAGACACTTGGCTGAGATTTAGAAATTCATTTACTGTCATGCCTCAAAACAGTAACATCTGAGCAGCCTGCAGAGGGTCACAGAGTGGTCTGAGCAGTTCCGTGCACCAGCCAAGCACGCTGACAGGCAGGCATTGCTCAGCCTCTTCCACTGCGTGGGCAAAAGTGGCGGTGGAGAAACAGATTTGCTGTGCGTCAGTTTGATGCTGACGTTTTCGTTTTTAGTATCAAAAGCAGCGTACAAAGCAGCCATGGGTCATCTCTCATCTACACTGGGCTGCAGCTGCTCTGAAATCCATAGCTGGCTTGGCCCAGGGGAAGGACCTAAAGGCTGAACTAATACGTGCTTTGGGTTTGTGACTCCTAATTCCTGCACAGCATATTGAAAAGCAATGGTCAGGAACAATTGCTCCTTCTCATCTAACAAAAGCCAAAGCTGTGCAGGGAGAAACACAAATGGTTTCCACCACAGCCAGCTGTGCCAAAAGCTTTGCTCCCTGGCATGGTTGCTCAGAGCCCTACGAGCAGTATCATTATCCCTGCACACAAGCTCTGTGTTAGCACCTTGTCAGTTTTGGACATGAAGCCCACAGTATTTTTTTTAATATTTTATCATGGAGCAACAGTGAAGGAGCTGTTCAATATCATTATTAACAAATCATTGATCCAATTATCTGCCTTTCTGTTTTATTTCAAATTTACAATCTTGTTACTGCTTCTGTGACAGGAATAGATTTTCAGATGATTTCAGAAGTAGTTAGGATGCCATTATGACYCAATGCATGTGATCAAATGTCTTTCTGAATGATTCTGTTGGATTAATGAAGCCATTTGATGAATTAAATTTGATATTCCAGCAAAGAGCAGATGACAATATTTCAAAGTGGGAAAGATTTCTTTCACACGTTCCAGTGTTTTCAGTGTCATTCAGTATTAGGGACAAGTTCCAATTATGAGAAGATTTGAAAGCTCAAACACAAGGCTTCTCTGATCATGTGGGCCTTGTGCCTTAGGGCCACTTTCCCCAGTCACAGCTGAGACGGCAAAGATACAGGGCAGGTCAAACAACACAGCCTTAATCCACACGTAAAGCAGAGAAAACACATGGAGAAAAGCCAATAAACTGAGTAAATTATTCTATAAAAAGGAAGAAAAGATGCAGAGCTTTACATCTCATTCACAACTGCTCCCAGGAGCATCTCCTGAAACAGAGTGGCTCTGAGCATAAGCCGTATCACAGTGGTAAGATTTGAACTCTGAGTCTTCTGCAGGGCCGCAGGCGGAGGAGGGTGAGCAGCACTGGGTTTAAAAAACATTTTTACCATTTCTTCTCGGCAATTTCCGTAGACATAGGCTGACAAACATCTTTCAACTCAACAACTTTCAAAATACCTCTTTCTAGTTTTTATATTTTCCCCCTAACAAAAGTAAAAAACAGTTAGAAACTGCACTCGAACAAGAAAGGACCAGATCACAATCTTAACACTTACATACAACACTTCAACACTGAATATCTCCAAGAACAGCCAAATTAAGTGCATTCCATAATCCTTAGCTTACTTTCTCAACATTCTTCCAAGCTATAGATATTACCATAAGTGCTGGCCCTTCAGATTCACTCTAGGTACAGCAGGAGGGACATTTTGGATAGGTTTTCTTCCTTATGAAATTAAAGCTCCAGAGTTGCGCTGTCCAAATGTGTGACTGCTATTTGCRCTATCTTGTCAAAGCATTTTGCTGCCACATGAACTGTATTTCCAAAAGAGAATTTGAGATTATAAGCCCCTCTGATGTCCTTAAGGCCACAGTGACAACAGCTTGAGCAARCCTAGGCTACCTACGGGATTTTTAGTAATTCCTATAACCATAAAGTTTGGAAACATAAGGTAAGACTGAATTTCAGATCTCCTACAGAGAAACTCAGGCTCTCTTCGCATTTTGCTCCCCACATAAGCGGAGACTGCTCTCTCAAAAGAAAACAAGCCAAACACAAAACTTGCTCAGGCAACTTAAGTCTACTGTTTTTACTGGTGAAAAAGTATGCAAATACTCAGTAAAGATTGTGCAGGTAGGTGACAAATACCTAAGATAAAATGCACAAGATCCTGAAGCTCGTCCTGTACTGCTTTGCCCTGGCTGAGAGTGAAAAATGATAGTCTCTTAGCACCAAGGAATTGTGGGGAGCCAAGATGCAACACGTCTGCCTTCTTTATACAGCGCTATCCCCAAACCAGAATTTAATCCCCAACAAAGCGTAGATATAGGAACAAAGTACTACAGAGCAATTCACATCCCTACTGCTCATATCAGGAGGCTCCTACTGTTTCAAATGGTTGAAAAGAGAGAATGCTTGACTTAGTAAAGATTTATGAGGGTTACAGAAACTTAGGATAGGATTGACTGATACTATATTGCTCTGCCATATTTCTTCAAAACCACTTGATATCAAAACTACTTCAGCTAAAATTAGGAAAACATACTTGTGAGCAAATCCCTCTTTGAGAGAGAGAGAGAGTGCGCGCACGCGCTTTTTACCTGAAATATGTTCAGATAGACTTTATAGGAATGCCTTAATAGGATATACACACCAGCGTTTTCTTGCATTTCATAGGTGGATACACTCTCTTCTATAGATCAAATTACACAATAATCTAATCGCTATTAATAGAAGATTAAAAATACTGCTATTAGTATCAAAACTGGAAAACTTCTGAAGATCAGATCCACAATCTGTGTTCCTTAGTATTGATTTAGATATTATTTCTGTGCAATATTTAATTCCCGTGGATAAACCAAAGGACTTGTGAAAATAAACTATTCACCCAGAACAGGAAACAGGTTCATAATCTGGCCATTATTTCTTGTCCAAACAATAATGAAGGATTCAAGCACAAACCATAACCTAGGCAGGTCCCCTGGGGAGAGATGTCACGGGCACAAGTGAGAGACAGACAATGCCCTTCACTAAGAACTGGTGTTGTACCACCCTCCTGAATCATTGCAACCCTTGACAGACAGTACAGCAGATCAAGTACTAGAACTCATAAATGCCACGAATAACCAACTGCCAAATTTTAGATAGCATAAGTACTCCTTAACTCCAAAAATATGCAGGCCACATCCAACACAGACTGCAAACCTCCAAGCATGCAGCTGTGCGCTACATGCTGCAGGGCTTGATTTTAAAGTCTACAGAACACATGTTTGCATGTTCCAGAGAAACAACACAAATGTGAAGACTTGTGATTAATTTTGCCCCAATTCATTCACAAATTCACCCCTCCATCATGTACTGAAGTTAAATTTAAGCCCAGCCTATTTGAGCAACCTGGGAATCTGAACACTGCATCCCCAAGAGGAACTGATTCTTCAGTTTCCTTAAACAATTTTGGAAATTTTACCCAGCACGTAGTGAACACAGTCACTAATTAGCAGCAAACAACATTATTTGGCTAGCTCAAACATTAATCACCATAGGTAAGTAAAAAGTGAGGACCTG
Source organism: Phoebastria nigripes (assembly GCA_035582835.1). Taxonomy (NCBI): domain Eukaryota; kingdom Metazoa; phylum Chordata; class Aves; order Procellariiformes; family Diomedeidae; genus Phoebastria; species Phoebastria nigripes. Next base: position 2,067,112 of record JAYKAV010001111.1, on the reverse strand, counting down.
ATTCTGATCATCAGATCAACTCGTCAATTTTCCACCAGACAAAATTCTTACTAGATACAGGAGATCAAACGATACTATTTTTAATTAGATAAAACTCTTCTTAGCTTTTCAAAGGTTCTGAAATTTTTTCTTAGATGAATTTACCTAAGAAAAGATTTTAAAAATTTTTCCCTTAATACACATCAGCAATAAAGCACTTAAATATGTATCGAGTTCCATTACGATTCGGAATGAGGACAAAATGCTGACCCACTCACCATTCACATCACCCAGGGCTTTGCTAATGTCTACAGCATATATGTAGAGAGCACGGATTTACTTTGTCTTCAACTGTTTTCTTATACGCTGTTGTCAAAGGAGAGTATCTTTTTTTTGCCTTTGGAAGAGGTGAGCCAAGATGAACCAGCAAGTGTTCTTGCCTTTTAGTACATAAGCATTGCAATGGTTTGGACATTACATATTTTGTTTACAACACTGAAACGTATCACTGTACAATGATTAAAACATCTAACAAAAAATGACATGCTAACTGAAATTGCAGTAAACCTCAAAGCTCTTTGTTACATGGATGATCATTTTGTGAATACTGTAATGAAGATATAAGACAGCATTAGCAGAGGAAATGCTGAAAGGTGAGGTGCTTGTCCTTCCAGAACCGTTTGAACTATTACTCACGTCCGCACTGGCAGGGACTGAAGTCACCACTAACTAGAATGCCATCAGATTTATTGTACTCACACGTACTCTTTTGCAGAGAAGAGGAGCAGCAGCATGTTGTTTAGGTGCGTTATTGCCCTTTGGTTTTAATAGCATTTCACTTGCAATGTCAGATACAGAGGGTCTAATTTCAAACCTACATTTTGAATACCTTTGAGCTACCCACATCTTGGCTGCCCACCCAGAAATCTGTGAATCCTGCAAGTTACTTAAATGTGGAAGCTCCCAGGGTCAGATCCTCAGGTGATGTAAACCAGTACAACTTCACTGAAACTTCCCAACATGCTGACTCTGCAGTCCAGGGAGGAAACAGAGGAAGCCTTACAGTAGATTAAAGCTGCTGGAGTAAGTCTAGCAGCATGCATTTTGTGAACACACTATGGGCTACTAATACAAACTGGGCAACACAGAGAAACTGGGGGTAAGTAGGGAGATGTAGGAGGAGTATAAGTAGAGAGGTCCTAGGATTGCTCTAGCTAACAGCAACAGAACTCACCCAAATAACACCCCAAAATTTAGAAAATGCAGAATACAGCAATAAACTGCCAAGGCCAGCATCAGAGGCATATAGCTGAGAACAGACGTGAGGGATCTCAATGTTTGATGCAATGAGAAGGGGGAATTCCCCACATTTCCCCAGTTTTGTATCTTTATACCTCCAAGTATACATATTGTAAAGACCTGGCCAACTTTGCCCTGGTGTTGAAAAGAATCCCAAAACTGAAAAGTGATGCTTCAAGGCTGAAATCAGGAGGGACAGAATGACAAGATCAGACAGTTACTAGAGTTTAAACTGGTTTTTGAAACTCAGGGCATACAATACAGAGCAAATCAAATGAGTCATTGACCTAGGTGCTACATCTTAATGGAAAAAGGTTTTGGAAGAGTTTGTATAGAAGTTTCTTCCACAAAGTAATTCAGTTAGCCTTTAACTCTTCTTATTGAGGCAATCTAACAGAGTTAGGACTATGATCTCCCATCTTCATGGGAAACAGGCTTTTCCAGGTATACTTTCCTCTGAATTCTGTCTTCTTAGACTGTCAAGGAGAAGTTTCATCAATCAAATCACTGGGAATTCATGGTGAATTTTTTTCAAAACAGACCACAAACACTTTTGGAAATTCAATAAATTAATTATGCTCTTTAACTTCCTTTCCTCCCTGTTTTAGCATTTGAAGCACTGTTTTCTTTTGTGTCTGGCTATGCTAGATTAATCAATAAGAAATTATACTTTTGCCTTTTTACATTCCAAGAAAGGCAAATGCAACGTATTTCTCACTCATTCATATCGATTGCAAATCAAAAAAAAAAGAGAAAACTAATGGAAATTCCTTACAGTGTTCTTAATGCTGCCATCTAGTACTGGGGAATTGCCCTGTCAATGCTAACTTCATTTGCAGAGTATTATTTTAAACAGTGTGTACATCTGGAGTTGTATGAAGCTTTTTTGTTATCAGTAAAATCAATTATCATAAGATTCATTTCATTTGAAGAGACTTGCTCAATTACGACTCGGCACCGGTATGCTATCTGATTACCCCAAGGTATGAGCCGACCAGCTGTGACTGCTAATTGCTGCTTACCTATGGGCGAGATGCATCTTTTTTTACTTGAAGTGACTGTTACCAGCTATAGTTTTGTGATCAAGAATAACAAATGCTGAAATTCAATTCTCCTGATATTTTGGGGTAAAAGAATCAAAAGTAAGGCCAGGAGCAGAGTGACCAGTATGTCTTCCCTCCCACCTTTGCATACCAGCAAAAGCAGTTGCAGCACTGTGGCTCCAGAGCACCAAGGGACTCTTCCCTCCAGTCTAGGGATCTCAAACAGGGAGAGGCTGAGAGAAGAGAAAATAATCCTCTGCATTCATTCACAGCAAAAAGTATGCTGCCTCTGGCACTTAAGACACTACCTTCTGAGCGCCCAAAGCTCTTTTTTTTTTTAAAAAAAAACAAGCCTTTTGTAATGAGAATGTTCTTGTAAGTTTTTCACAAGTCAGTGGCACTCTTTTAAAGCAAACTGGTATTGCTTAAACAGCTATATAAATGCAATGCACTTTTTGGATCTCCAGGTTTCTCAACTGTCCTGTTTCCACAAAAGAATATAAAATTTATTTTGTCCCATTTAAACAGTGCTGAGCTGTTTGTCTTTTCCCTATGACTATACACCTTCTGCAGATGTAAAGCCACCTTTGCACTTCCAGTGAAGAGCAAAACACCTATCCCAGATGGAGGCATGTTACCCTGCTTTGAAGGGAGCCTCCAGCACCTGCTCTAAATATTTGCTGGAAAAAAGCCCTGCAGAGTGACACCGTCAAATACTTTTCATTTCATCCCCTTCCTAGATTCTGTTTCCTTCTAATCTACTTTTTAGGGGAGGCACTTGCAAGTTGAGAAGAAGTTATGTCTCATTATGCAACAAAGATACCAGCAGGCCACAAGAGAGCCTGCTAGATAAATAGTGACATTCCTGTTCAGAGTGGTCCCGAATAAGTGTTAGTAATATACCATTGGAAAAATTATTGTCAATGGAGAGTGGAAGATGGGGGTCGGTGAAATGAGAGCCAAAAGCATATTTTTTGGATGGCTTCCCCAGCAATTAATTCATTGTCAAGTCGAGACTCTGTCCCCCTGGAAGGATGCACCAAACTGGAGGGTTAACATTTGAGTGGCTTCRTTCACATCAGCGTTAGACAGCAGAATTCATCTCGGAGAAAAGGAGAAAGTAATGAAAGCAACTGGTTTTTTTTCCATCAACATCACTTCAGTCTTTTTTATAAACAATAAATGCCTCAAAAATAAGCAGGAAAAAATAGCAACAGCAAATTTGCATCCCAGAGAAAAGTTAATGTTTCTACTTGGCTAATTCATCACTGAATATCAAAATGCTGACAACAGTAACAGAGTATTTAAACAGTTTAACTTGCAAATGCATTGGGCCAGATTTCCAATAGAGCTGAGAATACTGGATGCCTTTGGAAACCCTTGTGTCCCTTATTTAGTGCTAATTTGGACCTCAGCTCTTAGAAATGCAGATCTAGTTATGGACCATCAGCGAAGTCCAACACTGCTTTCTTTTCCAAGCTTATTCCTAGAGAGTGAACAGATTCAAGAAAAAAAATAATATAAGGGATTAGGAATTTCCCTCCTATAATAAATGCACTGAGTAACAAATTCATCCTTGCCACCTATGTTTCCTCCTAGCAGTGAAAATATCTCCTAAGATACAACACAGGGGGAAATTCACCTAATAAATACCAGAAAGGTTTAAATCAATGCAGTGAGAACAATATGAAAATCAGTATATCTTTCCATTGCCTATATCAGAACAAGATATGAACAGCACGAAAGAAGTTTGAAATATGGTGAGAGTAACATGTTAAAAACAATTAATGCAATCAGGGTATTTTCTGTAAAATTCTACAGTGACCTGGGAAGATCCCCCTGGAAGAACATGACTGCTATTAATAAGCCAAAGTATATTTGGACAAAGCTTCCAATCACACAATGATTAGATCTTGGGGGGGGGGKGGGGGGTGGAAATGAGAAGTTGCTTTGAAATATTTTTTTACAAAAAGAGTAGGGAAAAAAAATAATTTACAATCAAAGCGTATGCTTCACTATTCTGAGAGGGAAGCAGAGAAAGCATCCTCTAGGAATGACTGCACAGTTAAGAGAAAGACGCAGACAACTGGAGGGGTCAGACCAATAAGGAAGTTATGACATTGGTTACTGGTTACGAATCAGGAAATACAGCCTTTATTTTCCTTTTCTGCTCTGTCCTTGGAAGCCAAATCAAAAATCGCTTTTAGGTATCTGAAGATGCAGACATTCACATACTAAGACTGAACAGAGGCAGTAGCTCCTATCAGCTTGGTGGCCATAAACCAGGCACAGGAGCTCTTGACAAGCCTGATCTCTCCTCCTTGTAAAGCCCAAATGACAGTGCAAAATTTGGCAAACTGTTGTCATCCACGCACCAAGAAAGACTTCCACGCTTTTTGTTTCCCTGTTTATTATAGCTTGGTGTTTAGGAGTCCTATATCCCCCTCAGGCTGCTCAGATTGCATTCATGCATATTGCACTAAAAGCAGTTTCTACCTTTGTTGTTGAAGAAGTGCTTCAACCCTTCTGCTCCACCTCGGGGCTGCTTGGCTCAAGTCAACTACTTCCTCACAGTGCAGCAGGGCCAAAGGCATCTTGCCGTATTGCTCAGGAGGGACACGGGGACATAGAATCTTCCTTAGTGACCTGAGTCATTCTTAACCAGCATTTTACTTCTTTATTTACAGCTGTGCTTGACTAAGTTCTCCTGAAATCCCTGTGGAAACACCTGCATAGTTGCAATGACATGCAGTAATTGCAGACACTTCAATATTTCACGATAGCATCATTTCATTCCACTAAGCAAAATGAAATTGTAGCAAGATGTTACAGAAAATCTCAAGCTTGTATCTGTCTCTGGAATTACCACATTATTCATGGCAGTGGTCAGCACAGGGCCACCTTTCTTTGCTATGAAGAGGTTTACACACCTATCTCTCCCCATAAACCTCTTCTCTTGCTGAGAAGATTTTTTTTTTTTTTAAAATATTAATAATGTACAAAGTAAAGGGAAAAAAATATTCACTTGCAGAAACAGTCTCTAAGAAAAAGTGGAGCTCCTGTTCTGAATATCCCACAACAGGCAGAACAGCATGCAACCAGCTAAAAATAACTCACGTAACTAGACAGCACACACTTTTCTTTTCTCCCCCCCACCTTGTGCTGAAAAGAACAAATCTGAGAAAGCTGTCCTGTTCCACATGCTCTGAAGTAACCTGTCAGTTGATTGCCATGGAAGAGCTGCCACTAAGATTCACGCCCAGCCCAGTTTAGTGCATCAGGATTTCTGCATTCTCCTCCTGCTCTGTATTCACAGCTACCAAAACACAGGAGGTCTAACCCCAACATCCAGTGTTACTTTCTTGTGCCTGGGAGTCCCTCATGCTTCTCTTCACAAGCTTCCCACCAGCGGCAGAAGAAAGGATTGGTGTGGTGGTTTGCCCAGTAGCCCGGTAAGACCTTCCTCTGGCACAACAGCCTCAGCCACAAGGTACTGTATTGGCAGCTATTCACAAAGATAGCAACATTTTGTACCAAATCAGAGGACATTGTACCAGAACACTACACCATCACGTTAATGTAAGACTTCGGTCACAGAGGGGGGACCAAATTTAGCTGTAAGTAGTGTTCTAGCCAACTGCTGTTAATAGTATTCTGCAGTTCATTTGAGTCTGTTTAATATTCATTTACTCTACACGTATTTTTATGCTTTTCCTGTTAAGACTTCTCTTAAGCAGTAGTTTAAATTATTAGACTAAAATATTGGCATAAACATGGTTGAAGTCCATGTGAAAGTGATTGTAATTAAACCTGTAACCACAATTATTGTTATAATAACTAATTGTATTTCATGACAACCAGTAACAGTTAGATTACTAACGCTAAGGCCTTTTGCAGTGATTCAAACATGGTGCAATTTTTAGTTTAGCAAGTATTTTATACTTAGAATAAAGCTTTTCTCTTTTTAACACTGTATTGCTAAGGAACATACAGTATCATTATTAGCATTAACATTTACTACAAACATTATAATTTTACAATTACTACTGTTGCCTGAAAGTTTATCTGCTTTACCTGGTTGCATTGGTTGAACCAAAGATATAACTTCACTGTGTGAACGTTACATTTTTTACATCCTTAGAGCACTGCGACTGCAATGCCATTGCAACTGATTTAAAACACTGCTAATGCAGTCGTGAGCAGAACTCAACCCAGCCTGGATTTCATTGCGAACGGTGCCATAAAACCACATAGAAAATGACATTCCCTTTTTCAATCTCTTTTTATGATTAAAAACGGGGTTTAGTTTGGACCACTGGATTTTGAAAGCCACCCTGGATTGATAGAATCATTTTAAATAAAGCCTTGTCAACAGCTTCACTTCTTTCCAGCCAGGTGTGCTAGAACTTAAACCATCTTGAGACAAACATTATGTCATCATTTGAAAAAAAATAAATGGTCTTTCAGGCACTCAGCACCTAAACCATGTATGACTTGAAAACTCAAAATCACCCCCTTAAGTTCCACTGGTTTCTTCCAATTTAGATTAAAAAGCATTTATGTAATATGAGAAGAGAAGGAAATTTTAGGAAAAAGTGTTCTACCATCTTCTGGAATGGCTCTCATATAGAGATTAACGCAATGAATGATTCACAGGACAGTGAAGTCAAAGTGCCCATAAACTTTTACAAGAGTGGAATTAGACCAGAACTGTGTGTTATAGGAAATGTCACCCTGTCCACTTAATATTCTCTTGGGAGCCACACTATAATAAAAGCAGAAGAGAATTTAGCATACATGGCAATGTATGTACAGCAAGTTTATTACATCCAAGGATCTCCTATCATATTAGAAAGATATTTCAGTATCATTACCTTTAGTAATGGGGAGATTACTGACAGTCACAGAAAAGGCCATAGACTTGCTGAAGGTCATACAGTAAAAGTCAGTAGCAAGGTGAGAGCAGAGCACATACTAAGTCCCCAGGTCAGCTGCTAGACTGTGCTGATCCTCCTATTAATATCGAATGATTGCTGTAAATGGTATTATCACCATTACCAAGTTATAGAGATAAATGAACCTTTAAAAAAGAATTAGAGCTGTTTAAATGGCCATACATCACACAAAAACAGAGTTGTTCTCATCACTTTTACGGAGGTAGAATCCGATTCTTATGGAGAGAAATGTATTTAATTCCATGCTGGGAAGTGGGAAGGCAAAGTTGAGTCCTTTTATATGCAAATACAGAGAAAACTTATCAGCTAGCATTTCCAAAGCTGTTGTTGCATATGCAAGAGCCACGATGATATTTTCAATTCTGTGTTACTCATCTCTCCCACCTTAATTCTAGGTTGTTAGAAACTCCATGTGGTGGAAGGAAAGAGAAAGCTGCGAACGAGTACATTTTGCAAAATATCATCCCCAGAAATAGAGAATGTTTTTTAAAATTTGTCTGCAAATGAAATATGTCTTGCAAGATCATAATCAATCACTGCAAGTACTTCATCTGGAAATCCTAGTGAATAGAACCATATTGCAAAAACTTCCTACGAACAACGACGTCTGCAACAAACCAGACCACAAAGATTTGCGAGGATGCAAAACAACTCACAATATGTTTCTTGAATTCTTTCCATCCATCTTTTGGTGACATCTCACTCCAAACAGGGGAGTCAGGAGTTGCACCACACCTCTACTATTGGCCTGTAAATTGTGCGCAATGCAGCAAGGAAATATGCTGCACCAGCAGGTTTTTTTCCCTTTTCCTGTATAAAATCTGAAAGGGAAAAAACCAAACCAAAACAAAACAAAAAGCACACAAAAAAAACCACCACACAAAAAAACCCCCCACCAAACTAAAACCTTCTCCTAGCACTCTGCTAGGAATATATCACTTCCATACTCTCCAATATAAGACTGTACATTTTGGGTCAGATACAATTCCTAAAAATCAATGGGCAGCTTCATGTTGAATAAGCTGCATAATTAGGTCTGCAATACACAATCTATTCTTATCAGAGTTACCATTCCTTGAAACATAACAGTATGTCCAGAGCTGTTATGGCAGGAGGCACTCAGGAATCCCTGGAGCATACCTTAAAGAACAGGGGAAAGCAACATATTCAAGTGCATCCAGACAGTTAGTTGCATTGGATCAAGCGTTCCCAGATGGACTGTGTGCTGTTGCTCCTACAATTGTCCTGGCAGAAAACAGAGTGTATCAGCTGGTAGAAAGTGCTTGGAGGCAGTTTAAACCCAGCAGCACACATAGTTAAGAACTGAATGGAAATGTTTCTCCAAAGCAAAGTTTCAAAGGGAAAATAGAAGAAAGCAATTGTAAGAGTATTTGCCGAAGTGCTCATTGTCCAGACAAGTCTGTTACCTTTGCCATGGTAACTCTGCCATGCTGAACCTCCTTTCTTGAGCAGCTTCAAGAAACAACATAGCTTAACACCATATAGGCAGCAGGACTGCTGGGACTGCACATTATCTTTATGCTATATGTCAGGTATGAGACCTTCGTGTTGGCTAAATCTATATTATATTCTTTTGGTCATACATCATTAACTCAAATAACTTTTGAATTGGAGTCGGCTTCTAGGGGTAAATGAACCAAAACCTTCTCTTTTATTGCTTGTTAGAGCACTTAGCAGGTAAGAACTAAGAATTTTCTTTGCTGACAAGGTAGTACATCATTTCAAGATGAAATGTAACACTGAATAACCACCATTACTATTGCCACTTTACAGTAATCTCTTTGTTTTCCTATAATCTTATTTACTGATGTAATTTTACCTTAGTGTTGAATATTCCATTTGGTTTTTCAAAGTTGGTTTTCTAGAGTAAGCATATTTTTCTTAATTCCTTATGCAAAATTAGGGTTTTTTAATACTGCCAATTAATAAAATGTGAGCACTTTTTCTGTAAAATTAAGAGCAATAATGAAGTCACTGGACTATGTCTTTGTCAGATGGACATGCACGTGTCCAGAATTACTCTATTGGACTCACTGGAGGACGCCTGATCCTCTAAATTAGCGAAATTCAAACATATGCTGAAATCATATTCTTCAGAACTTTGTAAAGTGCTGGACAGTTAAATCTTTGGCTACTGAGAGCATTTGATTAATAATAAGGATTGGACTAGATCAGACCAAAAGTAYGTTTGGTAGCATTTTTATATTTACTAGCCCTTCATCAGTTTCACTTCCTTCTTCATGAGGCTTAAGAAAAGATTCGAAAAGCATGAATCAGCACTTCTAGATTTCAAGAACGAATGCTGTAAATGATGTGAAGTGCCAGTACATTGTCATTCAGGCGCAGTCTGATGAGACAGTCTGATCAAAACATTATGAACCCACTGTTCTACATTTCAGGTACTGGCTGTACTGAAAGAATGATGATATCATTTATAGTGTTCGCAGTGTGTAGGTACTACACTTGCAGCACGGTGCACAAGAGATATATGTTTATGTTAAACAACTGAGAATTAAATGCATCCATTCATGGACAAAGCAATTGTTTCTGTAATAATCTACACTCTAAGGCAGATGGAAAAAGTAAATTTTCATAAATACTTGAGACATTAGATTTTAAATTCAAGGAACTAGTCTTGAAATGCCACATGTGAAAAGCAAATCAGAAACATCTGTTCAGAAGCTAATAAGGATTAAATAACCAATTGCTATCAGTAAATTGAAATGTTCCATTTGGTTTTTGTATGGTTTATATATTGCTCAGTCTTCAGCTTGATTAAGCCTTTCAGGAAAGTGTGGAAGGACTCAACCTATAGTTGAGAAGAGTGATGTGGACCACAACCACTTGTACTGAGCTATAATTAATTAGCTACCAGTTGACTGTTCTTCAACATGCAGCCTGGCAGGCATACAGTTAATGAGAAGCTCACTGCCAAATACAACTCTTCCAATTTCTTACTAAAGAATGCACTACTTTTCCAGCAAGCTACATGGCTACTTTGCAAGCATTTAGAATCTAATACTGTCATTTTTTTTCCTCCAATAAGAAAAAGAATTTGAGATGAGATTTGCACAAAAAAAAAAAAAAAATCCCAAAATAGAAACAAACTGGAATATTCTGACTGTTCCTGCTAAAAGACACTGAAGCAAAACTCCCCATTGTCTCTCCAGGAGAGCAGCCTTTCTGAGAACCCCAAGAACCATATTCTCAACCCAAACGTTACAAGTCATGGCCAGCATCTTCAGAGAGCATGTGTACCACATGCTCTCATACCAGTGGGACTGGAGCTGAGCACATTACCTTTCTTGCAAACTTAAGGATTTGGGAACCACATTAGTGAATACGTCATTATTTACAGACTTCAGGCAGAAGTCAGGTGCAACTGATGGCTAAGAACCATTCAGTCTCAAATACCAGCACTTTGCTGCCTATTTTCTAGTGAAGTTCAGTCTGGCAGGTAACAGAAACAGGCTTTTTACAAAAAAACCAGCAGCTGTAGTTTAAATATAGCTAGAGGACATGACGTTGCTTGCCCTTCCTACTCCAGTCCAGTGGCAAGGTGAGGGAGACCTGCATACAGCTCTGACCGCTGCTGGGTTCGGGCTGTGYGGTAGCACTTTGCAGACAATAACCAAAGAATGCTGCAAATCAGACGACATGCAAAAGCAAACACACTGCACTGGCTGTAATCTGTTAAGCATGGTACTTGGGGAACTCTCCCAGGGTAGGCTCTGGTCTTGGCACCAAGGACATTTTTGTACTTAAAATGATACTCTCCCTGGGGAAATGCCTTGGAACCAGCTCTCCCTTCACCTGGGCTTATTCTTCATTTTTGACTGATTCAAGTCAATACTGGGTTATTTTCTGAACAAGGATAATTTCAGCTGAAAGGGTGACTCAGTCAAGGGACATTCAGAAAGCTTCGGAATTCACCTGAGTGAAATCCTGACCCCCCTAACCACTCAACTGTCATTAAATTGTAGCTGGGCAGCAAAAACTTCACATCCCATCATGTTTTAACAGCATTAATGGCCTCTTTTTGTGAGCTTTCCATAAAATATAGGCAAAGTGCTGTGAGAGACTGAAAGAGTTAATGTGAAGGTGATGTCTCAAACATTGTGGCAGAGCAAGTTCTGTATAGCCACGATAAGCCACAAGTGTGAAGTCGATTAACACAGGACCTGGAGGGCGTGCCGGAGGATGCGCAATTCCGAGTTCTGCCAAGTAACGATGCACCGTATTTGGCAAAAGGCCATACAGAGTTTATCTGAGGAAGGGGCTCGCGACCACCCGAAGACCACCCAAAAGTCCCCTCGCGACCACCCCCCCAGTGGCGCCTGCGCAGAGGATCAGGAGTGACGCAAGTCCTCGAGGGACTGGCACCACCGCGGGGCAGGAAACAAGGCTATAAAAGGACACCAACCYGAGGAGCCCGCGCACACCCACCACCGGAGGATTGCCACGGTCGTCATCGTGGGATCCAAGGGTGGCGATATCTCTCTATCTCCTTTCTCTCTCTCTCCTTTTTCTTTTCCTCTCTTTCCTCTTCTTCTTCTCCTAAATGTTTCAATAGAACCCACACTGCCTACTGTTATGCTTTCCAAGTTCAGGTTGCTTCTACCTTAAACAAAATGTTTAATCGATCATTTGGTGTCGTTTCACCTTAATTTAGCCCGAGGGAATTTCAAAACCTCTACTACCTGCCCCCCACCGGTTTGCCCAGTCTGGGTCGTAACAAGTGCCTAACTTCAATAGAGGATTCAGGAGTGTGAATCCTACGTGAAGGTTAAAGGCTTCTGTACAGAATTGTAGGTGACGAAGTCCTGGAGCAATGCAGGACTTGAGACATGCATCTCTCTGGGCATTTTGCTCTGGCAAAAAGCCTGCTTGCTTAAGAATCCCGACAAACATTCCTCTTTTTCCCTATATTGCCTAAGCAGTAGCTCAGGGCAGTGGCCTGCACCCAGGGGCCAGGTGTTTATGTCCCTCTGTGGATGCTATTTTTGTTTTAGGATCCACTGATATTTTCCTCTTTTGCCTTCTGGCCATAATCATACCTACTCATCACCTACCCCAAAAGCAGACTGAGCTTGGTGGTCCCTCCTTGCACATTTGGTGAAATATTTACTTCAAATGCTGAATAGACTTAAATACCAGTTTCCGAAGAAGTTGTAAGCCTAAAAAGGTGCCCAACGATCAATGGCCTTTTCTCCTAAAACAACTTCTTTTATTTTGAGGATAGGTAGGAGGGAAGCAAAAGTACACACTCTGTACTCTTCCTCTCAAGCAAGAAACGCTGTTGATTTGTGGTAGGAAGCAGGGAGAAAAAAAATAAGGAAGGCAGTTTGATACAGGAAGATGGTTAATGAAAAGATGTTTAAAAACCAACAGAATAAGCATAAACATACCAATATTGCAAAAAATGGAAAAATGCCTACCTTTGCCAGGGACGTTCCCCCTTAAGCACATAACTGAACAACAGGTACAATGATGCCTTTCATTCTCAGGCCAGCAGCTCTGCTGGTGGCAAAATGCGATTGCTTGTGAAGTTTAATTGATTTTTCTAAAGGCCTGAAAGTCTGTTGTTCCTTTAAATTATTGATGGGTGCACTTGGATTACTGTGTGCGCACTGCTGTCCTTGATACAGGCTGGGCTGAAAAATGTGGCTGATTATCTCTGCATCTAAATGATTCTGCTTGATTAGGTCACCACTGTCCCTGTTGGCACCTTACAGGAGCTTTGGGTGGTCTCCCCCCTCCACTCTCCCAGCTCCAGCTCCACTAATGACATTCTAGCTTCATAAATTCTCCCCCCAGTTTTAAACAGAGAAGGTCTGTTTAAAATGGCTGATGCAAAGTGCTCAATACCTGTCCTGCCTCACTCCAGTGGAACCCAAACAGGGAAAACATCCCTGTGCACCTGTAAGTGCACCTCAACTTGTTCTACCTGGAAGCAGGCTGAGGTCTCTCCATTTTAGGCACTGTGAAGTGAACTATTACTATATTTTTTTTTCATTAGCGTCTCTGTATGAAGCAAGTTTAACCTCTTAGCCCCCACCTAGACAGGTAGCTAGCCGACTGAGGAAACGTGTCCCAAAGGGAATCTGGTGTCCAAGTGCCCATTGAAACCAATGGACTGTCCCATCCTCCCAGCGAAGATATTTATATAATGTATAAAACATGTAATACATGTTCATAGGAGCATCCAAGTGGGAGCTTAAAGAGATGGCCAGAGAAGGGGAAGCTTGTCAGGCAGGCAGGGCTATGAAACATAAATAAATTAGAGGAAGAGAGAAAATTAAATCACAATAGGCTTTGCCTGGGAGACAGGGGAAAGCTATGAAACCCATAAGGTTATGTAGAGAGCTTCTTTAGAGTCTTTAGTAGAGTCAGCTGAGAAAAATTCAAAGTAAAATCAAATTAATTAGGGGGGAACCATGGTTCTTAATTGTTCTGTGGAGTTTTAGCAACTCTCCAGGCCCTCCTGACAAACAAAGCAATATGTTTCCTCACAGGAGAGCTGACCAGCTTGAAGTCTTGGTCTGCTGGAGACTCATTTAAATCTCATTCAGCTTTGAACTTTCTGTCTCCTGGGTTKGGCAGACACCAAGACTAATGCCCATTAAAGATTAAACCACCCAGAGGACTAACTGCACCTCCTTCGCCAGGGACCTCTGTGGGTACCACTGTGACCAGGAGCAATCTGTTCCTTCACAAGCTATTCATTTTATTTACTTTTATATTTTACTTTGTTTTTCAGATTTACCTTCAGACACATTAAAAGTAGGATCTGCCTTCTGTTCAAGAAGAAAACACTTGATGCAAAACCTGTGAGGCTGATCATTTCTATTTGCAAAGTACTTAACAGTATTAATCGCCCAATACTGTTCCATATCACACGCTCACCAGGATGGGTAGCACCRTTCTGCTGACACACAAGGAATTTGGAGAGGAGGCTGGAGAAACAGTTTCTCCTAGTCCTCATGCCATCCCCTATTTTCAGTCTCACTGTTCAGACAGGTCTAATACACTTTGACAGAGTCTCCCTAATTGTGCAATTCCTCCATTCTGGAGATGGAGAGTTGATCCTGCAAATAAGATGTCTCCAATTATTCGTGTATGCATTGACTCTGTTCACACTCCTCTGTGCTGATGGTGATACAGGCTGCCACATCTCAGTGCTTTGCTTGAAGTTAACTGAGAGGTTAACAACCTAGGCACTAAATATCAAACTACACTGGAATAGGTTTAGAGCCAAAATGGTAAGCTTACTACTGGAAGGCTGGTGGTACATAAACTTGACTGCAGAACTTCCACCATTGGAAATCAGTGTAAAGGAGGCCTGGTCTTGTAGCTACAGTGTTAACTTGCTATCAAGTCCTGCATTTCTCTTAATAAGCATAAGATCCTGTCATAATTTTCTTTCCACATGTTGGCATTTCAAATGTGTTGATTACAAAGGTCAGCTATGTTTGGGGAAAAAATAATTTAATTGATTTTATTATTGCAGAAAAATAAACAATGGCACTTTTTTGGGGGGGATAAAAAGCAAAATTATTGGTTGCATACAACTGAATTAAGCACTTAAAGTTCAGTCTCTATAGAATGCTGACAGTGTAGGCTTAGATCAATACAGAAACAATTTACACTTTAGGAGCACTGGCTCTGGCTATTACCTAGTAATTATACCAAGTTTGCTGTTAAATTGCTTTAACTGTTTCCAAGGTGTAACTGAATTATGGCAAAACTTGTTAACACTGTCAGAGTGGGAACTCGCGTCACTGTCCTGAGCACTTAACACCTTCTACAGTCTCAGCTTTGACTCGTCACAACTGTTCTTTCCATTTAATCTTCTACTCCACTGACCTACTGCTCTACTGCAAACTTCCTTTCATTTCAGATCCTGGGTCTTCTATGCACTGTAAGTTATTCAGCAGGGTGAAGAGGGAAGAGGCTTCTTCTGGCTAAGAGGCTGCAGCCAGCACTAGCCACTACTTAGTCCCATACTGTCCCTGAAATAGCACAGGAACTAGTAATGCTTTTTCGACATTTTCACAAGTTGTAGGGAATGGCAACTAAACCCTGGACTTCGTCTCCAGACTGGAGTCGCTATCCCTTCCAGAAAACAAAGCCTAGAGCTTGGATTTGGCCCACTGTAGAAAAAAATTCTTTTCCTCAGTTAGTAAATAAAGTTCCCAAACAATAATGTGAAGATACAAACATTGCAAGTTTATTTATAAGCAAAAGCAAAGTTTAAGACACCTCCACTTTGTGAGTTCCCTTTATATCCTGCATTTCCCCTGCAACAGCTGCTGAAACTGTTGAAACTAATCCCCTCTATCATGGAAGAGGCAGTTCCTCCTTCACATAGTACCCTGTGGTGATGGAAAATGAAAAAAAGTTATGCCAAAGAAAGAAAACGGCAGAGCAATGTGTGAGGAAATCTGTTGTTAATCGAGTCGGACCAGCAAGACTAGGAAGAGAACTAATTGCCTATCACAGAATATGCTCTCTGTCCCCTGTGTCTGGCTTTAACAAAAATACATTGTCACACTAATCAGTTTTCAATATTCAGGGTACCAGAAATTAACTGATGAGTTTGTTTTAATAACATACAAATCAATGTGCACCAGAGACTCACCTGAGAGTACTACAGCATGTTCACACTATTGTCTCCTCTAATGAACACCTCGTGCTGTGGACTTCACCTCCCTCTGCTTTCCACAATACTCCAACCCAAAAAGCAGCCAATGCTTTATCAATAGAACACACACATTCAGAAGTAGAGAAGCATCTTATTTTTATACTTGCTGATTATCTGCATAGCTATATATTTGGCTTGCTCATACAAAAAGCAAAAGCTGATGCGAAGAAACAACCTCAACACTTCATACACATCAGGTCCCTCACCCACATTTTCCTTCAGTTGATGTGTTAACATTACCTACCACTGCGCACAGCTTTTTGACAGCTTATTAAGACCAGCTTTAGACAGATAGAGGTAGCATAAAACAAACTGATTGGGTGAATATGGCTGAATTAGGCACTACAAAATTTCATCTGCAGAGTTATTTTTTAAGCCATGTAAAAAGCCTTGGTCATTTGTTTGCTGAAAAGGGAAAAGAGCTTCAGCCCAGTTGCTGTTTTTAATCAGCCTGGTTTGTTGCCAAACATATTATTTGGAGATGGTGTTGAAAAGAAGACATCACAAGGTGAGCTCTCACAACACAGCGTAACTCAGCTAATATTGTGCTGATAATTAAGAGTGAGATGGTTATAAGGGAAACATGATTTTTGAGGATACGCACATTACTCAGCTGGGTACCTCAACTTAGGAGACTTTCCCTATACCATCAACAGCAGGAGGGAGTCACAAAGTATGCAGCAAAGACTTAAGTATTTCTTGGTCAACCTCTTGTGTGGCCCATCTCCACTGACCACTGGGAAACAAAGCATTTAACATAGTTTTCTATGTTAGGCAGCATGAGATCAGTTGAGATCAGACTGACAGTGTTGAAGGAACTTTGTAATTCCTCCTTTTGGTTTCTCCTGCTCCATCTTTTCCTTTCCCATCATCTGTTACATTCATCTCATCGCACCATTTTTATTTGCTTCAAAAGGCTCCCCTGCCTTTGACAACTGCCATGCATTTCAGCCGCTTGTCCTGTTTCTGCACAACAAACCACATATTCTTAAAGCCTCAGAGTCATCCACCACTTATGCCCAAAGAGGTCTCACCAACCATTCTTCAGTGCCAGTTCAGAAAGCCTGCAATTCTTCCCATACATGGCAGTTTCCTGACATAGTACCTTTAGCATTGCTCAGCCCTCCCAGTCTCAGAGCTGTGTCCTCCCAAGGGGTGGCTCTTCCCAGAGAACAATATGGCAGCCTGGTCAGGTCACTCTCCACTCTGTATCTCTTGGTATCCAAAACCAAAGAAGCATATCTCTCTTCCATGGAAGCCACTGTAACCACAGCACTCTACTACTCTGTTTTTAAGTAAAGGCAGTTCAAAGATATATAACATGATTTCACCCTCACCTGCCATCTGCTGCAGACTCCAGAATAAACCTCCTGGGAGATTTGTGCGTGTGTAACCTCAGTCCTTCAAAACAATAAACTCCTCTCTCTTCAGGTGGAGATGTTTCTGGTGGTGACATCTTTTTCCACACTAAGCCAGACACAACTGATATATTCAGTTTCTACTATAAATAAATGTTCTAGCTATTACAACCATATATGACCATTTCAGATTTTATTGTCTGGAAACATTCATTTCCCTCAAGTATTGCATACGTGTCCACGAGTCCCTGTGCTGTAATGCTAATGACTCTGAGAAAGCACTTTCATTACCATGCAAATAGTATCAGCACGGGTTAGCACCCTCCATGAGCACTCATGCACACACATACAGTATAAGCATCCTTAGCTATACAGAAGGTAAAATCAGAGGGAAAAACCTAGCTATGAAAATCCACATCTAAATCCAACTCCCCTGCCTTCTATGAAGCAACTACATTCATATTTACAGCTTCCAGTTTGGCTTATTATAGAAACATAGAGTATTTGCAAAATATCAATCTAGATTCAGCCACCCCACTGCTTAAGAGAGGAGAGGAAGAAGAAAGAAAAAGAAGTTCATATCCAGGGTTTCAGTCAGGCCAGAGCAGTATTTAATCCATGCCTGGGATGGTCACCACAGTCCATCCTGCTTACACATTAGCCATCTCTGTCACAGCTGTTCCTGTTTTGGTTTTTTTATTTGTTTTTTTGGGGGGGAGGAAGGAGGCTGGTAGAGAACCCAGACATGCAGAGGACAGTGACAGTCCTGCAGTGTCATTCCTGAGCTTGCTCCCGAGTAACATGGTTTCCTTGCATTTGCTGCTAGGGCTGACATTATGCTTCTCCTCAGGAAATAGACTTCTGATGCTCTGCCCAACTTGCATCAGTAACGGGCAACACACTTGTATAATGTAACTCATGTTTTTTAAATGAGCATTCATAGCAGGTAAGAGTATGCCTGCCCTGTCGTGCCATGCAAAGACTCACCAGAGAGCTCCGAGCAAGCTAACTCAGACTCCAGAAGCCTGTATGTTATGCTATGCTCATATAGCCCAGGCCAAATTTACATATTCATATTAAGAGGCTGAATTATTCACGGGGGATACTGTGCTGTACACTGCTCCCAGTTCCCCTTCTAGTTGAGAAGTCACTTAAAAATCACTGTACGACACTAGATTTTTACACTTAAACCAATCCCATAAGCTGTACTCTTAAATATCAYGACAAACATTTTTCTTCTCAGACTTTTCCTTTGCAGAGAGCCTAACCAGCCTCTGCAAATCACTGGTACAACTGTACAGTGGCATTTTCTATACTTCCTCAGTGATGCCAGCCTCCTCCTAAAAGAAAGAAAAAGAAGGAGGACACAGAGGACCAATCCCCACTGGAGTCCTTTGATCCAAAGAGGGAGAACAGATTTTAAATGCCCATTGCGATCTGCTGTAGGAATGGGTAGCAAGTGCTATGCTTATCTTAGAAACGGCAGTACCAGGCAAGTTTATATATTTTTATGTCAAAGCATATAATCCTTAGGTAGGCAGCTAATCTGTTGCCCACAAATATGTACCAAGAATCTAACAGTCACAAGCACCATTAAAAAAAAAAAATACCAGTCACCAATGCAATTTATATTTTTAAGATCTTTCATTGATARTTTTTCCTATTGTGGCTAAAATTTGATGGCTAGGGAATGTGAAATCACAGCCTTTGAATATGATTCAGAAACTATTTCTGCAAACTAAGATAAATGTTTTTAACCTAAAAATACTTTACATGATGTAAAATTTTATGATGTGTATAACAAATCAGTCCCAAGATTGCATAAAAATAATGATGGAAGTGGAAGGTTAGTAGGGAGGCGTGGTACTTTTTCTTTTTTTAATTAAAGCCACTAGGACACTTAGAAAAAAGTAGAGAAACTTCTAGTAAACAAACCCTTATTCATGTCTTCAGTATGTCTATTACTTCCAAACCTCCCACTTTGCTTAATAAAAATTTTACCTCTTTTTCTAYCTTGGCCTACAACACTAAACTAAAACTACCATGCCACTAAAACAAAATAATGATGGGCACTTTGTTTTAACGTACATGCTTTAAACTCCATTGACTCAGCAGTGGTCAATGCTCAGTAGCAAAACTGATAGTAATTACTTCTGGAGCTTTAGGTTCACATTCAAGGATAGTCAACTTGACAAAAGCCCAAAAATTTGATCATAGTTACTCATGAAAATAGCCCATGTTTCTGAGTTGTAACATAATCATTGGCTCATTTTCAATTAACATTGAAAATGTTAATTCTGGAGAACAGTTTGGCACCACTGAAATTCAGAAGAGCACTGACCTTCCCTGGTTGATTGAAGCAGGGGGGAAAAAAGTTCTCTCAAGTCCACTAAGAAAAAGAACTCAAAGAAATTCAACAGGACAGACATGATAACTTCCAAAGGAGCTCTGACCTGTCTCTAGGTCTCAAAGTAATAAACAATGCTTTTCCCTCTTGTTTTAATGAGGGTACCGTAAAGTCAGCTTCATTGTTCGCATCAAACCCCATCTCATCCAGTAAAACCAGACCTAGTTTAGCTATCTGATCCTGAAGGGACCATGAACCAAGAGACCAAAGGAGTTGCAAGTCAGAACTGTGACAGGTAGGGCTATGTAGGGAAATCTGCTGTGTTTGGAAACGAAAGAGGCTCTGAAAGAACAAAATAAAACACTGTCTGCAGATAGGCTACAAATTAGCCTGTTGTTAACAACCATTTAAGATAAGGGGGTTTTTATCCAACCATTTCCACAGATAAATATCGTTGTATCCAGAAGCAGATAGACTAACAGGACCTACTTGCCAGCATCTGTAGACTTTTACTTCCTGAGCGCCACATTCGAGCGTAATGGATATAATTAAGAGTCCTTACACAAATCCCTGCACAACTTCTACCAGTCAATCTCCAAGCTGGAGGAAGGCAAAACAAGACAAAGCCGCTATGTCACTGATATCCAGTTTAAAAAAACACCATCACATCTGGTGCCACAAAACGTTCCTACTATTTTAGTCAAGTCCTCAGGATGGACCCATAACCACACAGATGAGCCCCAGCAGACATCCATCAGCCCAGGCTTGGCAGTCAGAAAAAGGCTCCTTACTATTTCATTACAAAACAGAAGTAGAGTTGAGGGCACAGATTTCATGTGAGAAGACATATCCTTTGCCACTTCCAGGTCTGACTGACTAGCATCCATGCATTTGGGCAGATTTTCTCAGGGTAATAGAAACCATTCACACAAGCTGGAGGATAAATGTGAAGGACACAGTCAGGCAAGCAAACATAATTGCAGAGTTCGCTGGTCCCCAGTCCTCAAGTGGGCCAAGAGATGAGAAAAATCCTAGCAATCAGAGACAAACTCTACCTGGTAGAAGCCAGCAGGTGAAGTCGCTGTGTTGTTTTGGCGTGCCAAGATGCTGGACATGACTGTGCAGCCCCTCACACCACAGGGCCCTCCCCCAGATGGTGTACAAGGATATAATCAGTACCACAATATTGAACACTAGCTTGAACCGCATATTGTGGAATGCATCATATTACCTTAATGTCTGGATCTGCAGAGGTTACAAACTAGATCTGATAATACATCTGTTTTAACCCAAATCTATGCCTGAGGCCATCTTCTAAGAATATTCATGGCCATTTTCCCCCRCAGATCCACCCAGCAGGATGGATGAACTACATGCAGCACAGTCTCCAGACTGACAGTCTGATTCTCCTCACTTACACCAGCGCAGGCTGCAGTGAATAATTTCACAGAAGCCAGAGAAATTCATCGGGGTGAAATCAGTACAAGAGAAGACTCGAGCCAGGCGATCCAATGGGCAGGAGTGCGCACCGGCATACTGATAGGGCTCCTCAGCCACATGCCGGTGTGTGGTAAGCTCAAGCATGGCCACAGGCATTTTTCTGTAAACATATGGAGGAAGAGCATCAATCTTAATGCTGACAGACATTTTACACCATGCTCGGCCACGATGAGAGGGCCCCACCAACGCGTGTCGCTCCAGCTGGCAGGCAGAATCGACGGCCTCCTCCTGCACACGGCACCCGGGGGGGCCCGGCACGCAGCTCCCCGCCCTCATAAACGCAGGTGTTAGCCAAAAAAGCCAGCAGGACAGCAATAGATTCCTAAAGACAAAGTGTCACAAAACGCTACAGGTGGCATCCCACTCTTGAAGCAATTCCTGTCCTTTGCCCCAATCTGTAACTGACTGAGTAATACCTGAGACATTTGGGGATTGAAGGCAGAATATGAACAAGTCCGTGGCAGAAGTGAAACAGCATGATTCTCCCCTGGGTGTTACTTACAGTAAACCTGATTCAGGCAAAAAAACTGCTGGTATTTTGTGTCTGCTGGGGCAAGATACAAATTCATTACACAACATTAACACTACACGGGTGAATGCTCTGGTGCTTTGGGGGTCAGCCCAGGTCCCAGGAGAGGTACAAACAACAYAGTCTCTATATGTAATGTGCAATTTTTGTCTAGGCCTCAGCTCCCCAGCTGCAGCCCTCGACCATTCGTATTTTACTAGTGTCTGCTGTGTGCAAGCTGCTCGAGACACACATACCTATGTGAGCGGTTCCTGGCACAGCAAGGGCCACAGTTGTGAATGCTAGCATGAACAAGGAACACCACATACCATTAGGCAACAACTGAAGTAAGAGGTACGTAAACACCTCTACACTAATTTTAATGATTGCCCTAAAAACAATTCCCCCCCCGCCCCCCGAGAGGGACAGTCCATTAACTGTTCACTCACCCAAGCAGTGACATTGGCTTCTTTGCAACTGTTCTTGAGAACAGCAGCTCACCAAGAGAGGAGATGGTTCACTTGTACTAACTGGATCATGCAAAATGGGCTACCCAGATTAGCTTCATCCCTGTCTTTATGTACCGCAATACTGCATTTTGCTGTACCAAAACACTCATGAAGGTGGGGCCATTTGGGTCATGAAGAGGTGACCTTGGCCTTGCTCTGCTGAAGGTCTGAGCCCTCCAGGCTTCAGCAAGTGCTCAGTGCCTTGGAAAGTGGGGACTTTTTGCCCATCACATTCAGAATCTCAAGACACAAACCTCAGAAATAATTACAAGTAAAAACTTGCTGGCATGTCTCAAAGTGAAACCCACAACTCTGATTAAGTCCCTTCCTCTGTTGCCACTGATTTTTTGCCCCCCTCCCCCCCCATAAATTTGGTATCTCCTGGCTCTTGTGGAATATATTGACTGACAATACTGAAGCCAGAGAAATAAGAAAATTCCCTCACTTAGGGCTTTTACTCTGAGGAAAATTTTAGAATACTGTTATAACCTTCTGATAATTGTAATACACACTTCCCAAGCAGAAATGTTTCAGGCATTCAAGAACAAGAAAAGCAAATACACTGTCAAAAATGTCAGTTTCTTGAGCTTATTTTTTTTCTTAGAAACGTGACCAGAAAGTCCAAATCCAAGATTGCTAAGTCGATAAGAATCCCAAATCCTATCTACTAAATACTATAAATTGGACACTTACTTGGGCTTCAAAGATAAAAACGAGGGTTTAGACAAGGCAGATTAGCTTTGCAAACTAAAATCCTTCCTTTACATAAAATAAATTATTTGATAAAAGATTAGGTTGTTTACCAAGAAGTAAGCGCTTGCCTTCAGCATTTTCTCGTCTGCCGAGCGCGGCGGCGGTGCCGAGCCGRCCGGCACGGTGGACCCACGCTCCGAGGGCGCCATCTACACGGCCTGGCCGCCCCATCGGCTGGGCATTTTTCTCACGCCCAGATTGCTGTGCTGGGGCTGCAAGGTCCTTGCTCTGACCTTACCGTGGTTGTAGCTCTCCTAGCACCAGGAGTTACGTAGGGAATGAGACTGCTTTCTTTTTAGAAAGACCTCCGTCTTCTCTTTTTTATTACAGAATGCAGACGGGCAGCCACACGCACAATGATGCTATTTTTCAGCAGCAAACTACCTCTTGCCCCCCCTCGCGTGGCACTGCTCTGTCTCTGGAGATTGTGACTTCCCCTTGCTGCTTCTTTTAATCCATGCAGCGCCTGACTGCTGAAAAATCAATGACTGAAAATCAATATTAGTTCATAAATATCTGCTAGGGACAGGGGAAGGGCAAGATGCAGCATTGCCAGCTCCCACCGTTTTATCTCAGCTTCCCAAAGGCTTGGCAATCTCTGCAGTGTCCCAAACCCAGGAACCATGTGACTGAGTCACACTTTTTTAAAAACAAAAGTACCTTTCTAATTATAGCAAGACACTTGCAAACAGAGCTTAGCCTCAAATACTATTGGGAAAATAACAAGTGCTTTTAAGGATTGGGGGGGCGGGGGGGAAACTTCCTTTGTGGCCTTTTATTGTTGGAACTGGCATTGACTCCAGTCACTGAAATGACTTTTTTCTGGCTGTGAACCTCATTACAAAGAGCAGATAATAGGTGCAATTTGCTTGTTTTGCTCTACAGACTTCTCTTTTGGCTGGAGAAACAGTATTTATCCAGCTTGGTGCTGTTCTCCTTCCACTTTTTATCATGCTTTTTCCTATTCTTTCTTCGTATTATTTTCCATCCGTCTTACCAGAACTAGACAGAGGCAGTCCCATGTCTGCATATAAGTGCCACATAACTCTGCACATCAGGGAAAAAACATCTCTAGGCAGAGATGCTCCATAAGGGCCCAGCATGAATAAATCTCCACAATGGGCAGATATTTTTAGGTGATATTTAGGACCTTGCCTACATGCTGCAGATTTACAAAATCAGCAAGGCAAGCTCACAAGGAGGAAGATTATGCCTGGATCCCCCAAAGGGAATAAATTTGTGAAGACAGAATAATTCATTCACACCTCTTTCCCACTCCCTATCGTTAACAACTTGCCAAAATCACAAATCCCAGGGAGCTGCTGCCAAGTTGCTCTTTCTTGGGAGCAATTTTCATGGTGGCTGTTGGACAAGCAGCCCTCCTTCCCTGGTGCCAGCCAGCCCAGCTGCGTGGAGAGAATGAAATACGTAACAGGCCTAAGTAGGGTGCCACAGACTGCTTTTCAACTAGGGAGCTGTGAGAGCAGGTCTGTAAGACAGACTATATCCCTGGGCTTTCTCCAAGGAGTCCCTGGCTCTGTACCACCCGCCTCTGCAGAACATGGTTGTTGCCTGTCGGCTGTGATGTTAGCACGGAGATGTGCCTGCTTGCAGCGTGCCATGCTCTCTGTCTGCTCCAGTGCGATAGGAGCCCTTCTTTTCCCAAAGCCCAAGAAGGCTGGAGCATGATGTTCAATGCCAGCCTGCGGTTCCTATACGAGTTGTGCTCAAACTCACTAGAGCATGCAAGGGCCACAGGCACTAAACAACTTCTCCCTGCTCCAGCAACTCCACTTACCTGCTCCAACTCCCCGCTATTCTTCCCAAAATTGCTTTCACTCAGCTGAGCTACTCAACAATATCAAATCCCTCAGAAACACGATGGGGGCCCATCTGCAACACCACTTCTGTAGGGAAGCGTGACTCCAATCAAAGGTTTCTGGAAAGAAGAGACACTGGCAATGCTAAGAGCTTGTGTGCTTGAGCTGCACTGCAGACCACCTCTGCCTCCTGGACAGGAGTGAGCATGGGCAGTAAGAACAAACTGGAGCACTTAGGAGGCGTGCAGCAGTTAATTTGGCTGAATTATTTTGGGGGCCTCTCACAGATGGCATGTTATAAGCGAAGTTCACGAGTGATGTAGTACCCCCAAAGGTGAGGGTGGGACTAGCAGCGGGACACGGCCTCCCAGCAATGCCATGGACTGCACTGGGTTGTTGCACATCACAGCACGCTTTGCAGCTACTGAGCTAAAACGCGACACCACAGGAGTTTGACATTGCATAAATGATTTCACGGAGCAACACGCTCAAACAACTTGTTCCATAACTCATGCCAATGCTGTAGCAACTTCCTCGCAGAGAAGAGTCTATGGAGTTCCTGCCTGGAAATGAGATTATTCCAGGTAGGAATATATCCACCAGTCTTTTCCAATTGTTTCTTCAGTCTGTCCACTGCATGAGGTGCCCTCTGAAGCCCAAGATAAAATCTGATGCTAAAGAAGTGAAGCCAGAACTTCGCTTTTAACATATAGAACTTCTGGATTTTTCTACCATAGGAAAGCAAATATTAACATAACTATATAATCTGGTTTTGTGTTTTGACGGCAGCAGAGTGCACTTTCACTGCAGTTTAGGGACTGGGAGTAGCATAATCAAAACAGTAAGAACTCATAGCCCACGAATGCTGATCCCCGCATTTGTGCAAGTCCCAGCTGCCTAATGAAGTGTAAACTGGTGTGCAGGCACCCAGAAGTAACATCTCAGTACCTGCTTCCCCATCCTCCATCGTGAAGCACACACATTCCCATGGTTTTTATGGGCAGCCCAAGATACTCAAGCAGAATTCAGCTCTTACAATTTGGAAGTTTTGCACTAACGGAGGCAAATGAGATGCTCCCAGACACAAAGATATGTGAGAATTAAAGATAACTTGATGGCAGGGTGTCAGCCATGCCAGAGGAGAGCAGCATTTCAGGCCATGCTCCTGCCAGCTCATCTAGCTGGCCAGAACTCTGGTGTCACCTGCCAGCCCACTACCTTCCATGCACCTTCTCTCCAAATCAGGAGACTACTCAGGTGCAAAAGCCTCCAAGATCCCTTCTTACAGTGAAAAATCACCATTTGAGTGGTTAGATTTGTTGGAAGTTGGCTGAGAGGAGAAAAGCCCATGCTGGAAACTTAGGGTGGAGGATACAAAAAAGCATGATCAAAAGAATTATGAAAGTAGGGTCAGAGATAGTGCCCTGATTATGCTGAGGTGATCATCTACAGATAAATTAACTACATAACTTAGGAAGTCAAGCCTGTGATCAATGCAGCATGATGGACAGGCAAGTCAGTTCCTGCACAGAACATGTCAAAAAGCCAAAGATTTATTTTTTGTTATTTAGCATAAAGGAGGTTTGGCTCTGGAGGATTAGATGCAGTTCATGATACTGCAGTGGGATAAAGCCTATGTCTAATATGCTTAGAAAACCTTCTCAAAATTAAAAAAAAAAAAAAAAAAAAAAAATCCTGTGCCACACTTGTATATTTCTCCACTCCTTTTCCTATGTGTTAATGGATAGGGATTGACTTTGTGAAATTGCTGCAGCAAGCTGAGAATGATGTATGAAGTGAGAAATTCTGCCCAATGCACAGAGAATATGGATGTGCTATGTTACTTGCTGTGCGTTGCACAGATGYACAATATTCATCTCAGTCAGAGCAGCAGCCGGTAAAGCCTTCAAAGCCCACAGACTTGTGCATACCTGTGCAAAAGCCCAGTAAAGCTGATGGCTAACTCCCCATGGTGTTCCCTGACAGCAAAAGAGGGGGTGGACAAATGTATGCAAGTAAACAGGAGGTGATAGAAGGCAGAGGGCAGAAGGGGGAATCAAAAAACAAAAGCAAGGATGTAAGTATCTCTGTAAGGATCAAGCCTCAACATTACAGAGACAATGTGTGTGTGGAGATGCACAGGAGGGATTAAGCTCCAGCAGTGCAAAGGCAGCACAGCTGTCTGCATGGAGGGCATGGGGAACAGAGATTTGAGCAGCAGCATTGTCAAGGCAGGAAGGGTGCATACGTGGCAGGGCAATCAAGCCACACCACCCCAGAGAGGCATGTATTAATATTTGTAGTGACTTTAAAACATACCTATTTCCATGATTGTGCTTCTGCCTTTCCTTCCTAAGCCATTAAGTTGCTACTTGCTGCCCTTAGATGCTGACCATATATTTGGCAGTATGCAAGAGAGAATAGGAAAGGCATGAGGAGGATAACAGCTGCATCCCATGCTTCATCAAAACAGTTCATCCATTTTCCCAATGCTCCTACCTATGTAAACACCCCAAAAAAACCCACAACCACCTTTGTAGGAACAACCTCCTCTTCCAAACAAGTGCTACTGCAGCAAGCCTCCTTCTCTACACTACACGTTTCTCTTTTCTGCCACAAGGGCACAGGCCACTGAGCTGTTGAGGCAGCAAATCTCCCCCACCTCCCTACAGCTCCATCTGCCCGGGGACACAGCCTGAGGCATACCTAGCTGGCTCCTCCACCTGGCTTCTCTTATTTCAGGAGTTATTCAGCCTTTTGCAAAAACAGGTGGATTTCTACCAGGAAGGGGATGCAGTCTCCATCTATACTGGGATTTTTAAAGTGCATCTGCACAAGAGGTCAAAGAAGATATTACCTCTTTTTAAGGTTGATGCAGCCGCCTCTCTCTTTCCTCCCTTTTGGCCCCCGTTGCTTCCTGTTCGCACTCCACAGCTTCTTCAGCCTGCGCTGCAACCTATGGCCCAAGGTTTGCCACTGGAAACCATCCACTGCAGCCTCTCTCTGGAGCTCCCACTTACCTGCACATCACAGCTTTAGTCTCTGCTTCCTCCTGCAGTAGGGCTCTGTTTAAGTTAGGTGATTTGCCTTAATTATATATCTGCTCACTGCTGCCATTGCTGTCTCCAGGAAGCCTGGCTTCCTGGAGGGCCACTCACGTCCCATATTCTCAGAGCTGGCCAGGCACTTCCCAGAGAAAAGATGCTTTTTTTTTTGTCCCCTGAACAGTCAAAAATCAAAAATTTTTGAGGAAATCTGTCTGTTTCAGGGAGCAGACAAGCTTTTCCACACAAATGAGGCCATAATTTAGCAATTCTGTTTTCTAAATGACATTGTGCAGATTCCAAATGGGGGGCTGAAACAACAGTTATGTGCCTGGCCCAAAAAGAGAGCACACCACTGACATTTATTTACCTTCTAAAGCACTGCTAAGAGGGCTGTCTGGAAAGGAAGAGTTTCTCCCCTTTATTTCTCACCTCCCTACACTTCACTAGATTTCAATCCTGGCCCAGCAAATCTCTGCTCTAACTCATGGCAGGAAGACCTGTGCCATCCTCATGCCAGAAGAGTGCCCACTCCCAGGCTGGTGACTATGTTGAACTACTTTTCCCACCCATGCTTAGCTTCACCCTGGACCTTAAAACCTCTCTGATAAAGTTTTCATTCAAACAGACAAGCTGTTGTGACTTTAACCGATTGGCATTTTCCCACATGAACATAAAGCCCTCTACTCTTGAAAGCTTTCCAACCGGCTCTGCCCTTACATGAGGTGCTAAGGTAGATACCCATTTCTGTGGGCAGTTAGAAAGCAATAGTAGCAGGGCTTCTTCCCGTAACTGTCAGGAGATAGCAGCACTGCCCCCAAGTACTCAAAAACGTATCCTCTAGTAATGAGCCGATGTACGGTTCAGTCAACCACAGTCACAGCAAACCCAGAGCTACCCCTGCTGAGGCTTTTAGTCTCCAAAGAGAAGACGAGCTTATTTTGCATTAGGAGTATATTCTGTGAATGCATGCATCTGCTGCATGCGAAAAGCAGCTTTATATGGGAATAGAGGTAGGAAAGAATAGCGTAGAATAATAACAGCCTAGAACAAAGTCCATACTGACCTACAGCTGACCTTCCTTGCCTCAGTCACAGAGGTGAGAAGTCCCTTTGCAAATCCATGCTTAAGTACCTCCTTTTTCAGGACCCAAAGAAAATATCAAAACATTTAAAAAGCAAAAACATGTCCTTCCTTTTTTGTTTCTGCATATGCAGGACATACCCTTTGTGTCTTCGTGAGTACATGTAAATGAATCTTCACATGACCCTGGGAGCACGCTGACCACATCAGTGATTCTGTGCTTGGTGCCATAGGCTACCTGACCTGCATTTCAAAGAAACAAAATAGTTTTGTCATTCCAGAAACTCAACTCATTACATAGCAYTGCACTAGTAGCGATCTGTGAGCAGTTTAGCTCCTAGGACAGACGGAAAGTTAGTGGCGTTATACAATCGATATGCTGCTTGCTGGTGATGCTAAAATTCTTGTGGAAAACTAAGTAAGACGACATGTTCAGCAGCAAAAGAACAAAAAAAAACCCAAAACTCTGAGTCTCTGCTCTAAATACTGCTAAAAAAAGTAAAAGCTAAAAGTATGGTCATTTTTTTAATAGTCATTTTGCCAACAAATTACACTTTGAATCCTCCCTTCCAAAACCAGTCTATTCTATCCTTCATCTCCTGATAAGGTTTCCCAGTCATCCAGCATTTCTCATAAAAATCTGGCAAGACCTTTACAGAAGTATTAGTGTGCAATATGGACCCTTTGGGTACATCCTTCCTTCCAGCAGCTTCTTCCCTCCCTCTCCATCCGTGCTAGCTGGTGTCTCAGAATGGCATTGTGCCCACTTGAGGAATCTGCTCCTCCAAATTCCTGGCACTGCTGAGCACATTCAGACAGCACAGAAACCCTCCATCTCCTGCCCAACCTCTCCCTGCGGGCTTCAGATGGAGTGACTGTTTAACACTTCCAAAAAATACTCAAGCTGCCAATGTAAACTTCATATGAATACTCCTCCACTACCCTTCACGGTCAGGAGATTGAGGACCTAGACAGTCACTTAAAATTATTTCCACATACTCTGCTTCTGCTAAGCTTTTTTCATTTAAAAAGTTCACCTGTGCAAACATTCCCTCGTGGATGCAATGACTTGAAAGTAGGATGACAGACATTTACTGTCAGCTTGCAAAAACATATGCTAAAGAAATCAGCTCTTACAGATGACCTATATGCACATGCATCACAGAGCTCCATAAGAATCATGTCCTCATGGGGGGGCAGGTGTTTTAACATCCTGCCGAACAGGAGCTGCGTGCCTCCGACTGAGCTGAGCAGTGAAGAACTCAACACGTTGCTATTCTTCAAATTTTTAAAAGTAATATACCAGTGACAGCTGCATTTCTTTTAAGACTTTGAGCACAAACAATTGCACTTGGAAGCAGAAAAGCATATGCTTTAACCACTTTGTGAAATAGGGATAAGATTTAGGGATAAACTTAAGTTACTTGTTGAATTAGGCTTTCATCATTCTTTGGCAGAAGAAAAAACAAGAAGAAACTTCTCCTTTAACAACTCAAAAGAAGGGAAATAAAGATGAGAGGCTGGGAAGAGAAGGAGAAAATGACATCATCTGCTCCTCCTGACAACTACTCAGGGGTGATACTCAGTGAAGAAGAGTGCTCTGTCCTACCTGGTATCCTTTTTATTCTCTACTAAGATTAGCAAATTACTAATATTTTGTAATTCATTTCTTTTTGAATCTTTATTTGTTCTTGAATTAATGGTCAGCTCACAGGGACAGTTTGAATCTTCACCGTTTCTCTGGGAATAGGTAATTAATAGTCATGTCAGGGAATTATGGTCCTGCTACTTTAAAAGTAGTTTGCAATAGCACTGAGCATCTCTAGCTCAGAGCTAAATCTCTCCAATGACGCAGGGCACGCTGGAATTGGGACACAAGTTTCTCTAAGGCAGCAGAGGTAACACTTCAGTGCTGCAATCCCTTAAAAGCCACTGCTGAAAAGTGGTCAACTGGGAGAATGGAGAGCCCTCCAGAGAAATGGGCTAAAGGAGGGGCAGAAAATAAGGTAACAGGGAGGTTTGCTTTAAAATYCCTGGCTTATCCCACCCTCTAAAGCCATTTAAATATACATTTATTCATCTTTTAAAGGAAAGGAACATGTCCAAAGTTTTCTGCACACTCTATGCACCATCCCTTTCCCCTGCAGTCCCACCAAGTGCAATCAAGATACTGTCTGAAAATTAGTCCTACATTGATTGGCTTTCAGGGAAGAAACAAT
Organism: Phoebastria nigripes; assembly: GCA_035582835.1. Taxonomy (NCBI): domain Eukaryota; kingdom Metazoa; phylum Chordata; class Aves; order Procellariiformes; family Diomedeidae; genus Phoebastria; species Phoebastria nigripes. Next base: position 2,035,970 of record JAYKAV010001111.1, on the reverse strand, counting down.
TCTGACGCTGACCTCAGCACTTCAGTTTTATTACAAGTAGGGAAGTGATCGTGCCCCTGTACTCGGCACTGGTGAGGCCGCACCTCGAATACTATGTTCAGTTTTGGGCCCCTCACTACAAGAAGGACATTGAGGTGCTGGAGCGTGTCCAGAGGAGGGCAACGAAGCTGGTGAAGGGTCTGGAGAA